>ML663008.1:20413156-20882225 GCA_007570785.1 Antilocapra americana | reverse complement strand
CCCGGCGCGGCCGCTCCCGAGCCCCGCCCGGGGCGGAGGGACACCGAGGCCGCGGCGGCCCGCGCGCCCGCGCAGCTCACCTCGCGGCCGGGCTCCGAACCCCTGCTCCGGGCGGCCCACAGGCCGGCCTCCGCGACCCACCGCGCGAAACCGAAACTGAAATCGCCGAGGCGGCGGCCCTTTGCGCACTCAGCCAATCGTCGCGCTCCGGGGCTACGGCAGCCCGCGAGGCCCGAAACGCCGCCCCGCGCCGGAGCGCGCAGCTCCCGGAACCCCGGTCTGCCCCGCGGATGGAGTTGGTGCCTGCAGTCCGGGCGAAAAGCGCTGTCTCTCTCAGCCAACAGAAGGCAGACACCGCCGCCCCTCCCTCCCCAACTCCCGCGAAGGAAAAGCAGCGACACTGGAAGGGATCTTTTAATCAGGATTTCTTTTAGGCAGAAATGTTAAAAAATAAAAAAACTTGAAGTTATGGGAAGCTGGAATTCACTGCTAAAGGACTGACTATGCATACTTAGAGATGTCCTGAAACTGGGTAACTAAATGCAAGTAAATAAGCAAGCAACCTCGAATCTTTAAATCCACTTTCGGATTTTGCTTAAATGTGTGAAGACAAAGTCGTTATAAGCCTGAGATTGTCTCCATAGCGACGTTAGTTGACACAAAACATTAAAATCACGAAAGTAACTCCTATTATAAAGGTATAAAGTGCGTTGTGTTGCAAACTAGTTCTAACTGGAAATGGTGTACAGACATTACTTAAGTGCTGCTGTGGGATATCGGTTTGGAACTTTGCCTGAATTCTCAATAGTCTTGCTATTTGAGAGAAAAGAAAAAGAAGAAAACTTATGCCAAGACTTGATTCCTTTTTTTGCTACACACATACCCTCATCAAATTAAAACTTATACTTGAATTCTATTCCAAATTTGTGATGCTATAAATAAAGTGATGATAGGTTTAAATACATCTTTAACCCTGTTGAAGTGTTACAGGATCTAAGACACAGACATCTTTTCTAAGACAAAAATAAGTTCACTCTCCTGTAAGCTTCTGTTAGCTAAAGGCAGAAGAAATGAACCTTTGATTGACATAGGGGACAGAGAATGACAACATGTGATTTGGTAGAATATAGGGACTTTGTTATATGCTTTTGTAAGAGCTCACTTTGGGTAAAGACCAAGAAATTGCAAGTTTGTTGAACTGTATTTGCAGTATAAAATATAATTTAAAATTTTAAGTAAAATATCATTTAAATAAGTTTATTAGCTGCCAAAAATATCCACAACATAATAGGATATAAAACAAGTCCTGTTCCCAAAAGCCTTCACAAAAGGCATCAAATTGTACTATATTTTCCACCGATCATTTCAATTATTCAAAAAAGAACTTTTATTCATAACCTCTTTCCCTTTACCAAAGAGCCTTCATGGAATCATTATGACTGGTGATGGGCAGAGGATAAGGAAGAATTTTAAGGACATATTTCATCTGCAGAGAGACTGTGACCTTCTCCAAGGGGCATAGATCTGTAAGGGCTCATGAGACAAACAGGCTGGACACCATGAATTTGTTCACAAGCCCAAAATGTTTACCAAAATGTGGCTGTGCCCAGAACTCCCTCAAAAACTTAGAACTAGCTTCCCTAACACACAGAGTAACTTTCCGTAGTTTAGAAGTCCTCCTTCCCACCCTGCTAGCATCTTTTATTAAACAAAGAAAACATGTGTAAGATTTTTTTGGAATACTAATCCTGTAAGATGAAGGAAAGGAGTACGTCAAGGCTGTTTATTGTCTCCCTGCTTATTTAACTTACATGCAGAGTACATCATGAGAAACGCTGGGCTGGATGAAGCACAAGCTGGAATCAAGATTGCCGGGAGAAATATCAATAAATTCAGATATACAGATGACACCACCCTTATGGCAGAAAGTGAAGAACAACTGAAGAGCTTCTTGATGAAAGTGAAAGAGGAGAGTGAAAAAGTTGGTTTAAAACTCAACATTCAGAAAACTAAGATCATGGCATCCGGTCCTATCACTTCATGGCAAATAGAAGGGGAAATATTGGAAACAGTGGCTGACTTTATTTGGGGGGCTCCAAAATCACTGCAGATGATGACTGCAGCCATTAAATTAAAAGATGCTTACTGCTTGGAAGAAAAGTTATGACCAAACTAGATAGCATATTGAAAAGCAGAGACATTACTTTGCTAACCAAGGTCCGTCTAGTCAAGGCTATGGTTTTTCCAGTAATCATGTATGGATGTGAGAGTTGGACTATAAAGAAAGTTGAGCACCGAAAAATTGATACTTTTGAACTGTGGTGTTGGAGAAGACTCTCGAGAGTCCCTTGGACTGCAAGGAGATCCAACCAGTCCATCCCAAAGGAGATCAGTCCTGAGTGTTCATTGGAAGGACTGATGTTGAAGCTTAAACTCCAATACTTTGGCCACCTGATGCAAAGAGCTGACTCACTGGAAAAGACCCTGAGGCTGGGAAAGATTGAAGGTGGGAGGAGAAGGGAACAACAGAGGATGAGCTGGTTGGATGGCATCACCGAGTCAATGGACATGAGTTTGAGTAAACTCTGGCAGTTGGTGATGCACAGGGAGGCCTGGCGTGCTGCAGTCCATGGAGTTGCAAAGAGTTGGACACGACTGAGCAACTGAACTGACTGAATCCTGTAAGAACAAGTCTTCAAAACCCTGAACACAAACATTAATTTATTAAGGAGCTTTAAAGTCATCAAAGTAATATGATATGATTTATTTTAGCTCACAGTGTTTAGTTGCAAGAATTGATGAACCTACATTGACACATCATATTCACTCCAAGTTTATAGTTTATATTAGGGTTCATGTTGGTGGTATACCTTCTGTTGGCTTTTTTTTTTTTTTTTTTTGGATGTGAACCATTTTTAAAGTCTTTACTGAATTTGTCACAATGTTACTTCTGTTTTTCATGCTGTGAGGTTTTGGCCATGAGGCATATGGGATCTTAGCTCCTCTACCAGGGAAGTCCCTATTTGGTGGGTTTTGGTAAACATATAATAACCAGCATCCCCCATTATAGTATTATACAGAGCAGTCTCACATCTCAAATCATCTATGCTTTGTCTATGTATTCATCTCTCTCTCCTTACTGACACCTGTCAACCACTGATTTTTTTTTTTTACTGTCTTCATGGTTTTGTCTTTTCCAAAGTATCATAAAGTTGGAATCAAATGGTATGTAGCCTTTTCAGACTGGCTTCTTTCACTTAGTAGTATGCATTTAGGGTTCATCCATGTCTTTTCATGGCTGATGACCCATTTTGGTTTAGCTCTGGACAGCTTTCCATTGTCTGGATATATCACAGTTAATTTATTTGTTCACTTACTGAAGGATATCTTGATTGCTTCCAAGTTTTGGCAGTTATGAATAAAGTTATTATTAAACGTTTGTGTGCAAGTTTTTGTATAAACATAACTTTTCAATTCTCTTGGATAAATGCCAAGGGGTGCAACTGCTGAACTGTATGGTAAGAGTCTGTTTACTTCTCTAAGAAACGGCCAAATTGTCTTCCAAAGTGCCTGTACCATTTTGCATTCCCACCAAGAATGACTCAGAGTTCCTATTACTCCACATCTTTGTCAGTATTTGGTGTACCCAGTATTTTGGATTTGGACATTCTATTAGGTATGCAGTAATATATCTTTGCAGTTCTTCAGTTCAGTTCAGTTGCTCAGTCGTGTCCAACTCTTCGACCCCATGGACTGCAGCACGCCAGGCCTCCCTGTCCATCACCAACTCCCGGAGTTTACTCAGCTCATGTCCATTGAGTCGGTGATGCCATCCAGCCATCTCATCCTCTGTCATCCCCTTCTCCTCCCACCTTCAATCTTTCCCAGCCTCAAGGTCTTTTCCAGTGAGCTCTTCGCATCAGATGGCCAAAGTATTGGAGTTTCAGCTTCAACATCAGTCTTCCAATGAACACCCATGACTGATCTCCTTTGGGATGGACTGATTTGATCTCCCTGCAGTCCAAGGGATGCTCAAGAGTCTTCTCCAACACCATGGTTCAAAAGCATCAATTTTTTGGTGCTCAACTTTCTTTATAGTCCAACTCTCGCATCCATACATGACTAATGGAAAAACCTTGACTAGCCTTGACTAGACGGACCTTTAACTTGCATTTAATGACATATCATCACATGCTTATTTGCCATTTGTACAACTTCTTTGGAGAGGTGTCTTTTCAGATCTTTTGCCCATTTTTCATTCAGATTGTTCATTTTTTTAAGATTGTTTTAAGAGTTCTTTGTGTATTTTAGATAATGGTCCTCTATCAGATGTGTCTTTTTGCAAGAATTTTCTCCCAAACTATAGATTGTCTTCTCATTCTCTTGATGTTATTGTTCTTTTATTTGCCACACTGCGTGCTGTGTGGGATCTTAGTTCCCCAACCAGGGAGCAAACCTTCAACCTTTAGGAAGGCAAAGTCTTAAATCTCTGGACTTCAGGAAAGTCCAGAAGTTATTAGTCTTAAAACAGGCAAATGCTAGGATAAAAATATGTAATGAACTTTTGCCACTTTTTTGTTCCAGACTTCTATAGTTCTTTGTACCTATGCCTTTGAAAGATTATGTTCTTCAGTGTTCCATGTGCATAAAAGAAGGTTTGGAAATCAAAGGCAGTCACCAGTAAGCCATTAATAAATGATAAAATGTAACCTACCTTCCTCGATCGAGCTTGCTTTGTTTTCAAAACTTGCATGTCCTCCAAATGTCAGGTAGCCTAAACCATAAGATGTTTAGCCCAGTTGTATTTTCAGAAACTCACAGTCAGCTGCGTTCAGTTCAAGTAAACTAAGACTGGTTAGGACCACTGACCTTCCCATTAGGCATGCACAAGTTTCCAATTGGAGAAGGAAATGGCAACTCACTTCAGTACTCTTGCCTGGAAAATCCCATGGACAGAGGAGCCTGGTGGGCTACATTCCATGGGGTCGAAGAGAGTCGAATACAACTTAGCAACTGAACAACAACAAAAAGTTTCTGATAGGTTCAACATCAGAGGACCCTAAACTCCACCCTCCAAGCATGCTGGTGCTGCCCTTCTCTGAACACTGTTTCATGAAGAAGTCTGTAGCTTAGCTGCACCTGTGGAGAAGCACGGTTATCTCACCCTGTTCTTATCTCAGATCGCCTCTCCCCAGGGTTCCCATGCCTCAACTTTATCCCGTAAATACCCTGGGTTCCTCACCTTTGAGGAAGGCAGTTTCAACATATGTTCTCCCTTCTCCGGCTGCCTTGTGAATAAACCTTTTCTCTGCTAGAAACCTCAGCATCTCAGCACTTGGCTTGCTGTGCCTTGGGCGAACCAACCGGGTCGAGGAACAATATCACGCCTAGCTTATTTTATGGAACACCCGACAGCCCTGTGGAGGCATTGGTGTTTATATTATGTTGATGAGAGTGATGACGAGAGACGCAAATATGAAACTGGGTTGGTCAGCGGTCTCCAGGGCAGATTTTAATATCCACATTCACATTCTGTTTCTAGTAACGTTGGCCATCTTGTTCCAGGGATACATTGACTATATCAGCTGCTGGCTTGCACTTGCGGCTTCCGGTGGACAATAAAAACGCCTGTCCCATCCTAGTGTTGGGTATTTGGACCACTGTTATCTACCTTTTGTCATGGAAGATGAAAATTGTTAAAGCAACAAGAAGAAAAATATGCTAGTTGTTGAATATCTTCTGAGAAGTAATAGAAGCATATTGATCAATGGGCAAATTTCTCAGGAAAGGCAGTGTGCCTGTTATTTTTACCCAAAGATGGGAAGTGTGCGACATCATGGGAGCTTGGTTTCAGATATAACATTTGAGATGTTTAAATAAATGTTCCCGGGTCATCGGCCATCATTTTGATATACCTTGAATTTCAGAGGAGATGGGCTCAGGAGCTGAACTCCTATGAGGAAAGTCTTCCAATTGCTGTTATGCTTTATGCTTCACTGTGAACTCTAGAAAACCTCTCTCAGCTGTAAAATTCAGTGAAATCGGTGTGATGCTGCCCTTGTATTTTAATCAAGATGAACTTGAAAGGTGAACCGTGTAAGTGGGAGAAATTATTTATAATTTGGTAATAAAAGTTTATGTCTAACACTCCAAATTTCATACATCTGCTATGTGCTGGCCCTGAGATATAAAACAATTGAAGTTGCCTTTACATTTGGCCTTATATGAAAGGTCATAAATTAGAATGATAGTGTTCGTCCTCTTTCCTCGCTCACAAAATTTCCATATTAACATCTTCACCTCAAACATAAATGGTTACCCAGCTACAAAGAAAAGAGTTGTATTGGCCTTTGATGAATTACAGTTTATGTTGGAAATCTGTGGTCCATAAGGCCGCTGTTCATCTTGCAGTGGAGCGAATCTACTTCAATGAAGCTAATTCTACCATAGTGAAACTAATTAAAACTGTACAGTAACTTCTAATAAATAAAGTACAGTCTATAAAAATCTAGGAATAGTTTAGATATCAGCAAATGATCTCCAAGGTATGTGGTTCTTTTCATTCTTAAAAATGCACATCTCTATCTTTGAGGAATTTTCTCTGCTTCAATTCTTGCTTGAATTTATTTCAAATAAATTCAATTTTCAAAATGTTTCTTACTAGCGTTTTAACTGATAATGTGAAAACTTTTTTATCATTTCAACTACCAAAAAAAAAAAAAACCCACAACCCATTTCTATTGTGACATAACTAAATTCTTTCCAAAATATTAATGAATTGGGCCAGTGCTTTATATTTAGACTTTCAAGAAAATGTTTATAGCAAAAAAAAAAAAAAAAAAAAACAGATGTCCTTGATTTTCCAGGGTGGGTTATCAAACCCATATGTTTTTTTGATGGAACAAGTTTCTTTCACCAGCCCTATGGTATACTTAAAATAGAGCATTTTATAAACTAGCAGGGTAAAGTTCAGAATCTCCAGCCTTCAATCCAGGGAGGAAGAAAAAGTTTAAGACCAACCCTACTTCTCAGTAACTTTTAGTTCTTAGAAGCTATTTTTCCCAATTCTGGATTAGTGAACATAATAGAGCTGGAAAATACCAATAGGGTAGCACAGATTCTTTCAATTTTGCTTTTCTTAAGCAGTTGCCGTTTGCTTTCACTGACGTCATTACAATAAGAAACACATCTGAGACTTCCCTAGTGGCTCAGTGGTAAAGAATTCGCCTGCCAATGCAGGAGACACGGGTTCGATCCCTAATTCAGGATGATCCCATGCCACAGAGCAACTAAGCCCGTGCACCACAACTGTTGAGCCTGTGCGCTAGAGCCCGGGAGCAGCAACTGCTGAGCCCGCGTGCTGCGGCAACTGAAGTCGGAGGGCCCTGGGGCCCCTGCTCTGTGACAAGAGAAGCCAGCGTGGTGAGAAAGCCACACACCGCACCTGGAGAGAAGCCCCTGCCCCTGCAAACTAGAGAAGGCCTCACAGCGATGAAGACCCTGTGCGGCGAAAAATGAATTGATCAATTTTTAAAAAATGCACATCAGTTGTTACTCAAAACTCTCAGTAGCAGAGACCTCCTTTCTCTTGTGACAAAACCAGTACCAATGTCTGGACACATTTCTAAACAGTCACCCATATGTAAAGGGTGATAAGATGCTCGAAAGCATAATGTTGTCGTCTCTTTTTTAACAAAATATTTATTTATTTGGTCTTGTTGCATCTTAGTGGCCGCTTGTGGGATCTTCACTGCGTTGTACGGGATCTTCTGCTGCGGTGCCCAGACGCTCCAGTTGTGGCACATGGCCTCAGCAGGGGTGGCTCAAGGGCTTAGATGCTCCACAGCATGTGGGATCTTAGTTCCCCGACAAGGTATCGAACGCATGTCCCCTGCATTCTTAACCACTGGACCACCAGGGAAGTCCCTTTCCTCTTTTTGTAGCTGTCCCCCCACCAAAAAATTGGGGAGAGCTGGCAGCCATCCTCATAAATTGTAACTAGAGCAAAGACTAATACCCTCTTTCCTTGTTGCTGCTGTTCAATCACTAAGTCATGTCCGACTCTTTGGGAACCCGTGGACTGCAGCATGCCAGGCTTGAGGGTATTCTGTCATACAAACTCAGTTGAGACTAATCCTTTCTGCTCGTTAGAAGGAGAAGCAAGACTTTCTGATTTATGCTGAAGAATTGAAACAAATATGTTGCAGAGGGCACGAAACATGGTGAGGACAGTCACAGGTTCCAACTTAGTCAAAAGCTAGGACACATGCTGTGATTGCTGTGTTTACTGTACTCACACTGGGTCAGGGAGGGGCTGAAAAATATAGTCATTTGCTAGATTAGGATCCATCTAACATTATATCCAAATGACAGCTCATTCCCTTTTAAAGTTCTATGTATTTGTTCAGTGCCAGGCAAGGAAAGGTACTCTTAAATATACATGGATGAATAAATGAGTACATGGACGCATCCACAGTCAGTCCCAAAATAAGACCCTCCGAGAACCACAGCTCAAATAATTCCTAAATAAAAATATGAAAGGGGCTTCCCAGTGGTGTTAGTGTTAAAGAACTCACCTGCCAATACAGGAGATGTAAAAGATGCGAGTTTGATACCTAAGTCAGAGTCCCTGCCAGAGAGCATGGCAACCCACTCCAAGATTCTTGCCTGGAGAATCCCATGGACGGAGGAGCCTGGCAGACTACAGTCCGCAGGGTCACAAAGAATTGAACAGGACTGAAGCAACTTAGCATGCGTGTAAAATGTAAAAGACAACAAAGTTCTTTGATGTGAACTCTATAGGAGTTAGAATTTCAACACTTCTTGAGCCTTTTTCTCCCATCCCCAATCATGCAGTTAATTAATAAACATTTCTTCATCCATGATTAAGTGCCTGAAATGGGTTGCTGTTCAGTTGCTCAGTCGTGTCCAGCTCTTTGCAACCCCGTGGACTGCAGCACGCCAGGCTTCCCTGTCCATCACCATCTCCTGGAGTTTGCTCAAACGCATGTCCATTGAGTCGGTGATGCCACCCGACCATCTTGTCCTCTGTCGTCCACTTCACCTCCTGCCTGCAATCTTTCCCAGCATCAGGGTCTTTTCTAATGAGTCGGTTCTTCTCATCAGGTAGCCGAAGTACTGAAAAGGGTAATTGCTTTCAAATCTGACTTTTTGCATCCATGCCTCTTCAGGGGCAACAAAGCTCTCAGAACCTTCAGTGAAGCTTACTTTTCACTTTTCTACCTGGACAAAGGCCACACTGGTGCCTCCTTCAGCATATAAATTACTCCCTACTCACATGTGAAGGAAAACTAGAGTCTTATGGATGCCAACTCACCTGCCCCCAAATAACTTAAAAATGATTTTCTAGAATAACTCAGTGTGAACAAAATTCAATAGAACACTCATAAAAATTCAAAAGTCAAGACAGAAAGAGATTCTGGAAGAAATCTATCATAGAGAAAATCAATTGCTCTTTCAGAATAGAAAGGCAGATGACTTTTGTATTCTTAGGGTGTATACATGTGCTTTTATTTTATTTTTTTTTATTGGTTTTGCCATACAATGACATGATATCGCCATGGGTGTACATATGCTCCCCCTCCAGAACCCCCCTCTCTCCTCCCTCCCAACTCCCTCCCCCCGGGAAATCTCGGTGCACCAGCCCCGAGCATCAATCCTGGGCTGGCGATTGATTTCACATATGATAATTAACATGTTTCAATGCCATTCTCCCATATCATCCCACCCTTGCCCTCATCCACAGAGTCCATGAGTCTGTTCTATACGTCTGCATTCCTTTTGCTGTCTCGCATGCAGGGTTCTCGTTACCATCTTTCTAAATTCCATATATATGCGTTAGTATTACATGTGCTTTTAAAAATAATACTTTCTTAGTCTCTACTAGCTGGAGCAAAGGAAGGCTTGGCAAAGCTCTGTGTATGGCCTTTTTCCATCTTTGAAGTTCCTTCATTCCTAAACCTCTTGGCAACTTGCCATTGCCTCAAGAGCTCTAGCTAACTTCGGGTATGATTGACAAAGTACCAGATCATGAATTTCATATAAACCAGTACCAGGTGCCATATTAGAAAGAATGAAACCTTTTGCCTGGAAGCAGCTGCTGAACAAAACTCAAGCAGAGATTATTTTCCTTCTTTGACCATGTGCAAGATGTATCCCAGAACTAAAGCTGAATATTTACATCTGACAGAGATTTGCAAGGGTTGCTAAAACGGTGGCCATGGTTAAGTAGGCTGCCAGAGCTCACCACCCCTCAGTATGAGAGGGACACGGCCAGATACTGCTCCACAGAACAAGAATGTCCGCCGAAGGACACACAAGAAGCAAGGTTTCTGTAGAGAAGGGTATGAGGAAGGGTATGCCTCTCGGCTATGGAAATTGCCTTCCAATGCAGGGGCTGAGTGTTCGATCCCTGGGTGGGAAGCTAAGATGCCACATGTCTTGCAGTCAAGAAACCAAAACATAAAACAGAAGCAATATTGTAACAAAGCCAGTGAAACCTTTAAAAATGGTCCGCATGGGGAAAATCTTTAAAACGGCACCCTCAGCCTCGCATGTGGAGAGTGAGCACAAGGGAAGGGCAGTCGGAAAAAAGTAGTTGTCTTTGACATCTTTCCAAAGTTTCCTTGCCAAGATGCTCCTCATTCTGCTCTCCAAGGTCATCCCTTGATAACAGTGGAATTCTCCCTGAGACTGTTTCTCTCAGGTGTCCCCAGGAACTGACCTTGGCTCTGAATTTGCCCTTCTACCCGCTCAAGTTTCCCCACAATAAATCTGATGCTTTTGGTCTCTTCTCCAGTATTTCAGCTAAAGGTCATCACGGCAAAGACCTTATAAGCTCATTTCTGATAAAGTGATCAGAGCAGATCCAATGTGTGATTTTGCTTATGTGCATTTTTAATCAGGTGGAGTTCTTTAACACCTTGAAGTCACAAATCTCTTATGAACTATTGGCCTCAGTGCCAGGTATGGGGACAGAGTGCAGGTATTTACAGGTGCAAATGGACTTTCCAGATAAGCCAGAGATGTGCCCGCTTGCCCAGAGGTGCAGAGCTGCCTGACTGCCTAGCCTTCCTGTTGGATAGAGCTGTGGACTGCACTGGATTCTGTCCATCTTATTCAAGTCAAGGAATAAGCCAAGCCAAGAAAACAGCACCTGTTTGAAATGACAGAGAAGTAGAGAAAGAAAAGAGGAAAGACGTGAAGGTGGCATGTGATATAATCTACTTAGCTTGAACACTTTCAATATTTATAAGCCCCCAAATTAAGCCTCTTATTCCATCCCTGCAGGATGAAAGGTTTCTACCCTACACCCCCCCATCAATCAGAACAGCGGCGCGTGTCACTGGGGTGAGAGCTGCAAAGACGACTGAGGTGAACACGATGACTTCCAAGGAAATTGATCCACTCAAACCACAGAGCAGACATGTTGTTCTCTATCCGTACTGCTGGCATTTTAGACCACTTCGGTGGTGATTATGCTCCATCCGTGGATCTGGTTGTGGAACGGCAGGGGCCTTCCAGGAAGAGCATGTCATCTTAGCTCATGTCCCGTCCCGGCTGACAAACTTGCCCTTCACCTACTCTTCCAACACAACTGCATCCAGACCAGAAGGCGATTCCAAGTCGGCAAAAACTGGTACTTTGTCAAATATGTGTTTTTATTGAAGGTGCACCAAGAAATGAGGGCAAATAGAAACATCTAATGAGACGGGCTTATTACTCTTCAAGAAAAAGGCAAGTCCTGAGTAAAACGTAGTTATATGACCGACCTTTTCCGTAGCTAAATTCAGATGACAAGGGAAGAAAACCCCCTTAAAATTTGACTATTTCACCACTCTGAGCAAAACAGCCTGCCAGGACGTGGTGCTCTCTCTCACTCAGGATGTTACCCAGCCTTTTTTCGGTTGTGCTGGGTCTTCATGCTGCATACGGGCTTTCTCTAGTTACAGCGGCAGGGGGGGGGCGGGGGGGCTACTCTCTAGTTCCTCGAGTGTGGGCTTCTCACTGGGGTGGCTTCTCTGGTTGTGGCCCGCGGGCTCTAAAGTGTGTGGACTTCAGTACTGTGGTGCACCGACTTAGCTGCTCTGCGGCAGGGGGATCTTCCCAGACCCAGGAGAGAACCCATTCTCTTGAAGCAGGCAGATTCTTATCCACTGTACCGCCAGGGAAGTTCAATACTGACTCTTGTATGATCTCTTTTTCTCATTTAACTAGACTTAGGACGTTTACATGGTAGTGAATGTAAAATCATTTTAATAACAGCATAATACTTAGCCACAATTTAGCTAATCCTCCCATTATTAAACAGCTTTGTATTTTAAATTATTTGCTACAATAATAACATATATCTAAATGTGTGTGTTTTCTGATTGCTTATCTATTTCTTCAGATAAATCACCCAATGTAGAATCACTATTTCCAGCAATTTGCAAATTTTAAAGGAAATTTTGCTATAGTTGTTGCCAGATGTTTCTCCAGGAATACCAGTTTGTACTCCTTACACAATAAATGAGAGTATCCTAAAGACTGGTGTTTCTGAAAATACTCTGATTCATTTGTAACTTTCTGTTTATTTCCCTGCCTTCCTTTGTGGTGTATAAGCTCCTGGAAGACAGGGAGAATGCCTGGTTACTACTATGTCCCTAGCACTTTTTACTGCTGAGTTACCAGGAAAGCCCATATTGGGGTTTAAGAGAAACTAAATTGTATATGCTTCAGGCCCCTATTTAACCTGGAATTCTCCTATTAATACTCTCTGCCAGGTACTCCACTATACGTTTTATGAGCATGAATTAATTTAATCCTCACACAGACCTTGTGTGAAGTCACTATAGTTGTCACCACCCATCTATAAATGATGTGACTGAGGCTCAGGAAAATAACTTGTTCAGAATCATATGATTGTGGGTCTGGGATTTGAGCCTAGAGTTCAAGGTCTTTTAACCACCTTGATTTCCTTTCTGTTGCACAGGTACCCAGTCTGTGCACCACAGTAGTCATGAGACAAATTGCTACCTTCTTTTTCATTATCTATTGATTCCTAACAAATCACCCCAAAACCTCGATATTTAAATAACAATCATTTTATCTTCTGCAGTTTACATAGGTGAGAGTTTGGCATGGATCTGGTTGTTTCCTATTCAGGGTCTCCCTCAAGTTTGGAGTCAGATTGCGACTAGGGCCGGAACAAACCACAGTGGGCCTATGCAGCTGGCAATCAGCGAGGCATCTCTCCTCTCTCTCTCCCTGGATAATACAGGACCACTCTCTAATGGTCTCTGTACTTTACATGGGCTAGCTGTGCTTCCTCACAGCATGGCAGACACCTTATGGGGTGGCTAAAGACTTCCTGAGTGAGTATCCCATCAAGCAAGGCTGAAGACGTTTATGAACCAGCCTCAGAACTCAGGGCCACTTCTACTACAGTCTGTTGATCAAAACAGTCACCAAGTGGGGAATTCCCTGGTGATCCAGTGGTTAAGACTCTGCACTTCCAAGGCAGGAGACTCAGGTTTGATCCCTAATCAGGGAACTAAGATCCCAGACTCCTCCCCTCAGTGGGACGTGTGTCCAAGTTACACCGCAAGAACACATGGGATGGGAAATCCTGTTGCTGCTCTCTTTCAAAAACACAATCTGTCACATACCAAAACATTTTTTTACCTATAAAAGGTGCTTTAAAACTCATACTTCATATGGAGCTGATAGTGTGTGTGCCAACTCATTCTTATTTGTCAGCAACCCACGCTTCCTTTATTTATCTATCTATTTGAGAAATGGAGTATTTCCTGCCCTATCAATAAACAAGGGTATCACAGCCATCAGCTATTCTGGCCCAAAGAAGAACAATACCTGCTATCCGGCAGCCATTAAGCTACAGCTGCTCCCTACAGCAATTACCGAGGATCTGGGGGACCGGGGATGTGAAAAACGCAGGATACTGGCCCCAGATAGCCGAGATGAATATCAAAGGAATGATTTCAGGGAGCCCACACTCTTGCATCTTCCCATACATAGAAGAGCACTAAATTCCTTAACTTGAGATATCTGGTTTTCCTTGCTGTTGTCCAGTCGCTAAGTTGGGTCCGACTCTCTGTGACCTCATGGACTGCAGCACACCAGGCTTCCCTGTCCTGTACTATCTCCTGGAGTTTGCTCAAACTCATGTCCATGATGTCAGTGATGCCATCCAGCTGTTGTCTCATCCTCTGTCATCCCCTTCTCCTCCCTCCTTCAATCTTTCCCAGCATCAGGGTCTTTTCCAATGAGTTGGCTCTTCAGTCCCATGGACAGGTGGCTAAAGTATCGGAGCTTCAGGTTCAGGTTCAATGAATATTCAGGGTTGACTTCCTTTAGGATTGTCTGGTTTGATCTTGCTGTCCAGGGGACTCTCAAGAGTCTTTTCCAGCACCACAACTAGAAAGCATCAGTTCTTTATGGTCCAGCTCTCACATTGGTACATGACTACTAGAAAAACCATGACTTCGACTATATGGAGCTTTGTCAGCAAAGTGATGTCTCTGCTTTGTAATACACTGTCTAGGACTGTCATATCTTTCCTTCCAAGGAGCAAGCATCTTTTAATTTCCTGGATGTAGTCGCTGTTCCCAGTGATTTTGGAGCCCAAGAAAAGAATATCTGTCACTGTTTTCACTTTTTCTCCTATTTGCCATGAAGTGATGGGACTGGATGCCATGATCTTACTTTTTTGAATGAGTTTCAAGCCAGCTTTTTCACTTTCCTCTCTCACCCTCATCAGGAGGCTCTTTAGTTCCTCTTTGCATCAGGTGGCAGAAAGGGTTGCATCATCTGCATGTCTGAGGTTGTTGATTTTCCTTAATTAACAATAGTCTTTTGATTTTTAGACTACCTGCCCCTTGCTGCAAACTTCTCTGTAACCTGAATCCCTCCCCGGCATGCCCACCCCATTGCCCGCATCCTCAGAGCAGCTCTCTCAGAGTTACTTGATATGCTGTCTTCTGGGCTTGAAGTCCTAAAAATTCCGACCAAATAAAACATAACTCTCAATTTTTAGATTGTGACTATTTTTAAGTTGACATATTTATTTATTTTTGACTGCACCAGGTCTTCATTGGTGCATTCAGGCTTTCTCAAGATGCAGAGAGCAGAAGCTACTCTCCAGTTGCAGTGCATTAGCTTCTTATTGTGGAGAAGGCAATGGCACCCCACTCCGGTACTCTTGCCTGGAAAACCCCATGGACGGAGAAGCCTGGTGGTCTGCAGTCTGTGGGGTCTCGAAGAGTCGGACATGACTGAGCGACCTCACTTTCACTTTTCACTTTCATGCATTGGAGAAGGCAATGGCAACCCGCTCCAGTGTTCTTGCCTGGAGAATCCCAGGGATGGGGGAGCCTGGTGGGCTGCCGTCTATGGGGTCGCACAGAGTCGGACACGACTGAAGCGACTTAGCAGCAGCAGCAGCTTCTCATTGAGGTGGCTTCTCTTGTAGAGCACGGGCTCCAGGTGCACAGGCTTCAGTAATTGCATCTCACAGACTCTAAAGCTTGGGCTCTGTAATTGTGGTGCCCAGGCATAGCTGCTCCTGGGAATGTGGAATCTTCCTGAACCAGAGATCGAACACATGTCTCCTGCATTAGCAGGGAAAGTCTTACCACTGTGCCACCAGGGAAGGCCAACTCACTCTTCGGATTGATGCGTGAGGGTGTGCATGCTCAGTAGCTGCAGTTGTGTCCGATTCTGCAACCCTGTGGACTGTAGCCCGCCAGGTTCCTCTGTCCACCGGATTCTCCAGGCAAGAATACTGGAGTGGGTTGCCATGCCCTCCCTTCTCCAGGGCATCTTCCCAACCCAGGGATCAAACCCATGTCTCCTGTATTGCAGGTGGATGCTGAACCACCTGGCAAGCCCCATCTGATTTGTAAAATGTGCTTATAAAATGGCACATGGACAGAGTATATTTACAGAGTGGAGGTACAGTTTTTGGCTCTGGACCAAAGTAAACTGACCAGCCTTTATATAAATTGAGCCTGGGACCTTGGCCTCCATGCTCAGGATTTTAAAGCAGTCTGCAGAAATGCAACTAAATGAGAAAGATACACTTTTTCTGCTTCTAAAAAAATTGTCCTTATTGCAAAACTGCTTTTTATTACATACCCAAATTAGATTCACTGTAGCTGCATTTACTGTGCCCGGCTTTCTATATAGAGTCACTGGTATTCAGTCAAGGGCTGGGCTCTGGCAGCAGGCCAGCAGTAAAGAGCTGGGAGCAGAAGGGCAAAAGTAATTTGACCTCCTCCCCGTGCTGTGATGCCCACTGCATTGGCTTGACCCCTTTCAGCTGCGATTTCACTTACCAAACAAGGCCAATTTAGGAAGACGTTTGCAGGGTCAAGCGATGACTGCTAGAGGTTTCAGTCCTTTTTACTTTTTGGCTGTAGGTAAAGAGATCCAACCAGTCCATCCTAAAGGATATCAGTCCTGGGTGTTCATTGGAAGGACTGATTCTGAAGCTGAAACTCCAATACTTTGGCCATCTGATGCAAAGAACTGACTCATTGGAAAGACCCTGATGCTGGAAAGATTGAGGGCAGGAGGAGAAGGGGACGACAGAGGATGAGATGGCTGGATGGCATCACCGACTCAATGGACATGAGTTTGGGTGGACTCCGGGAGTTGGCGATGGACAGGGAGGCCTGGCGTGCTACGATTCATGGGGTCTGAGTTGGACACGACTGAGCGACTGAACTGAACTGAAAAAAGATAAAGGTCTCTAAAAGGGATACCAACTCAGAGTGAGTTAGCCAGTTCTTCATGGCTTTGAGGACGTTGAATTCTTACTGTTTGTTTGTTTATAAAGCCTGTCATTAACTTCAAACTCATGGAGTCCAAGGACACTGCATTTCTGGGTAGGTTAGTGTCTCTGGCTGAGAAGTCATGACTGGCTGTCTGGGCTAAATGGTCCCATGTGTCTTGGACATGTCTGAAACCACCCTAGTGCCTGACTATGTTAGGTGGCACAAAGCGGCTTAGGCACTGGCCTATCCTATGTGTGTGACTGTGACTTCAGAAGGAACCAGCAACCAATGTCCATGAGTAGAGAGTACCTGTAGCACAACCAGGAAGAAAAGCATGCCAGAAATCCCCAAGAGACCAAAATCTTTCCCGTCCTCCTTCAACAGAAGGACCATAAAGTCAGAGATTCACTTAAAACTTCATTGGGTCTGATGATGAGTAAAGATTGGGTTTCATTTTGAATTGCAGCCACCCCTTACCCTGGCCCAAGGCCCCCATTAGGTAATTTTTCAGGCAGTGGAGTCTGAACCTGAGGGCACCTGCCATCAGCCTCCTCCCACCGATATTAGTTGTAATTATTAACTTTTGTAACAAGGTCTAAATTTTCTAAGAGTGGGAGCTGGGGGTAGAGAAATGACCAGGCTGCCCTTGAGAATTTTGTTGATAAGTTAAAATTGGACAGTTGAGTACCCCAAGTTCCTTAGCTTAAAACATTGCCAAAGCCAATTCTTTGACACTAGGAACTCCAAGGGCTTCCCTGGTGGCTCAGCGGTAGAGAATCTGCCTGCTAATGCAGGAGACACAAGTTCAATCCCTGGGTAGGAAAGATTCACTGGAGGAGGAAATGGCAACCCACTCCAGAATTCTTGCCTGGAAAATCTCAGGGACAAAGGAGCCTGGCTGGCTACAGCTTGTGGATTTGCAAAAACTTTTACACAACTTAGTGACTAAACAACAACAAGGAACTCCAGAACCTGGCCTAGCTTTATTTCTAGGTATTTGCAATTATTGATTCATCTCACCTAAATTTCCTTCTCTACTGAGAAAGCCACAGAGCAGACCCCAGCAAGCAAGGCTGGCGTTGAGACACACTACACAGAGCACAGCAAACAGGAGTGCAGCAGGATGTCTAGGCTTCAGTCGCTTCCCTGGAGGTTTCCTTTTTTGCGCATGGTAATTGGATAGTTTGTCTTATATCCAGGCCTTTCCTGGGATTGTTGAATGTGGTTGTTCTCATTCGAATGAATCTATAGAAACTCACCAGTCATAGGGCCTACACTTACTGAATTACAGATAAACACCATTCATAAAATCTTTTCACAGCTTACCTTGAAAAGTGATAATGTACAATCCACAGCAATGTGTCAGAATCAAAGAGAGGAAGCATTGTGGTATTTCTATTCATTTGTCAGTGGGATGACTATAGCGATATTGATATTTTAGCCTCTTATGAATGAAAGAGGAGTTAATTCCATCCTATGAAAATTTCTTGTTTTGTCAGCTTTGTAAGCTGAGTTGTCTGAGTCTTTATGAATCCACAGAGTAAGCTGACTACCAAAGACAGCTGAGCCACTTTTTTTTTTCTTTCACTTAATGGGATGCCCTGAATAATCCACATTGATCTTCATGATCATTTCTGCAGAAATAAATAATGGTATCTGAAATCTTAGTTCCTCTTCACAAACTAACCAACTAAGAATAATCTTGAGATGAATCTAAAAACTCGGGGCTTCCCTGGTAGTTCAACAGTAAAGAACCTGCTTGCCAATGCGGAAGATTCAGGTTTGATCCCTGGGTCGGAAAGATTCTCTGGAGAAAGAAAGGGCCACCAACTCTAGTACTCCTGCCTGGAGAATCCCATGGACAGAGGACTGGCAGTCTACAGCCCACGGGATCTCAAAAGAGTTGGACGTAACTTAGTGACTTAAAAACTGTGATGACCACAAATTTGCTTCACAAGCCCCACTCCTTGAATGCAGCAGTGTTTGAGAGTTTAATTTATGTCTTTGATTGTAGGACGTTTTAGAAAAGCCCAATCAATGTCTCTGTCTGGAAAGGTTAATTTAAAACCTGATGCCTCACAGAGGCAATGAGCTATGTTGTGGTTTCTTCAATCATTTTTCTCTATTTTTCTGTGGTTAGGTAAAAAGGAAATCCCATCTTCCACGAATAAGACTCCTTAGACTTACCTTTGTCAATTAAAAAAAAAAAAAAAGCACAACGTGAGAGTAATGAGCTAAGTTTCATTTGGGACAAAATGAGGACTATAGCCTGGGAGATAAATCTGAGAAATTGCTCCTAGGAGGGGGGCGGCAGGGGTGGGCATGTGGTTCAGTATATATGTGATTCTGGTGAAGGGGGAATCAAACATTCAATCAAACACATATTTTTTGCAGAAGGTTGCTGCTTGTCATAAAAAGCAGACTTTACCATGAAGGATTTAAGTGCTTTTCTAGATTCAGAGAGATGCAGGAACTGGGCTCATAAAATCTTCTCCTGAAAATGTCTAGCTATCTAAAGAACTGTTCTGCCAGTCCTTCCCAGAGCACAGAGTGCCTTGTGCCTGACCTCTGCCCTGAACTCCTTTCAGGGAGTCTTGAAGGTCAGCAGCTGCAGTACCTCATGATTTAATCCTAGTAGAGGTAAATGGCTAGTACCATCCTGAAGTTGGCACCTGCTTTAGCCCAGTGTTGGCGAGAGGTTGTCATCAAACAGCCTCTGTTAGTAAGAGATGATGTGAAAGGTTAAGAAAAAACTTAAATCCAACACAACAGCTAGTTTATTTGTGAATTACAAGTGAATGGAAGGTTAAGCATGTTTTTTTGTCACTTTCTAGACTGGACAACAAAAAAATGAAGGGCTAAAATCATTGAAAACGTCTAATGATTTACTCCAAGAGCAAGTGTGAAAAGCATACATTAATAAATCTTGAAGTGAAGAAGTGAAGTCGCTCAGTCGTGTCTGACTCTGTGACTCCATGGACTGTGGCATACTGGGCTCCTCTGTCTACGGGGTTTTCCATGCAAGGGTACTGGAGTGGGTTGCCATTTCCTTCTCCAGAGGATCTTCCCGACCCAGGGACCAAACCTGGGTCTCCCACATTGAGGCAGACGCTTTACCGTCTGAGTAACCAGGGAAGCCTTGAATAAATCTTACTCCAGTTGTTATTTCCTATCTGAGTTATGCCAGTCTGCTTTTTAAGCCTGAATTTTTAAAACTTAAAAAAATGGGGGGAGCTATCTTGTTCAAATGTGCTGCTAAAACACTCAGCTAGGAAAATATATATTTATTTTTTTTTAAGGAATGTCATTACCAGAAGACTTATGTCTTTCCCTCTGACAGAGAAACAGAGTGCTTATCTTCATATTTTCATAATGAAAACTCCCCAAGCTCAGGCCACTCTGGCAGATTTACAACCTTTGAGCAGGAGAGCTGACAGGCATTTTAATATGAAAGGAGATATGATGTCTTTAATGTACAGTGATGTCACTTCTAACGAGGGAGAAGCTGCTTTTTGCAGCACCATCACCATAACAAGGCCGACCTGGCTGACTCGAAGGGGACCTTCTCACCTAGAGAAAGATCACAAACAAGACAGAACGAGGAGGGCTCTCCCAATTTAGGTGCAAGGAGCCCTGAGAGGTCCTGGGCATGAGCCTATTGTGAATGTGCTTTCGCTGCTGGAAGTTAACTGTCTAGACAGAGCTGACCTTGAGAAGGGAAAAGGTAAGGCCTGATGCTGAAAGGGTCATGAAAATCCTCTGGGGAGTGTTAATGTGAAAGCTGGATTGCCTGTTGACCAAGTCTTCTCCCTTGTCTCTTCTACCCGACAGAGGTCTCATTGCTTGGAAGTGATATTGACAGCCCCTCTGTCCTTAGGAGGCTGCCTGGTTATTGTGCCTGGAGGAATGATAGTAAGAAAATGCCAGAAACTTGCAATCTTTTATTTGCAAATGAGGCCTTAAAGGTGTAGCATTTGGGGTAGAAAATACTGGTTCTGATTTTGCAAAGAGCTTTGCACTCTCAGAGGCTGATATTCAGATGTCCTTGTCTTAAGTCCTCTAAGGCCAGGGTCCCCAACCTCCAGGATCTAATGCCTGATGATCTGAGGTGGAGCTGATGTAATAGAATAAAGTTCACAATAGATATAATGTGCCTGAATCATCCCCAGACCACCTCCCAACCCCTCACCCCCACCATCCGTGGAGAAATTGCCTTCCTTGAAATTGGTCCCTGGTGCCAAAAAGGTTGGGGACCACTGCTCTAATGAACACTGCGACTCTCTCCTGACTGAGCTGGAAGGATTTTTATCAAATCATCTGAGAACTGCTACATTGCTACATCCAGCATACCTGGGAAAGAGGGGAAAAGGCCTCCTGCAAGCTGCTTCCTGTGTAATTCTAAAAGCACCCTCCACCACATCAGAGAAGAAGCTGCTGCGTGGTTTATCTGGGAAAACCTAATAATTCCAAACTAGGGAGGCTCTCACTATTCAAATAAGCTTTCATTCGTCAAGCAAAATTTCTGGAAGTCCGAGGGTTAACTTAAGAACTTAGAAGGTTTTGCCAGCTCAGAGGGTAGCTGAGCATTTAAAATTTGCCAGTGCAATTAAATGTACTTCTTTTTAATTAAACATAGGCACCTTCAGCCATCTACACTCTCAAAATTAAGTACCAAAGATTTATCGTGTAAAAGAGCCAAATAGTAGAGGCAAGGGTCAGAACTGACCAATATCACAAAGGACTATAATTTTTAAAAATATGTTATTATCTAATTAATTTTACTGTGGTGAAGCAGTGGTTATGAGCCTGGGCAGGCAGTCCTGGGCGAGGTTCTGTCTCTGCCACTTGCAAGTTATATGATTTGGAAAATTTACCGAATTTCCTTTGGTCTCAGTTTCATTGTATGTGAAATGGGAATAATTGTTTTACCTACCTCACAGTTTCTATAAGAATTAATTGAGATAGTCAATGAAAACCACTTGCCACTATGTCTAAAGCATGGTTTAGACTCAATAAATGCTAGCCTCCATCACTACTACTACTATTATTAAAATAATAAAATTAAATATTAGTTCTAATGAATTTTATTTAATTGTTAGATAATGAAATAAGTTAAATTGTTTAAATATTTGTCACAATTAAAATAAGATAAATATAATGTTTATTCTAATTAAAATAAGATTAATATCCATATTAGTCATGTGTCTTGAACTAAAATCTGATTCGTAGTACTTCAGAATATATAAAATTAACTTATGTGTATCATTTGTAATGGAAATTTTCTTCTTCACATCTTCTTCCTCGAGCTCTAAATAACTGCACATGACCATAGATCTGTGGACTACTGATCCTTGAATGACAAATTTGACATAAACATGTACACTCATTTAAGTATTAATGGTGGCTACTACAGCATATACCTGACCTCCTGCCCACATGCTCCTCTAACCCCGTGGTGCTCAAACTCTCTGTGCACAAGAGAGTCAAAGGAGTGTATTATTAATGTAGACATTCCGGTTTGGCAAACGTGGACAAAGATCTAGGCATGCGCAATTTTAACAGGTAGCCTATTGATTCTGAAGCGTGGTACCCAGGGGTCCTAACAGCTCACCAGAGAATGATGCCCTGCCTCCCACTTGTCGAGATTGAGAGGATGGACTTCTGGAAGGATGTGTAGTTTGTCTACTCTTTCTTGGTAAGGCTCAAATTATCTTCTGCTTAGGAGGTAGCTTCAACTCTAGAGAACTGAAGTGGGCCAGGTGGAGGCCAAGAGAAGAGACAAGGCTGATGATTTCTCAGGCCACCTCTTTCCTGTGATCTAAGGGAAAGAGATGAATGAGTTCTTGATGTCTCACTGAAGCAGGAGAAGAAATGAGGACATGGTTGGAACCTTGGCACAATATTCGTGGCTGTCCACCTGGCTGGAGCATCTTTTGTTGTTGTCGCTTAGTTTTTAAGTGTGATAGGAGACGGTGGTTGAGATTTCAGATTTGGTCAAGGCCCGAGAAGCAAACAATGTGGTTGGTACATGGGTAGCAAGGTCGTACTGTGCTATGGGAGCTCTTAAATTTGGACCCTGGTTCACTCGGGCAGAACGCAAGACCTCATGGCACACAGACCATACCAGCTCTTACCTTTCATGCCTTATTAGTTCCATTTTCTCTTTTTTTAAATCAGCTGTGGATGTGCATATACACATAGGAAGTATTTTACAATATTGCCAGGCATGGCCGGCAGCCTTTATTAGTAAAATATTGAGTCAAAACTTTCATTAAACTTTATTAACATAAATCAAGCAGAAGTCATCATTCAGTTCAGTTCAGTTCAGTCGCTCAGCCGTGTCTGACTCTTTGTGACCCCATGAACCACAGCATGCCAGGCCTCCCTGTCCATCACCAGCTCCCAGAGTCCACCCAAACCCATGTCCATAGAGTCGGTGATGCCATCCAGCCACCTCATCCTCTGTCGTCCCCTTCTCCTGCCCCCAATCCTTCCCAGCATCAGGGTCTTTTCCAATGAGTCAACTCTTCGCATGAGGTGGCCAAAGTATTGGAGTTTCAGCTTCAACATCAGTCCTTCCAATGAACACCCAGCACTGATCTCCTTATGCAGAGTACATCATGAGAAACGCTGGGCTGGAAGAAGCACAAGCTGGAATCAAGATTGCCGGGAGAAATATCAATAACCTCAGATATGCAGACGACACCACCCTTATGGCAGAAAGTGAAGAGGAACTAAAGAGCCTCTTGATGAAAGTGAAAGAAGAGAGTGAAAAAGTTGGCTTAAGGCTCAACATTAAGAAAACTAAGATCATGGCATCAGGTCCCATCAGTTCATGGGAAATAGATGGGGAAACAGTGGAAGTCATCATACCTATCCACAAAACAAGAAAAAGGCTGACCAAACAGAAAATCAATAACTGTTCTTAGATCCATCAGAGAATTGAGGTCACAAGGTATATCTCTGCCCCCAAAGTTGGAAAGACAGAGAGATAGATACAGAGAATCACAGCTTACTGGAGCAGAAGGCTTTGTGGAACCAGTGGCAGAGTCAGAGAACCTAAACTGTAGTTAAGTAATTGCTGGAGTCTCAGTGTGGACAAGTTTGAGAGTTAAAAATGCCAGGGGTGCCCATTTTTGGGTGGTCTCTACACTTCGGTGAGTTTCAGCTGTGGGAGACCTACCAGTTCTCACACTGAAGAATGGAGAAAAATCCCTTTGTGCTTCTGCCAGGGGGAGGGCAATTGTATCCATTTTCAAACTGTCCAGAACTCCTTGTTCTCTATAAGACCTGCGCTCAAGGAAACTATTTTACAGAAGCCTAAACAACATGGGTTTTACCAGAGCTTAATGACCTTGGAGTAAAGAAATACCCACCTAGCCTTCCTGTTTCATCTAAGAGGGAGAAAACAAAACAAAACTGGGAAGCCCCCGTGAAGGTCACAGCCCAGGGATACAGACTCATTAAAAGACTAAGCTCTCAAAGCGGGAATAGAGGCTATGAGGACACAGAAGGGGAAAGGGAGGGTAGACAGGTTGGGAGAGCGGCACTGGCATACATCCGTGACCGTGTGTGAAATAGCTAGCTAGTGGAAGCTGCTCTATAGCAGGGTTGCTCACCTCAGTGGTCGGCGCGGACCTAGAGGGGTGGGATGAGGGTCGGGTAGGAGGGAGACTCACGAGAGAGGGGATAGATGTATGATAGAGTCGATTTATTTTGTTGTTCAGTAGAAATCATCACAACATTGTAAACAATTATACTCCTATTTCAAAAAAGACCAAGACCTAATCCTAAGACTGTAGAATGCTTTTCCTTCTCCCACATTTTACCAACACGTCAATAGGACTCTGCTGTAATATCAGGGGATTACATCAGAAATAACTGCGTGCCTCAGACTTTATTTAAGACATCGCTAGGGAAGCACAATGACATCAGAAGGGAAAGAAAGGGGGAAAAAAAACCATCAGAGGAAATTTTAGCCTCTAACACCTACAGGATCACAAGCAGTAAACAGAGCTTTACTCTTACCCAGATAAGCATAAAGCTTTATACGAAAGACCTATTTGTTTCAGTCCATTTTATCCAGTAAATTCTGTTCTTCGTTAAACAAAAAAATTACAAGGTATACTAAAAGATAGCGCACCATAAAGATACAAAACAAGCATATCCACATTTAACTATGGCAGAAACTTTGGAATTATCAGACCAGTAATTCTGAACAACTATAATTAATATTCTAAGGACTCTGATGGAAAAATGGACAACATGCAAAACAAAGTGAGTAATATAAGCAGAGAGATGGACACTCTAAGAAAGAAACAAAAGGAAATGTTACAAATTAAAAACATAGTAACAAATATAAAGAATGCCTTAAGCTTAGCAATAGATTGGATAGAGCCAAGGAAAGAATCAGTGAGCTTGAAGACATGTCAATAGAAACTTCTAAAACTGAAATACAAGAAGGGAAAATAGTGGGAAAGAACGGAATATCTAAAAACTGTGGGATGATTACAAAAGGTAGGAATGTCAAGCATTAGTCACCATGGTGAAAGGAGAATAAACTCCTCTGACCTCCTGTGTCCTTAAGGTAACAGGACAGAATCCCTCCTGGGCTTTAATTGCCCCTTGCTCACATCTCCCAAAAGAATAGAGTAGTAATTAACTACTAGTTATTATTACTACTATTATTACTAGTAGTAATTAACTACCACTAATAGAGTAGTGATTAACTACATGGTGAGTTTGGGAGAAGGAATTAAGTACACCAGTTCTTTCCATGTTCTACACTTTTCTACCATGCAAAAAGATGGCCTGTCTCAATGGGCAATACCATATTTTCCCACTTTTGCTAGGTGGGTAAATTTTATTCTGATAGAATTATCCGGAAACTTATTTTTGTTGCACTTTGTTTTCGCATAAGTTTCCTAGCAAACAGAACCTGAGATGAAACCTACATGCTAACTTCTACTGGGAAGGGATAAAATCCCAGAGCAAATGGAATGCGGGAAAACATGTGGGGAAGGAAAGAATGAAGGACAAACATAGAGTGGTAGGTGTATTACTAAACTGGCCATGGCTTTACCAAAAAATTAAAGCATCATTAGTTACCTTGTCACTTGTCACGAGCTATGTGGACCCGATGTCTCAGAAAAGCTCTTTGGTGGGAGAAGGGATGAAAATTAGCTACTGGTTAACCCCTTCCCATTCTGTACACTATTTCGTATTGGTCAAAGTTTGCTCCAGATGGCGTGTGCCCCCTTACACTTCCGGTGGTATCACTCAAATTTCCAGGCAGCTGATGGGGAAGTCAGATCCCATACCCACTGGGTGAGAAAAGCCAGCTCATCACTGAGTCCTATCCCTTAGTCCCAGGGACCGGAGCTGCTATGGCTTTCACGGCGATGTTCATGAGGGAGTAGTGTCAGAGCCTTAGAGGCATGCAGCTATGGAAGACACCACAGCTGGCACAGTAGCTGTGCCCTATAGTTAAGCATGCAGTGGTACACTACCATGCCCTGGGATCTCTCTGATTTTCACAGAAGCCAGAGAGTTGACTCAAAAGAGAATATTACGGGAACCTCTCCAACTTTAACAATTGTGTTCATCTCAGTCATTCTTCAAGGAGGATGGTATTACACCTGCAAATGACAAGAGATCAGGGAGTTTCAGGAGCTAACACATAGCCAAAGGTTGTTAATCAGGGGCGATTTTGCCCTCCTAGGGAATAAGGAAGATCTTTGGAGAAGAAAACGTCAACCTGCACCAGTATTCTTGCCCGGGAAATCCCAAGGACAGAAGGGCCTTGTGGGCTACAGTCCATGGGGGTCCCAAATAGTCAGACACAACTTTGCAACTACATGACAACAGCAACAAGGGGATATTTGGCAACGTCTAGAAATGGTTTAGGTTGTCACAACTAGATGTTACTGGCTTCTAATAGGGGGAGGAGAGAGATGCTGTTGAGCATCCTAAATGCCCAGGAAATGCCCCACAGCAGAGAACTGTCTGGTTCCAAATGGCAATAATTCAGAGTTTAGACCTTCCTGCCACAGTGACCACAATCGAAGGATGGATAATGGATTTGAGGATGTGCCAGGAGCAAAGTACCTCTGTCTTGATTATACATTCAAGAACCAAGGAGAAAATCACAAAGCAAGTATCCAAACCCACTGACCCACAATTGGATGGACTTGGTCTCTGCAAGCCTGTTTCAACCAGAAGACTGTGTTGGTGTTTCAGACCTCCTGCTATCAGTAGCATCTCATACACTGTAACTAACAGCCCTTGAGAAGCCTAGGTTTGACTCTTACCCTGGCGTACAGTTACCCAGGCAAATTGCCTCAGTTCCCTTCCAGGGAAGGATTGGAGGAAAAATTACTGTCTGTATCTTCAGTGGCATTAGAGGGTCCTTCCTCAAGGGGATCCATCCATCAATCCTTCAGTCAATGGGCTCTGGGTTTGTTACCAGACTTAGATCTAGAAACTCAGTGATAGAGTACAGTTTTCCATCATAGGAGGCAATGATGGCATTTTCCTCAACAATTCTTGAGTTTTTAAAATTATTTAAATCAAGTATCACCCTAGTCAGCTTCCCAAGGCCTATATCCCTGAAAGTAGGCACCCTCGCTCATACGAAGGTCTTTCTGCTCTTAATGTTTCTTGGGGCTGGCTTTCCTTTGATGGTAAAGCACCACCACTTGGGTTTTGAAAATCCAGATACCTTTCACCACTGTGGGTTAGAGGGAGCCCAATTCCATAGTAGCATCTTCCACTGTGATCCCTGGCCTACAGAAGGCAGCCACCACTGAGCTTCTCAAAGATGCTAGTACCACCCGCTCTGGTTCTCCATCATTCCTACCATCTCCCTTCAGGCCTGGAAAACATAGTCAGGTGGTCTTAGAAAATGAATCCATTGTTACATGCCCACCTTCTTGAGATTTCTGACTTCTTTATCTAAACTATGTCAAGGAAGTTCCAACATCACTCCATCATCTCCTCTGGCCATTTCAGTGACTAGACTGGAAGGAGCTGTTGCAGCAGTGAGTAAGAACCAGCTCCAGTGTCCTCACCAGAACCCTGAATCCTGAATCACAGGTAAATGCCTGTTGCAGGTCATCCATCCAGCCCCTGTCAAAGCATCTCAAGACACACACTCACCTTGTTCCCACAGTTCCTGCCAGGTCATGTCATCAGGCTTGACCTTTCCTTTGGCAAACGGGCTATTTCTTCCCCAGCAGGGTTTATACTTCTTCGTGTATTATTATTTGCACGGGAAGTGGGTAAGAGTGGGTCTTGGGGAAATCTTGAGAATGAGCATCATTTGGGGAGGCACTTGCTTCTGGTGATGTCACTGCATGCCCTCCAGGCAGAGGGGATTCTTCACCTCTGAATGGGAGAAACAGGCTGTTTTTGCCAGCCAGGGAGATTCAGGTTTGTCTGCATCAATATCTCCATGCTAGGGTTCAGTTTCCCACTCTTTCCTTATCAAAGTCCTGACCTTGACCTAGAGGCATGTTGAGACTATACTTTGAGTTTTCTTTACAGCTCTGTCACCCGGAACTGATTTTCAGTACAGATACCTTTCAATGGCAGGATATTCGAGCCTCATTTAAAGCAATTCTCAAGGTCCTTTGACTTTCAGAGCATGACTGAAGTTGGTAATAGGTGCCCTGAGCCTATCATTTTATCAAAACCTCAGATTCCTTGAAATCAGCCACCCCTACACCTCAATCGTTGCCCCTTCCTTATCAAATATGGTAGCGCCATAATATTCCCAAGTTTAGCCATTCACCCGTACTTCATCCCAATTAACCATAGGTGAATGAGTTGGTTATTGTAATGCCACTTCAAAGGGTTCTTACCATTTCACTTACCTGATTGATTTCAGACCATCAAATACGGAATCAATTCCAAAATCTCACTCTGAGGGTCTTCCAAGGACATGTCTGCTAACTTTCTTTGTAAACAAAGCCTGAGGCAAAGCTTGTGTGTGAATGCTTTATTTATAGGTAGTGTAATCCCAGGACAGTGAGAGTCAAAAAAGCAAAGTGAAGCAGAGACGGAAGAGCAGCAAATACATGGGGGGTGGTCGATAACTGAACTGGCCACAGCTTTGTAGGAAAACACAGCCGATTGTTTGACCTTATGAGAAGAATCCACGTTAGGAAACACCTTCTAGGAACAGTCCATTGAGGGGAACATCCCAGTTTTCTACTGCTATGTAACAGGCTAGTGAGGGAACCTAGTGACTTAAATTAATCTTTTTGTTTTTCCCCACTTTTATGAGGAATCTGTGAAGAGTGGGACTGAGTGGTTCATCTCTGGTCCCTGTGACGTCAGCTCTGGTGGTTGTCAAGATGGCGTCTCCACTCATGGTAGTTGATGTTGAGCTCTTGGCTGAGAGCTCAGCTGGGACTACTGGCACATGGATTCTCCATGTGGTCTGGGCTTCTCTCAGCATTGTGGCTCAGGATTCAGAGTGACCATCTCAAGGAAAGGCACTCCAGGGGAACAAGGCAGAAGTTGTAAGACTTCTTACGAAGTCCAAGAATGCTGCTTCCACTACATTCTATTAATTAAGCAAGTCCCCAAGGCCAATGTCAATTCAAGGGGAGGGGAAATTAAACTCTACCTCTCAACAGAAAGAGTAACAGGAATATGCTGCCATCTTTACTTTACCACAGTCCACAGGCCAGGAAAGAGGGCCAGCAAATATAAGATGTTACAGGACTGAGCGGGCCAACATTATATGAGAAAACACAGCCAGTTATTGGAACATTTCAGTCCCAAATAGGATATTAGGAAAAAAGCACCTCAGAATGGTCTATTGAGAAGAAAGAAGACTTTATCTGCTACTTCCTCACCCCCATGCTATATGTTGTCTTTCACTGTCAAAGTTTGCCTTGTAAGTCGGCAACTCCTACGTTACTGAGTTGTCGCTTGCCCTTCTCCTTCCCAGGCGGCTGCTGGGGAAGCCTTACTCCATAACCCACTACGTGGCCCTTCATCTTGAGACTGGAGGTAAGCGGGATGGTCCATTCAGCACCTCCAGTCCTTGATGGGAAAGCTGCTGTAGCTCTTGACAGTGGTAGGTAGGCTGGGTCACGCTGTAGCCAGACCTTAACCGGTGTGTATGGGATTCCCTGGTGGCTCAGACGGTAAAGCATCTGCCCGTGATGCTGGAGACCCTAGGTTCGATCCCTGGGTCGGGAAGATCCCCTGGAGAAGGAAATGGCAACCCACTCCAGTACTCTTGCCTAGAAAATTCCATGGATGGAGGAGCCTGGTGGGCTATATAGTCCATGGGGTCGCAAAGAGTCAGACATGACGAGTGACTTCACTCACTAACCTGTGTGTGTGTACAGGGGACTGAGGGGGCCAAGATAACTAGCGGTGTTAGAAATTGGCGCTGGTTAATTTAGACGACAGTGGTAGTGAGTAAAACTCTCCAATGAGAGTGAGTGAGTCTGGGGAGATGCTTAAACCTGGTCCAGTGCATACATTTAAACATTGCTATTTAATGCAACTTTCACAAGTGATTAAGTAATAAAAGACCCAGAGAGAGGGAATCGGGAGGGAGGTGGGAGGGGGGTTCTGGAAGGGGAACACATGTGTACCCATGGCAGATACATGTCAGTGTATGGCAAAACCAACACGATAATGTAAAGAAAATTAAAGAAAGAAAGAAAAAAGTAATAAAAGAGATGCTTTTCTATCCATCTAAGGTCTCTTGTGGTTGATTTAGAACCATCTGTGCCTCTTTCAACTGGTTCCAAGCTTTTGAGGGGCATCTGGATATTTTCTGTTGCCTCTCTAGATCCCCCACCCACATTCATCCACCTGTCTGAGCTCTGGGAGGCTGCCTTTATAGACTCTATATACACATTTCCAAGTTTCTGGCTTTCAGTTGGTTTAGCCAATAGGATGCACCAAAGGTCAGGTCAGAGCACAAGACTGGAGTAAGGTTGCACTGTTGGCTGTGTTCCTTTAACAAAAAGCACAGCTTGTACCAAACAATCTTCTCCTACAACAACTCTCACGTGACTCCAAAGCCACCTCCTCCCTTCTCCTGTCTGGTTCAGGAGCTCACCTCTGCTGCTGATCCTGGGATACCCACCATTCTTTGTAGGTTTCCTTTAACACAGCCCACACATTTGGAGACGTGATTCAATCCCTGGGTCCAGAAGATCCCCTGGAGAAGGGAATGGCAAGCCACTCCAGTCTTGTTGCCTAGAGAATTCCATGGACAGGGGAGCCTAGCAGGCTACAGTCTATGGGGGTTGAAAAGCATCAGACACAACTGAGCAACTTTCACTTCACTTCTTCACTCATTTGTAAAGTGTCCATTTTAATTTATTTTATTTTTGGCTGCACTGGGTACTTGTTTGCTGTGGGCTTTCTCTAGTTGCAGTAAGTGGGAACTACTCTCTAGTAGTGGTGCATGGGCTCTTCATTGCAGTGGCTTCTCTTATGGGAGAGCATGAGTTCTAGAGCATTGGCTCAGGAGTTGTGCATGGGCTTAGTCACCCTATACCAGGGATCCAATCCACGTCCCCCGCATTGGCAGGTGCCCTCCCAACCACTGGACCACCAGGGAAGACCAAAGTGCCCTTTTTAAAACTCTCTTTAATTACAGGCTTGAGTGTCTCTTCTGTTTCCTATGGGTACCCTAACTAATACAGGTGGGGACAGGAGTGTAGTTAATTATCATGCCTAGATCCACAAAGTAAGCCCTACTAATGGTGAGTAGATTACTAGTAAACACTCTTTAGTTATTTACATATAAAAATAAAAGTTTTATTATTGGTTCATTGTGCTCCTATAAGTAGCAAATAAAGGACTTCAGTTTTTAATCAGTCTGAGGCTTATCAGGAGAGCCCCTAGGGCTCAACCAGACTATTACTGGGATGGAGTGAAATGCCAGCCCGTTCTCAGGGGAAATAGATGAAACTCATTTCCTACCATCTGCCAGATAAGAATTGGAAGTAGAGAGCTAATGAAAACAGCTAATTTACGCTTTTGGGGAATTAGGCAAGGCTCAACATTGATTTTATTTAGGCAAAAAGAACGTTACTAAGTGGCAAATATCCATGAATACTTTTGTCTGAATATGATTCAACCAATTATAACTTTAGAGCTGTGAGTTCAACCAGTGGCTACTTGCCACGTGTGGCCATTTAAATGTGAATACACTAAGGTTAAATAAAATTTAAAATCAGCTTCTCAGTCACCCTAGCCACACTGAAAGTGCTCAGCAGCCCTGGATGACCAGGGCCACAGTATAGACAGCACAGTTATGGAACTCTTGCACCATCACAGAACCATTTACAGACAGCGTGCTCTTAAGAACTAAGCCTACCTTTTCTATGTTGCATTTTTTAAAAAACCACCATATTTATTGAGCTTTAGGGGCACTCAGTTATCAGATGCCTGAGAACTTTATTAAGTGTGTTTTATATCACTTGGAGAAGTAAAAAGAGTTGTGATCCTTTTGAGGAGAAAAGACTTTGAGTTATTTCAGAAATTTTTAAAGGATGCATTTTAATTCTGTTAAATTTATTAAACAAAATAGTGAACTAATATATTCACCCTAATTGAATGAATATGTGTGCTTTCTTTTCCTCAGATACTGGGATCAGCATTACAGCAACTTAATTGATTTTAAAATAAAAAATATTACAAGCCTTGTATAAAAGATTCAGAATTCTTTTTGGTTTTAACATATTGCAAAGGAAAGTACTTATTTAAAAAAATGTGAAAACGATAAAAAAGACATACACTCACTCCCTCCAAGTAAGGTAAAGAAAGATTAACATTTTGGGTACTTACATTTGAAATCTATTTGAAAAAAAAATTAATCATGAAGTATTCCAGCCATAATAAGATCTACAATATCTAGGATATTAGAGTGGGTTGGGTAGACAAATAAATCCAAATAAATAGTAAGCAGAGCTTATAAGGGAGAAGGCAATGGCACTCCACTCCAGTACTCTTGCCTGGAAAATCCCATGGACAGAGGAACCTGGTAGGCTGTAGTCCATGGGGTCGCTAAGAGTCACAACTGAGCGACTTCACTTTCACTTTTCACTTTCATGCACTGGAGAAGGAAATGGCAACCCACTCCAGTGTTCTTGCCTGGAGAACCCCAGGGACGGGGGAGCCTGGTGGGCTGCCGTCTATGGGGTCGCACAGAGTCGGACACGACTGAAGCGACTTAGCAGCAGCAGCAGCAGAGTTTATAAGAGGTCTTCAAATTATTTTTTTATTCATGTCAGTGTTCTTCCTTTATATATTTTGAAATAAAGCCAGTTTGCAATTTTTACTTTTAAATTCTCAGAGTAGCCAGGGTTTTCTTAGAAGGGTTGTCATCATGGTTGGGTTGTACTACCTTCTCCTGGAAAATATGTTAAATGCCAGACCACATAGATGAGCACTGAAAGTACGCTATTGATTATTTTAAATTGGTATGCTTGTTCTGCTGGAAGAAAAACAAAACTGAGAGACATGGAAAAAAGGTAAATTTAGGTCATCTTGGACATAAGTAGACTAAGATCAGTCAGTCTAGTAAGTTGCCCAGATTTGCCAAGAAATTTTTTAAGCCACACTTTTTTTTTATTATTACAAAAATGATTCATATTCATTGTAGACATGTTAGACAACACAATTAAGCAGGTAGAAGAATATGACAATGACCGATTCATTCTCCCTAGAGATAAACTCTATTAATAGTTTGAGATGCCTCCTTCCAGAATTCATATTTCCTTATATGGAAAAATATACTAGTTTCACCACTTGAGGGTGTCAAGGTGAAACTTTTAATATGCAATCTGCTCTTTTTCATATTACAACATCTTCTATCATTGGAAAATTTGAAAACACCTTTTTTTTTTTTTTAAGAGTAGCCGGAATTTTTCTGATCTGTGAAGTCCACTTTAGTAGTAAGTATCCCATTTCCCCAGGTCAGTCAACTGCTTAATTCAGACTATTTGATCTAGTGATTCCCTAAACAGTCAGCTCTCAATTTTCCATGATCAGAAATAAATGACCAAAAAAGAATTTTTTTTGGCATCAGTAATACTTCCTACTTTTCTGCTTCCCAAACCTCACTTGAAGACTGTCAATGCCCTTTCAAATCCAACAGGGACACATCCACACATCCAAAGGAGGTAGAGGAGTTTTCTTTAAGTTACTACAGAGCAACTAAGAAAGCTTTCGTGCTTTTTGTTAAATGTGTAACATCATCCAAGATAAGAGTTGTGACATTACTAGGAGGCAGCAAGGAGCCACTTGTTGGTGTGGACCACAAGAATCATGTCATCATTTTGTATTTGAAGACCATCTTTCCGGAGGCAGTGGAAGCAGTGAGGAGGTTATTGTTACAGACAAAGGGAACGTGGCGGGCAGAGGGGAGGCAGAAGCCACTTGGGTGAAGATGGGGGCACTGCAGCACGCAAGACCTTCTGAGAAGATAGAAGTAAGTAAAGTGGTAAATGGAGGGCCATGAGGGGCGAGAGAATCCACGTGGTCTTATGGGTCTTTTTTTTTGGACAACTCAGGTACCAGCTATGAAAATAGATAAGAAAAATAACATAAGAGAAAACAGTTTGGATCAAGCAAAATAATGTCAGTTTTGATCATTTTACCTTTGAATTGCATGGGACATATCTCAGTGTAATATACAGTTGGAAACACCATTCTGAAACCTGGGCTCTGGGCTCAGAAGGCAGATTTAGGGCTGTATTTTCCCTGTTTCTGCAGGACTTCCCAGAGTCTTTAGTTTGACAATACAGATTGCAAATTTCCAAGAACAAGCGATCTATAGCTGGCATTTCTCTACCTTATTTGTACATGGAATCTAGTGTTCCTTGAAACATTATTTTGGAGCCATGGGTGTGCTGGTGTCACTGAAGGCTGGGCATTGATCAGATCCCCAAAGAGACTGTTGCACAGGAAGAAAGAGGGCTGAAGATGAGACTTGGGAGTCTCTAAGACATGCCACGTCCAAAGAGTGCAAGCAGAACAAGCAGTGCCTTATTTTGATTTTTTATTTTAGTTTTCTATTCCTGTGAAAGCTACTCTGCCTCAGAACAAAAAATTATGAATAACTTTTCACCATTTCATAGATATATTATGTGCTTTTCACAGTTCTGTGTTCATTCATACATTTATAAAATTTCTCTTAACTCTTAAAAGCTGTACCCCAAATTCAGATGGATGCTGAAGAACATCAACATTTAAAAGAGATCCAGCAGAAGAAAAGACTGGCAAGAGACTTGTGGGGAAGAACCCCAACAGTCAGGAGGGAGGTCTTGCTTGGAAGCTGTGATGGTTAATTTTAAGTCAACTTGGCAAGGCTGTGACGCTATTGTTTGGTCAAATACTAGTCTACATGTTGCCAAAAAAGCATTCTGTAGATGTGATTTATCTTTGCAGTCCTTAAGCAAAGGCGATCACCCTGGATAACATAAATAGTTCTCAATCAATTTTTTTAAAGGCCTTCCTTAAAAGCAAAGACTAAGGTTTCCTTGTCCTACCTGAGTTTCCAGTTTGCCGGCTTGTCCTACAAATTTCAGGTTGGCCAGAGCCACAGTCCTGTGAGCCGACTCCTTAATATAAATTCTTCCTTTCTTCCCTCCCTGACTGATACAGAAGCTGAGTGAGGAGACTATTTCAAAGAGGTCATGACCAGCACTATCCAACTGTCTGATGCCCTAAGAGGTCAAGATAAGGAGCAAAAGAAATGTCATCCAACTGAATGGATATTTAAATGTTTCCTGTGTATTTTTGGAGGTGGGATACTGCCTGCCAGTGCAGGAGACATAAGAGACGAGGGTTCAATCCCTGGATTTGGGATGATTTCTCCTGGAGTAGGAAATGGCATCCCACCCCAGTTTTCTCATCTGGAGAATTTCATGGACAGAGGAGCCTGGCAGGCTACAGTTCATAGGAGTCACAAAGAGTCAGACACAACTGAAGTAATTTGGCACACATGCAGCATGGATAAAGAAAATCAGTTAATTTTTTTTTTAATTTTCATTAGGGTATAGTATAGTGGTTTATAATATTGTGTTAGTTTCTACTGTATGGCAAAGTGAACAGCTTATACGTATTCATATTCCCGATAGTATTAATAGGGGCTTGTTTCAAGAAGCATTTCAAGCCAATATTAACATCTTCACACTTTGGTCATTGTCGCGTCTTGTTCTTAGGATGGCAAATGGAAATGCTGTACTCCCGGGTATGTGTTCCTGACAGGAGTTATTCTTCTCTGTAATCCTGATAGTTCTCAGTGAGGTCAAAGACTGTGAAACAGAGTTACCTTGGACACAGTCTTCTCTTTCATCACCTGTAACTAGCGAGATCTAAAGAGCCACCATTTCCTCCTTCTTGCTCAGATCTGTCCTGCTTTGCTCTTTTCTCTTTTGCTCCCATTGGCATCACTAGTTCCACCTTACCTTCACCCCTCGCCTCCAAAGCTTTGAGGCTAAGCAGAACATGAGGGCTGGGGGACAGCGTGGGTACCCACGGGCACCTGAAGAACCCCCGGGGGGAAATGGCTCTAAGGGGGGAGACAGCAGTGCAGGGTGGCTCAGGGTCAGCCCCTCAGGTTCACACAGAGGGAGCTCCGAGGACATTTTGGTGTCCTTCCCCCCCATCATCAGACTGGGGCCCGAGTCCTCGGGAGAGGCAAAAGACTGAAAAGGTCTTTTCCACCACCCTTTGGAGGCTCTGGAAATCCAAAGCAAACCTCAGCTTTGGGAAAATGCAGTCAGAGAAAGTAGCAAGTGGTGGGAATCAAGGCTGGCTGCTTGATTACAGCACACAGAAGCTCGGCCTGTGCGGACTTCAAGCAATGGTGTGCTAATAAATATGTCTGAACAACCGGCTGGCTGGAAAATAAAAAAATAAAAGCCACAGCGTGCAGAACTTGCTAATGTTCAGGGTGTAAACATTCCCATCATGGCCAGTTTCAAGCTACAAATGTGATGTCGTTACACACAAAGCTGGGAGAAGATGCAGAAACAGCCCCTTCCCCACCCCCCACACATAATAATGTCAGTCACAGATTCGATCCATCCATCCATCCATCATGCCCAGCTGTGTCCAACTCTTTGCAACACTATGGACTGGAACCCACCAGGCTCCTTGTCCATGGGATTTTCCAGGCAAGAATACTGGAGTGGGTTGTCATTTACAGATTCAACAGAGGCAGGTAAATGTTATGATCATAGTAAAATAATGAGGAACTGATGACTTTGAAGAATGAATTGCTTTTGTTTTTAATAGTATTTATTTAATTATAGTTTATATAACTTAGATTTTGGTAATGTCTGTGTTGGATGACCACAGGCCAAATTCCTGAATATGTTCTCACCAGCTGTTGTCAGTCTACCCTGCTCCAGCACACCACTGACTCAGGGCCCCAGGGTACAGCCCACCTGGGGCATCAGGGTGCCACAGCATCAGGAGCACTCAGAACTCCCGATGCACAAGGCTTGCAATGGCAAATATTTCCTAAGGATAGCCAGAAATACTCCTGAGCTGGGTCAGTGGCGTAAGTCCCTGATTCTCACTTACCTCTGTGAACAAGGGCTCCGTTATCTCTACTCTATGACAGACAGCAAGCAGCAAGCTCTAGAAAACCTAATTGGTGATCCTTCCTCTTCGCCAATCTTCCTTTTATCTGAATGCCTTTCCTGCCGAAATGCCTTGTGACCTTTGCTCTTAGCTTCCAAATTCCTTTGACTGTAGTTTGTCTTGCTTTTGTATTTTTGCAGTTTTAATTTTCCTAAGTGATATTTTTTGTATTTTTTTCCTTGTTAAAAAAAAATCATGCATTTATTTCAAGGAAAAACAGGAATATAGAGTTAAATGAAAAATCTGTAAAGCAAACCTCTTCACTAAAATTGAAAGCACGAGTAATATTATTACCCTTGTTTTCCTGCATCCAGATGTCCCTGGTCACTTATCTGAACTAGTCTTCCTACTAAAAAAAAAAGTTCATTTCATCTTGAGGACAGTTCTCACTTTGGTGGGCCATTTTGTGTCTTTTGGGGAGAAGTAGTAGGCAGTCAGAGCAAATTTTTTTTTCTTTAAACATTACTTAAACTAATTTTCTTTAAACATTACTTAAACTAATTCTCTTTAAACATTACTTAAATGGCCCCAAGCTCCTTACTGTACCCTCTCATGCTCGAAAACACTCACACAACAATCTTCTGCCTGTAAAGTGAAAGTGTTATTCACTCAGTCGAGTCCGACTCTGCGACCCCATGGACTGCTCTGTCCATGGAATTCTGGCAAGAATTCTGGAGCGGATAGCCATTCCCTTCTCCAGGAGGTCTTCCCGACCTAGGGATCAAACCTGGGTCTCCTGCATGGCAGGCAGATTCTTTACCATCTGAGCCACCAGGGAAGCTGACATCTTCTGCTTGAACAAGAGAATTTTTCACTTTAAAAGAATCCTGGATCCAAAACACTCTCTGACATAAACCAAAGAGGGATCCTCCATGACCCACCTCCCAGAATATTGGAAATAAAAACACGAATAAACAAATGGGACCTAATTAAAATTAAAAGCTTTTGCACAACAAAGGAAACTATAAGCAAGGTGAAAAGACAGCCTTCAGAATGGGAGAAAATAATAGCCAATGAAGCAACAGACAAACAATTAATCTCAAAAATTTACAAACAACTCCTGCAGCTCCATTCTAGAAAAATAAACAACCCAATCAAAAAGTGGGCCAAAGAACTTAACAGACATTTCTCCAAAGAAGATATAAAAATGGCTAACAAACACATGAAAAGATGCTCAACATCACTCATTATCAGAGAAATGCAAATCAAAACTACAATGAGGTACCACTTTACACCAGTCAGAATGGCTGCCATCCAAAAGTCTACAAGCAATAAATGCTGGAGAGGATGTGGAGAAAAGGGAACCCTCTTACACTGTTGGTGGGAATGCAAACTAGTACAGCCACTATGGAAAACAGTGTGGAGGTTCCTTAAAAAGCTGCAAATAGACCTGCCATATGACCCGGCAATCCCACTGCTGGGCATATACACCGAGGAAACCAGAATTGAAAGAGCCACGTGCACCCCAATGTTCATCGCTGCATTGTTTACAATAGCCAGGACATGGAAGCAACCTAGATGCCCATCAACTGACGAATGGATAAGAAAGCTGTGGTATATATACACAATGGAATATTACTCAGCATTAAAAATAATTCATTTGAAGCAATTCTACTCAGATGGACGAAACTGGAGCCCATTATCCAGAGTGAAGTAAGCCAGAAGCAAAAACAACAATACAGTATATTAACACATATATATGGAATTTAGAAAGACAGTAATGAGAACCCAACATGGGAGACAACAAAAGGAACGCAGATGTATAGAATAGACTTGTGGACTTTGTGGATGAGGGTAAGGGTGGGATGATATGGGAGAAGGGCATTGAAGCATGTTAATTGTCATGTGTCTAATCAATCGCCAGCCCAGGGTTGATGCTCGGGACTGGTGCAGCGAGATTTCCCGGGGGGAAGGGAGGAGGGAGGGGGGACCCGGAGGGGAAGCATATGTAAACCCATGGTGATATCATGACAATGTATGGCAAAAACAATAATAAAAAAAAAAAAGGAAAAGAGTATTAATAACTATAACACTATAATCTTTTAAAGAATACACAAAATTAAAAAGAGGTAAACTGTGACATCAAAATGTAAAGAGAGGAGTAAAATGGTTGCAGTTTCATATGTGAACAAAAAGCTTTTGGTTTTCCACCAATTAGTAAAAAAAAAAAAAAGAATCCTGGATCCACAGTATCCAAGAATGCAGATTTCTTCTCTAACAAGACAGAGAATAATCTGAGAATGATGTACAGTGATTAAAGATTTCCACAGCGATGGTTCCCTGGACATAAACACAAGGTCCCACTTTAGCTGTTGGGTCCAGCAGGAAGGATCTCCACGGACATGCCGTGTCATTTGCTTCAGCCCCTGTCTGAGCCATGATGGGATTGGCACATTGCCTTGTTGAAATTGGCTCCACACCTTGTTGAAGTGGGCATCCCGCCATACTAATTGATGGGTATGAGTGCAGACATGTCAGGGAACCTGAATGAACATCAGATTGGGATAGGAGAAGGATTTCAGGCCAGAAACATCAAAACAGTCAGGTGTGCTGAGTTCCTGTGCCAGAGAAAGGGAGAAGATGGTATCAATGTGACGGCTGCAGTCCAGAGTTAGATTTATTTTTAAATGCCCCCCAATAGCTAACAAAACAAGGAAAGTGTGGGCCTGAGAGGCAGCAGGAAGGGGCAAAGTTATTGACTTTCAAAAGATATAGCTGGGATGCAAACTGGGATATATATCTGCCAGCTGGGATGCAAGAAGGTTTTTTTTTGTTTGTTTTTTGTTTTTTAAGGCAAGCAGGAGTTCTTGATAAGAGTAACTTTCTAGCTGAGTACTTTGGTCAGCTTTAAGGAATCAGAGCCACCGTATGGAGGGTTTCTGGGTTGATTGCAGTGAGAACTGCTTAGGAGGGATGCAGACAACCACTCCCTACCTAGGGAGTGACTCTTCCTGCTTGTCTTCAATGCCCCAGCTGTCCTATGGGATCCATCGTCTCCCCAACAAATAGGTCCAGCAAGCAGGCCAGCCCTCAAAGCATAGCCATCAATCCTGTCCTCCTGTTAATTGCATATTTGATACAGAAGGGTCCCTCCGATGGAAAGGCAGCTCAGTAACAACCCAATTTTAGTATAAAAAGAGAAACTTTCCAGGACTTTGGGAAAGGTTCTAAAGGTATGTTAGCCCAGACTTCCTGTTTCTCTCTACAGCTGGCAGGGGCCTTCTTCAGATTACTTGGTGATAAACAGCCTAGGGGGCTTCCCGGGTGGCACTAGCGATAAAGAACTCGCCTGCCAATGCAGAAGACCTAAGAGACAAAGTTTCGATCCCTGGCTCGGGAAGATCTCCTGGAGGAGGCAACCCACTCCGGTATTCTTGCCTGGAGAATCCCAGTGGACAGAGGAGCCTGGCGGGGTACAGTCCATGGGGTCGCAAAGAGTGGGACACGACTGAAGCGACTTAGCACACAGCACACAAGCAGCCCAGGAGAAACTTGGGGTGAAGGGTTGCAACACGTAATAACAGAGTTGGTGGGTCATCTGATGCAGGACCTAGGTGACAGCTATGCAGCAAACTGGCGAAGCTAAGCTTTGTACCTGAGTGTAGCTGTACGTCCCAGGATGACAAGCAAAGTCAAATACAGAGCGCTGCTTCAACGTCAAGAAAGTGCCTGGCTAAAGACTTTAAAAATGCACACTTTGAACGGCCGCATCGTTATTTGAATTCGTTGACAACGAACCAGAATATGGACCCATCGGTTGAGCCTCCCTCCGTTTTTGAACTGACCCCACTTTATCAACAACTGAATCTTCTGCACAGAGCAAGAGAAGAGGAAGCCATCACTCTGAGCCTGATTTTATAGCATCTCTCCCTTCCCAACTATAAAAATGTTCCATGCTTTTCTAATATTTAAGTCATGAAGTTAAGATGAAAAATTTCATCATGGTCAAAAGAAATGTGATCATGTTTAATTCACATTTTTTCTCCTGAGTGTGTGCTTTCTCCATGCTAAGTGGGTAGCAAGAGTTTTTTTTTTAATTTATTTTTTTTATTGAAGTGTAGTTTTTGATTTACAATGTCCTGGTTCTTTCAGGTGTACAGCAAAGTGATTCAGTTACATGTACATATATTCTTTTTCAGATTCTTTCCCATTATAGGTTACTTCAAAATATTGAGTCTGATTCTCTGTAATATACAGTAAATCCTTGTTGTTTATTTTATATATAGTACTGATTCTTTACCATCTAAGCCACTAGGGAAACCCCTAAATATATAGTAGTGTGTATTTGCTAATCCCAAACTTCTATTTCTATTAACTCACTTTTAGCTTCCCCTATTTTTTTTGTATAGTATTTTTTAAACGCTAACCTACAAAGAACAAAATCAGGTTAGGGTAATGGGAATGAAACCAAAAGCTTCTTAACCTCAGCTAAATTAAAATTATTGAAACTAAGTTTACTTTTTCTCCCCAGTTATTCACTTGGAGAAGGAAATGGCAACCCACTCCACTATTCTTGCCTGGAGAATCCCACGGACGGAGGAGCCTGGGGGTGCTACAGTACACGGGGTCGCCAAGAGTCGGACACAACTGAGCGACTTCACTTCAAGCAATGGAAAGGATTGAATTTGGAAACAAAAACCAAAAGAAAACCCTTTGGATTATTCCTGGAGATATACTCGGAGATGGTACTGAAAGAACAGGCTTCAACTGCATATATTGAAAGGTAAACAAAACCATTTGAATTGAATGATTCTACTTCTGATGTCTTCTAATGGTGGACGTGTTCTAAGCTTCTTGCATAAATGCATGCGTCCATAATTCCCAGTGGTGCTCATTAGAATGACTTATGTATGTGGATATTTCCTTATCTGGGATTCAAGTCACATAAATTTTGATCAGTCCAATCAACTTTCTAAACTGACTGTCAGGGAATTCCCTGGTGATCCAGTGGTTAGGATTCCACTGCAGAGGGTGTGCGTTCAATCCCTGGCAGGGGAACTAAGATCCCACATTGATCTTACTGGGACCCAGGCACAGCCAAAGTAATAATAATAATAAATAAATAAAAATAAACTGCCCATCACTGAGAATCTCTCCACACAAACAGCACCATTCATGGGGTGCTTTGAAAAGTCTGTTTGGTGTTAAAAGTACGGGATTTTTTAAAAGCATCTATTCATGGCTAATTAAGGTCAGAGGTAGGGGAAACAGGTCCTTTTCCTCAAGTAATTTATTTAATTTATTTTGCCTAAATAACCTTGAAAATCCTAATTCCACAATCACCTCTGACATGGCAGATGCTGTTCAGAAGAATGCATTGGGTGGCTTTTTCTTTGATCATTTCTACTTCTGAAACAGGGGCAGTGAGTGGTTGATTACTCCTTCAGATCTGGGTGTTTTCCTTCACAATCCTGACTTCTCAGACACTCAGCAGCCAATTCTGTGCAGAGTGAAAAGCTTTCTTTTTCCCCTGAAGGCACCATCCTCCGTGGTGCTGAACTCAGTGCTCAGTGGTCAGGCAAGGTGTTTTTCAGGCAGAGCACCTTGGGTTCCCCTGTGTAACTCTTAACCGCAGTCTCACGCTTGCAGTTCCTGAGTCTGTCTTGTCTCAGGAACTGCTGAGGCCACGAGTTGTGGGGTCTGTGATTACTTTGTAGACACGCAATCTGGGATACTGTTGTCGTTTAGTCATTATGTCATGTTCAACTCTTGCAACCCCATGGACTGTAGCCCACCAGACTCCTCTGTCCTTGAGATTTCCCAGGCAAGAATACTGGAGTGGGTTGCCATTTCCTTCTCCAGGGGATCTTCCTGACCCAGGAATCGAACCTGTGTCTTCTGCACTGGCATGAGGATTCTTTACCACGATACTCGGGGTGAACTATGGATCTCTGGTACCTGAGACCCACTGAGTGGGTGGCCCCTTCCTTGTGCTAGTTTTTTAGGGCTGCCGTAACAAAGTGCCACAAACTAGGTACCTTAGAACAACGTAATTTACTGTCTCCTGATTCTGTAGGCTAGAACCCCCAAATCAAGTTATCGACAAGAGCGCGCCTCCTCTGAAACATACAGGGAAAGGGTGTTTCCTAGACTCTTCTAGCTCTGGTAACCCCTGATGTTCCTTGGCTCCTGGCAGCATAATTTTCACCTGGGGTTCTTACGTGTCATCGCATATTCCTCTGTGCATGCTTCTGCTTGTTCCCAGTTTTGCCCATTTTATGACACCAGTCAGATTGGATTAGGGCTCACCTCATCCCAACTCGGGCTTCCCAGGTGGCGTTAGTGGTAAAGAATCAGTCTGCAATGCAGGAAACATAAAGAGAAGAGAGTTTGATCCCTGGATCAGGAAGATCCCCTGCTGGAGGCCATGGCAACCCACTCCAGTATTCTTGGCTGGAGAATCTCAGGGACAGAGGAGCCTGGAGGGCTACACAGTCCATAGGGTCGCCAAGAGTCAGACATGACTGAAGTGATTTAGCACGCATGCATCTTAACTTAACTGTATCTGCAAAGATCCTATCACAACATAAAATCACATTCTGAGGTATGGGGCATTAATACTTGAACACATTTTTTTGTGGGACACAACTCAGCCTATAAGTCTCCCCGTTGACCCTCCTCCTAGCTGGACCAGTTCATCTGTTTTTGTTCTACAAATATGCTTAATTGCATACCTACTACGTGCCACACAGTGGTAAGGTAGTGTGTGCCGCATCGTAACACAGTGAGAAACAGTAGGTCCAGCACCCTCATCAGACTTACATTGTAAGGCCAAGGCAGACATAAACAAACCGCCATGTGATGCAAAGTCTACGAATAAACAGGGTTTCTGATTGGAAATAACAAAGGTATGAGGGGAGGCTGTGTTAGAGAAGGAGTGAATGAAGGGCAGGGGGAGACCAGGCTTTCCTCATGGTTTGGTTTTTATTGCTTCTTATGAGAAGCCACATAAATTTTCCTTCACACATAATCTCATTTGAGCTGCCTTTTTATTACAATCGAAAATACAAACTACTGTGAGTGTGACGTCCCATTTTACTGATGAGGAAACTGAGTCTCGGAGAAGTTAAATAATTCGCATTAGGTCACTTGGCCAGTAGATGGTGGAGCGGAGGTTTAGATCTGGGAGATGCCACAAAATTTCATTGCATGCTCTGTAGTCTTACAGCTGTTAGACTCAGCTACATGCTATTTCTATGAAACACACTCAAAGCAGAGTGTCAATGGTTGGGCATAAAAAGCAGGCAATGTCAGCCAAATGTAAACTAAATGGCATGTAAAAGCATATCTGTCACAAATATGGATTTTAATGCAGAAATCATTAATATATTGGGAGATATTTTATATTAATTTAAAAATACAATACACAAAGAAGATAAAAGAGCCAAGAACTATTTTATTCTAGGCAATGGTAATCAAAATACATGAAAAATCAAAAAGTTAGAAATGCAAGAATTGTCAAAATCACAATCATAATGGAAGAATCAGACCTCCAAACTTTGGCAGATCAAGTAATCAAAATCTAAAACATTATAGAGAATGTATAATATAATATTTGAATCACAAACTCCAGGCAAGATACAAAAACTACACATTCTTTCCAAATCCCCATGGGATATTTAAAAATTTTATTATGTATCAGATCATAAATTCTCAATAAACCCCAAATATTATATACAGCTACATTCTCTGATCATTATGCAAGAAAACTAGATGTTAGGGACAAAATGCATTTAAAATAAATCAAAATACATGGGAGGTAAAGACAGTCTTAGTTATTCTTTAAAAGAAAATAGAAAGAACTATTGACAATGAGGTACATCTATGTGTGTGGCTATAAATACATATCCAAGTTAAGTGAAATTAAAATAATATAGGTCATAAAACATTATATAAAATAATTTAATTTTTATATTTAAAATATATTCACATACATGATATTAAATACATAAATATTTTTCTGAAATTATGCACTAGAAACTGTTGACATTGGCTATCTTAAGAGAAAGGGGATATAGGTCAGAGGCAGGCAGGGGAACATTTTAGAGAATTTAAGCCACACACAATTAACAAGCTACCCAATATACAAAATTACACAGTCTTTCCAAATCCCTGGTGAATATTTTTTAAACTTTATTACATAGCAGGCCATGAAGAAAAACTTAATAAATTCCAAATACTATATACAGACCACATTTTTTAAGTGAAGTGAGCATAACATAGAAAGTCTAACAAAGATTGGACATAAAACTACAGACCAAATATGCTTGTAAATATCAATTAAAATATCCTAAATAAAATATTAACACACAAAATACAACATTAGACTGAAATAAGGATGTGTGAGTAAGTAAGATTTGTTTCAAGAATGTAAGAATTCTCCAATATTTGGAAACTTTTTATGTATTTACCCATACTATTACATATAAGGAGGAAAACCATATGATTATAGTTACTCAAAACATTTGATTAAGTTCAAATACATTCTGGGCAAAACAAAATTCTTAACAAAGCATAGATAGATAGCCCTTAAGCATCATCACTTATCTATTTATCTATAGAATAGATAATAGATACAGATGTCTTTCTTCCCAAAACCAGAACTGACCTGGGGCCTCTAAGGTTTACCATTTGGCTAGCAGGCCACATTAGAAATGTTATCAACTTATGCCCCAAAATGATGTAGGTGTCCTTGGGGGTCCCCAACAATGGTAAACAAAACTTTTTTTTCCAGCACACCATGTAACCCCTCAGGATTGTACTTTTGTGTGGGTGTCAAGCATTAATTTGCCTCCCTTCTCATAATATGACGGCTTGCACTTTGGGGGCAGAAGGGTATCACAGAGATCTTCAAGTGTTTAAGAAAACACCATGAGTAGATCATATCACCTTCAGCTGGCTGCAGAGACCCTTGGTTACTTGGGGTTGCTTCTAAGATAGGTAGGTATCTTCACATCTGTGCACACAGGCAATGTATCTAGGATAGAAGATAGAGTGGTAGAATTAGAAAAGGTAGTATAAAATTTGCCCTTACTTTAGCTGAAATCATTAATGACACCACCCAGGGTCTGGAAGACATGCAAGGTCAGACCTGTTATGGATGATAGAATTGCTGTAAACCTCCTGCTCATGGGTCAAGGAGAAATCTGTGCAGTCGCTGATACATTCTTCTGTACTTGGAGTAATGCCAGGGCCAGGTAGAAAGGTCAATGCTGAAACTTAAGGAGAAAGACACCCAGATTTCCAAGGTAAACTCTGATGGTTTATGACATTCGTTAAGCTGGTTGGCCTAGAACTCTGGGCAGCATGGCTGAAGTCAGCATTGCAGGTTGCCCTCATCCTGCTGCTTGAAATCCTATTAATAGTGACCTTAACTATGACAGCTTCGTAGCAGCCTCGAAGTAGCTACAGGAGACAGATTCAATGGATATGGTTCCACCCGTCACCAGTCAGGTAACTGAGAGCAGCCAGCAGTGGCACACTGATGGGAAAATGTTCCAGAAAACAAGCTAGTATCCTATAAAATAAGGGGTGGGTATTCTTTCAGTTGTGCAAAGCACGTTTTTTTTCTTTCTTACAATATTAGTTTCAGGTGTACAACATAGTGATTCAGTTTTGCTGTACATTACAAAATGATCAAGATGCAATAAGCTACCATCTGTCACCAGACAAAGTTATTACAATATTATTGACTCTATTCCCTATGCTATACATTCTATCCCTGTGACCTTTCTTTTATAATGGGAAGTTTGTCCCTCTTAATCTCCCCCACCTATTTCACTCACTCCCCCACCAACAGACCTATGTGCTTCTCTGACAATCACCAACTTGTTCTCTGTATCATGAGTCAGTTTCAGTTTTACTATTTGTCCATTTGTTTTGTTTTTTATTTTCCACATATAAAAGAAATCATGCATGATCTGTCTTTCTCTTTGTGACTTATCACGCTTAGCATAATACCCTCTTGGTCCATCTATGTTCTTGCAAATGTTAAGGTTTCATTCTTTTTTATGGATGAGTAGTATTCCATTGTATTAAAATCTATAAATATATATTTCATATATATATATATGTCACATCTTTATCCACTCATCTATTAGTGGATATTTAGATTGCTTCCATATCTTGGCTATTGTAAATAATGCTTTAATGAATATAGAGATGCATGTATCTTTTCAATTTTTCTGTTTTTGTTTTCTGTGGAAAAATATGCAGGAGTAGAATTTCTGGATCATATAGCGGTTTTTCTTCTAATTCTTCTGAGGAAAACCCATGCTGTTTTTCATAGTGGCTCTACCAATTTGAATTCCCATCAACGGTGCATGAGGGATCCCTTTTCTCCAACCCTTGTTATTTGCTGTCTTTTTGATAGCAGCCACTCTGATGGGTGTGAGATAATATCTTATTCATTTTGATTTGCATTTCATGGATGACTAGTGATATTGAATATTTTTTCATGTGTCTATTGGTCATCTCTATGTCTTCTTTGGAAAAAAGTCTATTTAGATTCTTTGCTCACTTATAAATTGGGTTGTTTATTTCTTGATGTTGAGTTCTATGAGCTCTTTGTGTACTTTTTATGTTGACAAATACTATGTTTTGGTATTGCATATTCCCAACTGGTGCTAGTGGTAAAGAATCTGCCTGTCAATGCAAGGAAACATAAGAGACATGGGTTTGACTCCTGGAAGGTCCCCTGGAGGAGGAAATGGCACCTCACTCCAATATTCTTGCTGAAAGAATACCATGCACAGAGGAGCCTGGCGGGCTACAGTTCATGCAGTTGCAAGCAGTCAGACACAAGTGTCTGAGCAATACCAATAGGCAACCTCTTTGGTTCTTTTTTTGATTTCCTTTGCCATGCAAAAGCTTTTTTAGCTTGACGTAGTCCCAATTATGTGTTTTTGCATTTGTTTCCCTTGCTTGAGGAGACATATACAAAAAATATTGCTAAGACTCTTGTCAAAGACCATGTCTTTATTTTCTAAAAACTGCCCATGTTTTCTTCTAGAAGTCTTATGTTTTCAAGTGTTACATTTAAGTCTTAAATCCATTTTGAGTTTAATTTTGTATATGGCATGAGAAAGTAGTACAGTTTGATTCTTTTGCATACAACTTTTCAGTTTTCACAACACCATTATTGAAGAGGCTATCTTTTCCCCATTGCATATTCTTTTTTCCCAATTGCATATTCTTAATTCCTTTGTCATAAATTAATTGGTCCTATAAATTTGCATTCATTTCTGGACTCTGTTTTGTTCCATTGATCTATGTTCAATGTTCCATTGATCTATTTTTGTGCCAGTACTATACTATTGTGATTCCTATAGCTTTGTCATATAGTTTGAAATTAGGGAGCATGATGCCTCCAGCTTTGTTCTTTGTTCTCAAAATTAGTTTGGCTACTCAGGGCCTTCTGTGTTTCCATAAAAGTTTTAGAATTATTTGTTCTAGTTCTGTGAAAAAATACTGATGGTGTTTTTTTAGGGATTACATTGAATCTTAGATTGCCTTGAAGAGCATTATCATTTTAACAATATTAATTCTTTCAATCCATGAGCATGATGTACATTTCCATTTGTTTGTGTCATCTTCAATTTCATCATGTTAGAGCTTTCCTGGCACCTCTCTGGTTAGATTTATTCCTAGATATTTTATTCTTTTTGAAGCAGTTGTAAATGGAGTGATTTTTTAAATTTCTCTGATAGTTTGTTGTTAGTGTGTAGAAATGCAATGTATTCCTCTATATTAATTTTGTATCTGGCAATTTTACCAAACTCATTTATTGGTTCCAGTAGTTTTTTGGTAGCATGTTTAAAATTTTCTGTATATAGTATAATGTCATCTGCTACTGTGACAGGTTTATCTTTTCCTTTCTAATTTGGATTCCTTTTATTTATTTTTCTTATCTGATTGCTGTGGCTAGCTAGGACTTCAAATATTATGCTGGACAAAATTAGCAAGAGTGATTATCCTTGGGTTGTTCCTGATCTTAGAGGAAAGGTTTTCCACTTTTTACCATTGTCTATGTTGTTAGCTATAGGTTTGCCATATACGGACTTTATTATGTGGAGACGTTCCCCTACACTCACTCTTTTGAGAGTATTTGTCATATATGAATGTTGAATTTTGTCAAAAACTTTTTCTATACCTATTGAAATGATCATATGATTTTCATTCTTCAATTTGCTACTGTGGTATATCACATGGATTGTTTGTGGATATTAAACCATCCTTGAACCCCTAGGATTAATCCCACTTAGCATGGTGTATAAGCCTTGAAATATATTGATAAAATTTGTCAGCTAATATTTTGTTGATGATTTTTGCATCTAAGCTTATCAATGATATTGGCCTGTAATTTTCTTTCTTTCTTTCTTTTTTTTTTTTTTTGTATCTTTGTTTGATTTTGATATCATGTATTGGGCTTCCCTGATAGCTCAGTTGGTAAAGAATCCACCTACAATGCAGGAGACCCCAGTTCAATTCCTGAGTCGGGAAGATCTGCTGGAGAAGGGGTAGGCTACCCACTTCAGTATTCTGACCTAGAGAATTCCATGGACTATATAGTCGATGGGGTCACAAAGAGTCAGACATGACTGAGTGACTTTTACTTCCACTTTTCATGACTATTTTAAGTTGATGATATCCTAAATTCAAACACATTCTAACAATCCAGTGTTTTTATTCCCTTGCTCACAATATTTAATGTTTTTGACATTATATTTTACATCTTTTTGTTTTGTGTATCTCTTAACTACTTATTGTGGATATGAATTATTTCACTACTTCTTTTAACCCTCCTACTAGCTCTGTAAAGGGGAAATGGACATTGTTGAGAGACAGGTATCATTTTTCCTGGGGCTGTCTCTGCTTCATCAGTCCCTCCATTGACCCCAAGAAGATTCCCCCTCTCAGCAGCTTTCACCAAGATCCTTGCTCACTGAGAGGCACATCCCTTTCCCTACTAATCTGTATACCTTGAGCCCAGTTACTTTTTTTTTCTTTTTTTAAATTTTCTTTACTTTATTGTGTTGGTTTTGCCATACATTGACATGAATCCGCCATGGGTTTACATATGCTCCCCCTCCAGAACCCCCCTCCCTCCTCCCTCCTGATTCCCCCGCCCTGGGTCATCCAGGTGCACCAGCCCCAAGCATCAAACTTTGAGCCCAGTTACTTAAGTAAGCTTTATTGGTTATTGCCTCTGCATACATCCCCAGGTTTTCATAGCTATCTCATCCCTCAAGTGACTTTAAAGAAATGGGAGTCATGTTAAGCTCTACCATATAGCATATCTTAGAAAGACAACAGAAATAATAGAGCTAGAAAAACAGAATGCCAACTCCTTACAGGGTCATTTGTGAGCCCAGCAAATCCTTGTAGTAATTGATCTGGCATTTTCCTGAACAAAGTAAATAGAGAGTTAGCCAGCTACAAAGAAACATATGGTGGCCAATGAAAGGTCTCATTTGTTGTAGTGATTTGCTACCTTTGATCATATTAGAGTAGTTGCTGTCTTCTCTTAGAAGTGTTGGCATTGCAAAATAGTGCTTACCGACCACTCTATAACAAAGCATAGAAATGTCAGTTCCTAAACATCCTCCTTAATCATTTAGATCAGAAGAGGGATGGGACTTTGAGTGGAGGAAATATGTGATCAACATTGAACATGGTTTAAGCATATCTCATATTCGAACTCTGGTATGAGTCTGGGGAAAGTACCAGTTCTGGTCAGTGCCAGCCAAACTTGCTGTCACTAGTAAGATAAATTCATGACTGAGTAAAGATTGCTGTCTACTATAGAAACTGCTTCTTGTTAGCGACGTTACTTTGCTGTTCTATGACCTGCTTCTAGGGGTGATGAATAATATGACAGGCTTTTTGTGTGCTTGTCCAGTAAAATTTATAGTTTCTTGCTTCCCAGGTGGCATAGTGGTAAAGAATTCACCTGCCAATGCTGGAGATGCAGATGTGGATTCAATCCCTGGATTTGGGAAGACTTCTCCCGGAGTAGGAAATGGAAACCCACTCCAGTATTCTTGCCTGGAATATTCCATGGACAGAGGAGAGTGGCGGGCTCTCCCACAGTCCATGGGATCACAAAGAGTCAGACTCTACTAAGCAACTATGCGTGTATGCATGCAGCAAAATGAAACTGAGTGTTGAGGTTATGTACCATACATAGGTTAATATCTTCTTAGATAATAACTTTAATTAATCCTGTAATGATGCTACTTTGATTTGAAACAAACAAAACATGATTGCTTTTCTAAGATACAATTTCTGAGTCTCTGAGGTATACTTCACACAGTCTTTCTCTCTCTGAGTTATAAGTTCAACACTAAATTCAGTCACTCATGAGTGTTTGAGAACCTCATGTCTAGGGCATTTATATCTAAAATTTTACAGATCTTTAGTTTCAAAGTTACAAAATAAGTGCTAATGTGAGTGGTGATTGAAAGATGATTCCATTCAATGTTCTCTTAACTTTAATATGAGAAATGACAGGAATAAGGGCACAACAGGTAATGAGTGCTTCTAGGTACAATGAGAAATTGGTGAAACTCATTTGTTGTTAAAAAGATAATCAATAAACCTTTCCCCACTAAGGGGAAAAAAAAAAACTAGATGAGGAAAAACAATTTTTCTTCTTTTCATGTTGACTGACTAAGGAGAGTTTCAGGGAATTAAAGAGAGAAGAATTCAGGGGTTGATGGCCGTGGCTGTGACAGGCAGCCAGAGACAGAATCTCAGTGATGCACTTGCATCACTCACAGCTTGCAGAGCCCTAGAGGCTGTGCCAGAGGTGGTCTGAGGAGTGAGGGAGACTGAGTGTTGTGACTCAAATATCAAACCAGCTGTGCCAAGGGTTTTGATGAGCAGGTTTCCATGAGCAAAGACACAGACACCAAGTCAGGTTAATTTTTTTAAAGGAAAAATAAAGACAAGCAAGTAAGCTGATCATTGTACCCAGAACCCAACCCAGGCAGGCACTAACAAAGTAGCCGCTGAGATGTAACTGCATAGCTTTCTGTAACAGTACGGAGACCACCAGACTTCTGGGTGGGTTTGGAGCTACTGTGCTCCTTTCTTCCCCAGCTCTACTCATATTCCCACCATAAACCAAGAACATCCAATGGGAAGAAACCCTTCCATAAACAAATAGAGAAAAGGAAACAGAATGTATGCTGGGGACTAGCCGCCTCCCAGAGCACCTTCCTTTCAACCAAAACTTTTCTAACTCACTTGCCAATTTGAAACAAGAGTATTAGTTTTTTCCCTTAATTCTTATCTAAAAATATTTTATTTATTTGACTGCACCAGATCTTAGTTGAGGCGTGCAGGCTCTTTAGTTGTGGCATGCAAACTCTTAGTGGGGATCTAGTTCCCTGATCAGGGACCCAATCCAGGCCCCCCACACTTGGGGGTGCAGAGTCTTAGCCACAGGACCATCAGGGAAATCCCTCCCTAGTTCTTTAAGGTGTTAAAGTTTGGGATCAAGACAGCAAAGTAAATTGTCTGGCTAGGCCAGGGAAAGCGCCTGCTGGATATACTGTCCTCATTCTGAGAAGCTTTGGTGTGCCCGTCACAGTGACAGCCTCTTCTGCATAGGTCAGTGGGTTCCCGTGTGTATGGGTGACATCACAGCCATGGGCAAAGCTGACTGGACCAGGGGTTGGTATTGGTAGGCCACTGATAACTTAGCTAGGGGCCAGTTAAAGAACCTAGCACAAGAGCTCTGCCATAAAAGGATGCTGGATGGGGGTTAAGGGTCCAAACAGAAACCTTCTTGACAGACTGAGGGCAAGGCACTCAGAGAGAGTCAGCAGGCAGGAGAAGCCAAGAGACACAGGTACAAAGAGAAGGCAGTAAGCAAAAGCTGAGTGTAGCAAAAACTCTGAGTAAACAGAAATCTTGAGATGAATAGAGGAGATTAAAAATTGCTGTTTAGCTATAGGAGTTACAAGAGCAGAAACAGAAGCCAAGAAAGTAGAGAATTAATTCTAGGAAAAGTAATAAGTGAAGTCAGTTCAGTCGCTCAGTCATGTCCAACTCTCTGCAACCCCATGGACTGCAGCACCCCAGGCTTCCATGTCCATCACCAACTCCCAGAGCTTACCCAAACTCAAGTTCATCGAGTCAGTGATGCCATCCAACCATCTCATCCTCTGTCATCCCCTTCTCCTTCTGCCCCCAATCCTTCCCAGCATCAGGGTCTTTTCCAGTAGTCAGTTCTTCGCATAAGGTGACCAAAGTATTGGAGTTGCAGCTTCAACATCAGTCCTTCCAATGAATATTCAGGACTGATTTCCTTTAGGATGGACTGGTTGGATCTCATTGCAGTCCAAGGGACTCTCAAGAGTCTTCTCCAACACCACTGTTCAAAAGCATCAATTCTCTGGCGCTCAGCCTTCTTTATAGTCCAGCTCTCACATCCATACATGACTACTGGAAAAACCATAGCCTTGACTAGATGGACCTTTGTCAGCAAAGTAATGTCTCTGCTTTTTAATATGCTATCTAGCCTGGTCATAGCATTTCTTCCAAGTGAAGTAGAAGATCTGAATCAGGAGCATGTCTTTTGGTGAGGGATAACTGTTGAGTTAGTAGACATAGGATGGGAGCTTTCAGTGCATCTTAAATAGCAATAATATTTTAATTCTCTAGGGGCTTAGCCTGGCTTATTGTGACTTTTTCCTAGTCTTTTTTTACTTTCCTTGTAACCTAACAATAAACCCTGTTAACTGAGATAGTAAGCCGTTCTTTATTCCTTGCATCCTATAAAATCCTAGCAATTTTTCAGGTTGTCTTTAAATGGTTCAGGGCAACCCAATCAAATGCAATAAAATTCAAAGAGCCCCAGATTGTACCTGTTGTGATAAGCAGGTGCTACCATATGTTTCAATCAATCATTCCCTTTAAAGAAAATATTCCACTATGCCCTGGACTCTAAAACTGCTGGAAACTTCATTGAAGTGGTAGATCTCCTCTGTTTTTATGGGGTATATATTTCCTTCCCACCTGTAGACATGTACCTTATGAAGGTATCCAGGTTACCTCTTAATTTCTGCTCTTCAACTCACGACAGCAGGATGTCACACATCTACTGGACCATGATGCTGTCCTATGGGATAAAGGGATGGACAAGGTACTGGGGTACTGTATTGTTGTGTAGAGCCCCCAAACTGGCATATCCCTGAGGCAAAATAGTAAAGGTGTTCTACTATTCCTGCCAGGTGAACGCAAAGTTGACTGTTTTCTCCACTTAATGGCATAGAGCAGGAGTCAGCAAAGTAGAGTCTGAAGGTAAAATCCAGCTTGTCATCTTTTTTAAAGTTGATTTACAATATTATGTTAATTTCCAATGTGCAGCAAAGTAATTCGGTTAAACAAATAGAGATATAGGTACAGACAGAGGTCTATTTTTTTTTTCAGATTCTTTTGACTATAGTTCCCTGGGCTATAGAGTAAGTCCTTGGTGTTTATCTATTTTATATATAGTAGTTTGTGCCTGCTAATCCTACACTCCTAATTTACCTCTCCTCCTCCTTTCCCTTTTGGTAATCATGAGTTTGTTTTCTATGCAGTAGACTCAATTTTTAAAAAGAGTTTGAGATTTAGAGAAAAATTGAGCAGATAGTACAGAGAGCTCCATTATAAATCCTTCCTCCCCGTGGTTTCTCCTGTTAATAACATCTTACGTTTCATTCATCCTAGTTAATGAAGCAACATTGATACCCTGTTACTAAAGTTCATAATTTTTTCAGACTTCCTTCATTTTTTACCTACTGTTTTTCTTTCTTTGTGCCTGGATCCTATCCAGGAAACAACATTCCATGTCGTTGTCATGTCTCCTTAGGCTGCTCATAGCTGTGACAGTTTCTTAAACTTTCCCCAGTTTTGATGACCTTGACAGTTTTAAGAAGTTGTGGTCAAGAACACTGTAGAATGTCCCTCTGCTGGAATCTGATGATTTTCTCAGAGACTGGGGCTATCGATTTGGAGAAGAGTACTACAGATGTAAAATGCCCTTTTTATCACATCATATCAAGGGTACATATTATCACCCTGATTTATAACTGTTGATGTTGACCTCAGTTACCTGATGAAGCCATGCTTGTCAGGTTTCTCTATGATAAAGTCACTTTTCCCACCTTCCATATGTACTCTTTGGAAAGAAGTCACTGTGCACAGCCCACACGTGAAGAATGGGGACTTATGCTCCTCGTTCTTTAGGATGGAGCATCTACATAATTTATCTAGAATTCCCCTGCATGAGGAATTTGTCTCTTCTCTCCATTTACTAATTTATTCAATCATTTATTTTTATCGGTATCAGTTCATGGATATTTACTGTATCTTTTGGGCTATAATTCAGTACTATTTTAACTTCTTGCTAAAATTCGTTCCAGCTTTGGCCATTGGAACCTCTTGTAGTTGGCTCTATTGAAATATCTCCATTAATGTGATTTATTTTTTTAGTGTTTTCTTACTGTTTGGTTCATCTTATATATTTCTTATCCCAGTCCTAGAATCAGATGTTTCCCCCAAGGAGCCCTAGTTCCTTTTATTGGAGAGACCTGGGACTTCCTTGCTAGTCCAGTAGTTAGAAACCCACCTGCCAACACAGGGGACATGGGTTCAATCCCTGGTTGGGAAAGATTTCACAACTAACTGGAGAAAACCCAGGTGCATCAGTGAAGACCCAGCACAGCCAAAATAAACTACTTAATTAATTAATTAAATTAAAAAAATAAATCAAGATCTAGGCATAGCTTGTTGCTATGGGCACTTACAGCTTGGCTTATTTTTGTAAATAAAACTTTGTTGGAACACAGCCATGCCCAGTTGTTCATGAACGCTTTGTGGCTGTTTACACGCTGCCCTGGCAGAGCTGAATAGTGGCAACAGAGAGCATGTGGTCTGCAAAGCCTGTAATATATACTGTCTGGAAAAAGTCTTCCAAACCCTGGGACAGAGAAAAAAGAATAAGTAGTGCCTGCCCATGTGGGCTCTAACAACTGCTCCATTAAGAAGATGACATCTGGAGTAGAAGTTGCTATTAGAACCATCACCTAATTGAGCTTACAACAATCCACTGCACGGTATAAGATCCATCCATGTTCCACTCCAGTCAAACCAGAAAGTTACATGGATAACTAAAACATTTTATGCTTGTAATACCTAATTTCATCATTAATCAGCAATTCCCTCGTGAATGTTAGGTTGGTTTGATGAACTCTTTTTAGATTGAACCTAGAGGAAGCCCTGAAAAACCAACCCCTACCAAGATAAAAACAAAAACCTTTAATTTAAATGTATATTTCGCCCCCCTTGACCTAGCACCCCAGAATCCATTCCCCAACCATATTCCAAAAATATTTCTGATATTACAAAATAGGAAAAAATTACTCTTTTGTTCTAGAAAGCCTTTTCCCTTGCTACTTGACTTTGTAATTGCTTTCTTCTCCCTCAATCAGGCATGCTGGCATTTTAATTATAGGTCTGTAGACAATGAAGGATGTTGAGAGTGTGGAAATAAACAATTGACATTTCCTTGTAGAGTAAATCCTCAGAAAGGTTTTTACAGGGTTTTCAAATAAGCAAGAACAACCTCTTCAGAGAGTTGATGCTCATCAGGATGTAGACTGAGACCTTCCCCTTCTTTATCTGTTAAAATTCAGTAGCACTTCCAACAGCTGATTTCTGCAGTGTTTCATGGTCTGTTACCTATGGGCATATGTTCCTTGGTGACCTGCAGAGGCCTAGTGGCCACTGGGGGATCAGAATAGTCTGAGGCCTCTCCATCATCCTATCCATCTCTCCATTTCAATTCTCAAGATCCTATGCACTGATGTGCAGTGTTGTGCTGGTAGGGCCAGGGATACAACAGATCAAAGCAAACTTCAGAATTAACCATTGCCTTTGGTCTGCAGTCAAGTTGGCTCCATTGCAGGAGATTATACTAGCATAGTTATACATGATCCTGCTTTTTGTGTGTGTTACTTGAGGCTAGAATTTAGTGATTCAAGTTTGTTATCTTCTTTTTTTTAAGCTACTTTTTATTGTTAGTAGCAATCACCCCACCCTTGGACAGCAAGGAGATCAAACCAGTCCATCCTAAAGGAAATCAATCCTGAATATTCAGTGGAAGGACTGATGCTGAAGCTGAAGTTCCAATACTTTGGCCACCTGATGCGAAGAGCCAGCTCATTGGAAAAGATCCTGATGCCGGGGAAAGATTGAAGGCAAAAGGAGAAGAGGGTGACAGAGGATCAGATGGTGGGATGGCATCATCGACTCAATGCACATAAGTTTGAGCACGCTCCGGGAGATGGTGAAGGACAGGGAAGCCTGGTGTGCTGCAGTCCATGGGATCTCAAAGAGTTGGACACGACTGAGTGACTGAACAACAGCAACCCTGCCCCACAGTAGTGTGCCTGTTCCCATCTGTCCTATGTGATGGCCGTGACTGTGTGGATCCCCAGCACTTGGCTGTTTCACCACTGTGTGCTATAGCCTAACAAATTCCCATTTCTTACATACTGTGACTGGAATTTTAATGCCCTAGTCCCAACTTTCCAGATAGTTAATGCCAGAATTCTTTCCTCTTCCCTTCCCTGAGGTACTGGGATTACTCTAGGTTTCTGTTTCTGAACTTGTCAGGGTTATGAGACAGGAATTGCCTATTTTCATTAAGTACATTACTTTCACTGTTTTCACCCAACCTGTAATAGATGTGGTGGCTTTCAGAAGAGAACTTGAAATGCAGTGGCTCAGTCAATACAAGGCTTATATCTTTGTCTCTAGCAGTCCAGAAGGAGACAGGCAATCGGAGGTGGGCAGGTCGCTGAACTCTGTGAAGTCACCCAGGGGTCCTGGTTCCTTCTCCCTACCTGCCCAATCATCTCCTCAATGTTGCTCTTATTCACTGAATCAAAGCCAACTCACCAGTACCACACACGCAGCTAGCCCACAAAGGAGAGGGAAAATGAGGAAGGGACGTCAAACAAGTCCCTTTGGAGGAAGTCATTTGGGAGTTATACGCATGCCTTCTGCTTACATTCCCTTGAAGACAATTTAGCCACTTGGTCATTCCTGGCCACAAGGAGAACTGGAAAATTTAGGCTCTAGCCCTGTGGCTATTTGCCCAGGTCAGCTTTGGGGAAGAGATTCTACTATTAAAAGAAAAAGGAGAAAATAGATTTTGGGAAACGACAACTAACCGCACTGACTCCTGTTGATTTAAGAAGAAAATAAATATATTAAAATGTGAACAGAAGGCTTCCCTGGTGGTTCAGTGATAAAGAATCTGCCTGCCAGTGCAGGAGACGTGGGTTCCATCTCCAATCCGGGATCGAAGCACGCCACATGCCTCAGAGCAAGCAGGTCAGGGCACTGCGGATACAGAACCTATGCTCTAGAGCCCATGGTCTGCAGCAAGAGACCCTCACACCACAGCTCGAGAGAAGCCCTTGCTCTCCACAATTAGAGCAGAAAGCCTGCACCACAACAAAGATCCAGCAGAGTCAAAAGGGAAATAAATAAATAAATAAATTTTTTTTAAAAAAGGTGAACTGAAATAGAAATCAGATTTAGAAACAAAGTTTAGGATGACCAAAGGGAAAAGGTAGCAGGGAGGGATAAATCAGGGGCTTGAGATGAACACACACACACTACTATATATAAGATGGATAACCAACAAGGACCTGTTGTACAGGACAGGGAGCTACGCTCAATACTCTGTAATGCCCTGCATGGGAAACGAATTTGAAAGAGAATAGATAAATGTGTACGTATAACTAAATCACTTTGCTGTACACCTGAAATGAACACAACTTTGTAGATCAACTATATGCCAATATAAAATTTTTTAAAATTTTAAATAAGATATTTATTTTTAGAAAGGTGATAAAGAAGCCCCCAGAAACACGAGGAAGCATTGAGAAGAAAGCTCAGAAAACAAGTAGAAGAGAGTTGAGGTAGAGCCAGAGAGAAAACCATGCCCCAGGGTTATAAGCAGAGGCCTCTGCTCCTAGCGCCGCTCCACACGGGACACAGAGTGTGCCCTCTGGCCACCTCTCCCTCTCTCCCTTGCCTTTTGCTTCCCTTCTTTCTTTAGCTGTTTGTCAAGCCTCCTCAGATAACCACCTTGCCTTCTTGCTTTTCCTTTCTTTGGGATAGTTTTGTTCGCTGCCTCCTGTACAATACTATGGACCTCCATCCATATTTCTTCAGGCACACTGTTTATAAGTTCTAATGCCTAGAATCTATGCATTACCGCCATTGCATATTCATAGGGGATTTGATTTAAGTCATACCTGGCTGGCCTAGTGGTTTTCCCTGACTTCATTAGTTTAAGCCTGAATTTTGCTATGAGACGTTGATGATCTGAGCCGCAGTCAGCTCCAGGTCTTATTTTTGCAGACTGTATACAGCCTCTCCATCCTCGGCTACAAAGAATGCAATCAATTTGATTTCGGTATTGACCATTTGCTGATGTCCATGTGTAAAGTCATCTCTTGTGTTGTTGAAAAGGGGTATTTGCTATGACCAGTGCATTCTCTTGGCAGAATTCAGTTAGCCTTTGCCCTGCTTCATTTTGTACTCCAAGGCCAAACTTGCCTGTTACTCCAGGTGTCTCTTGACTTCCTACTTTTGCATTCCAATCCCTGATGATGAATAGAACATCATTTTTTTGGTGTTAGTTCTAGGAGGTCTTCTAGGTCTTCAAAGAAGTGATCAGCTTCAGCTTCTTTGACATCAGTTGGTTAGGGGCATAGGCTTGGATTACCATGATGTTGAATGACTTGCCTTGGAACCGAACCAAGATCATTTTGTCATTTTTGAGGTTGTGCCCAAGTACTGCCTTTTGGATTCTTTTGTTGATTATGAGGTTATTCCATTTCTTCTCTGGGATTCTTGCCCACAGTAGTAGATACAATGGTTTCTGAATGAAATTCGCCCTTCCTGTCCATTTTAGTTCACTGATTCCTAGGATGTCGATGTTTATTCTTATCACCTCCTGTTTGATCATATCCAATTTGCCTTGATTCATGAGCCTAACATTCCAGCTTCCTATGCAGTACTGTTCTTTGCAGCATCAGATTTTACTTTCATCGCCAGACACACTCACAAGTGAGTGACATTTCTGCTTTGGCCCAGCTGCTTCATTCTTTCTGGGACTATTGGTAGCTCTCCTCTGCTCTTCCCCAGTAGCATATTAGACACCTTCCAACGTGGGGGACTCATCATTTGATGTCATATCTTTTTGTTGTTTTATGCAGTTCATGAGGTCCTCACAGCACGTATACCGGGGTGTTGGCCATTCCCTCCTTTTCCAGTGGATCACGTTTTGTCAGAACTCTCTGCTATGACCCGTCTGTCTTGGATGGCCCTACATGGCATGGCTAATAGCTTCGTTGAGTTATGCAAGCCCCTTTGCCATGACAAGACAGTGATCTGTGAAGGGGGACACCAGCTACAGAGGGTGACAAAAGTTTACCAGAAGTCCAGGACAGCCTGAAGAGTCACACCACGGACAAAGTAGATAGAAAACTTGATACCATCGTTTATTAAGCCCATTGGTCTTCGTCCTTTCAAAGGAATCCCTTACAATTAAACTCCATTCGGAACCCCTGCTGGCCACTGTGGTGTTAGTCTGCTTCCCTGCTCTCTGGGATCTCCCTTCCTTCTCTGCTCTGCCCTACCTCTCTCTCCTCTGAAAAAGTCATCAAATATATTAAAGGAAAAAAAAAAATCTCTGGAGAGCAGTTTAGCTTTTCTCTGTCTTAATCTGTCTCTTCCAGAATAGAAGCATGCTCTTGTCTTTGTTTTACCAAAAAGCCTGTTACAGTGTTTTCCCAATCATAAGGATGATTTCCCTGAAGATGAAGTCTGTCTCCACCTCTAGACTACTGGGTGCAAATTATAGGTAGGTTTTAAAATAGCAGTATCTCTAGAAAATAAACTTGTAGCTACCAAAGGGGAAAGGTAGAGGGGAGGGAGGTGGGGAATTAGGAGTTTGGGATTAGCAGATACACATTAATATATAGAATAGATAAACATCAAGGTCATAGTGTATAGCATAGGGAACTCTATTCACTATCTTATAATAAACTGTAATTCATAGTATAATTTATTATAAAAAATATCTGAAAAAGAATATATATATATAAATTATATATAATATATATGTATATATTATATATATGAAGTGGAATCACTTAGCTGTACACCAAATACCAACACAACATTGTTAAGTCAACTATACTTCAATTTAAAAAATAGCCGTGTCTCCAAACTTACACCATCCCACTCCAAACACACACACATATATAGATATGTAGGTAGGTAAATGATTGATAGATACTAAATAGATCATAGGTAGATAGATAGATGAGTGACTCTAGATTAGGGCTCCACAGGTGGCACAGTAGTAAAAAATCTGCCTGCCAATGAAGGAGATGCAAGAGATGCGATCCCTGGGTCGGGAAGATCCCCTGGAGAGGGGAATGGCAACCCACTCCAGCACTCTTGCCTAGAGAATCCCATGGACAGAGGAGCCTGGCAGGCTACAGTCCATGGGGTTGCAAAGAGTTAGGCGTGACTGACCATGCCCACAGCAGCTGCAGATAGATATATGATAGAAAGAAAGATAGCAGATATAGATAAATTGTGAGCATCATTTCCGAAGGATAACTGTCTACTTCCATACTGGCTTGCCACAGCGGCTGGCATCCTCTCTCCACTCTCAAACCCTCTGGTCTCTGCTCTAGGTCAAGTGGCTCACTAAGTGGCAGCACTCCTTGGGGACTGCTGTGCTTGCTGGCTTCGCAGGCTGGTCTGCATCAGTTATCGGGACATGGTGTGTCAGGAGCTCACACTGTTCCTCAGTCGACCCTCCCCAGCCCAGATCATCTCACCAGACAGCAGCAGCTGGGTGTTTAGCCATAGAGCAGGTTGAGCTCCACTGAGAGCCAAGACAGGGCAAAAACATCATCAAGGGAACAAGCAGGTAACTTTTAGGGACAAGCCACTCCAAGGGGAACTGGGGGGGCTAAAGTGCGCAAGGAGCCTCTGACTCTGTCTCCTGAATCTCCCCCGTTCCTTCGAGTCCTTACATTCTGTCTCATCACCCCTGGGGCATGTGGTCCCCATTTGCCCTACCGCAGACATAGACAAAGCATTCTTCAGAGGTGAGTGGAGTAGAGAACCTGACCCCCGGACAGGGCTGTTCTTTTCTTTCACAAAGCAAAATGAGCTCAATGAGTAGGAATTCAAGTCCCTTTCCCTTTCTTCCTTGCTCCAGTGAAGACTGGAATCTTCAAATGGACTTCAGAAGGGCTTCCCTGATGGCTCAGGGGTGAGGAGTCTGCCTGCCAATGCAGGAAACAGGGTTCAATCACTGACCCAGGAAGATCCTGCGTGCCTCAGAGCAGCTCAGCCTGTGAGCCACAACTAGAGCTTATGCTCTGGAGCCCGTGCTCTGCAGCAAGAGAAGTTACCACGATAAGAAGCCCATGCACTGTAACTAGAAAGTAGCCCCCACTGGCCCCAACTAGAGAAAAACCGGAGCAGCAATGAAGACCCAGCACAGCCATAAATAAATGAAATTATTTTTAAAAAATTGACGTTGGTATAAACAGAAGATAATAGTCAAAGATGTGATTTTAAATATCTTTAAAGGCCAAATTTATAGCATAGAGATTTTTGATAATTAAATTCTGGCAACAAATGGGCTAGGGCCAGAATTGACACGTGGGCCTTAACACTGAGTTTTTTAATGCTACTTTTGGCTTTCCCTGATATTATTTTCTACTCTAAATTCAACAAATGATCACTTACTCTTTTATCATATTTTAGTATGAGTGATTTAATGCCACTGATACTCAAAATAAGCCTGCACACACCCCTTATGTCACAGCTTCCTTGGTGGCTCAGGTGGTAAAGAATCCGCCTGCCAGTGCAGGAGACACAGGTGCGATCCCTGGGTCTGGAAGATCTCCTGGAGAAGGAAATGGCTACCCACTCCAGTATTCTTGCCTGGGAAATCCCATGGACAGAGGAGCCCGGGGGCTATGGTCCACGGGCCTCATAAGAACCAGGCATGACTCAGCCACAACAACAGCAACAGCCCCTTGTGTCAAGCTCATGGGTGGAGGTTTTTAATACATCGTCTCCCTAGTTCCTGGAACAACCCAGTGAGCTAGAGGCTGCCTCAGAGATGACAAAACTGAAGTTAAGAGAAATCAAGTCTCTCTCCCCAAATCACATAACTAATAAGCAGCAGAACCAGTTCTGTTAGATTTCAACGTTGATGGAGAAAATGACAAACTTATCAGAAGTCTACTTTCCTTGGAGTTTTGTTTTGCTTTGTTTTGTCTGTTTGGCTCCTTTCTTCATCAGCCCAAGAGCTGGCTCAAGTCTAGGCCTTCCCCTCCTCCTGGGCATCTGTCCTGTTCCTCTAAGATGGGTCCGGGGGCCTCCTCCGAGATCCTTAGTGTACCGCACAGCTCAGTCATGGCACTTGGCACCCTGAGTGAAATTTGCAGTATTTGCCTTCTTGGGTGCCCTTCCAGGCTGAGCACCCCAGGACAGCATCCTCTTTCCTCCGCAGTACCCCACGTGGTGCTTAGTACTATAGCAGAGTCTCGGGGCAGATCTCTGGACTTGAACTATCAACTGAAGCCATAGGTTAGTATAAGGAATAACTGTTAATACTCCTGCTAATGTAGAAACCTTAAGATACAAACAGACCACTTATTCCCAAATCTGTTTGCTATGGAGCATGTGTGTAAGTTTTTGTGTATAAATTAGAGTATGTACCATGAGCTTTCTCTCTCCTTCTATCAGACTGTCAAGCCCGGCATCACCTAAAATCATCATTCCTACAGAATATCCATTTCTCTCCTGAACATCAGACATTTCTGTTTCCTTTAAATATAATCTCCCGTTTTACCTCTCTGCTTCTCCTCCTTATCTCCTTTCCTTCAGACAAGATATGAGCTTTAACCTCACCTTCATTAAACTCAGAACGGACTGCTGTTTATTTCATGTCAGAGGCAACAAGAAGGGGCTGATAAGACCTTGTTCTTGAAATGAACAATCTAACCCCATTGTTCTTGGAAAATAACCGCATAACTAAGATTACAGAACATTTCCCATGTGCCAGGGGCCATTTGAAGCACTCTGTTTACATTCACTCATTAACTCCTCACAGCATCTCTATGAGATCAGTGCTATTAATATTATTATTATCCCCAATTTACAGGTGAGGAAACTGAGGTAGAGACAGGGGACATAACCCGCACAGGGTCACACAGCTAGGAAGTGGTGGAATCAACTGGTAAAACCGAGCAGACTGGCTCAGGTTCCAGGACAGTCCATGAATGCTTCCCATCACCAGGTCCTTCTACTTCACTATGACATGAAGTCGATGAGACACTGACCTCAAGTCAGTTGTCCAGGCTGGAAATTATAGAATCTTCAGATCAGAAAGGACCTTGTAGTCAACCTAACTCAATTTCCTACCCACTGCAAACTCCCTTCTGAAACTTTCCAGACTGATAAGCACACACACATTCAATTCTGCTTGAGTACTCCCAGTGACAGGGGAGAAATGCTGTAATACGGAGATGAAATATAAACTGTTCATGGATAAATTATTGCATAATAAAAACGTGCCTAATGGCCAGGCTTCCCTAATATGTTCATTTGCTATACACAAACTCATCTTGATAAAACTGTTTCTTAAAAAAAACTTGGAATGTAATTTGTCTTGAGATGTCTGCATTTTCCTTTCATACCTCCTTATTAATGGGCTTATTTTCAGAGAGGAAAGTGTAACAAAGATAACAGAGAAAAAACAGTCATATTTGCTTCTATTGTTGTTTGGGGGTTAAAAATGAATGCTAACAGTGCATGAGTGATCTTTTTAATATTTGCAGTTAATTTCCCACATAGACTTTCAAAAGCTACCATGATACTGTTTCCTGCCACTATTTAAAAAATTTGGTTGAAAGGAACTACTGGAAAAGTTCAGTTCAGTTCAGTTGCTCAGTCGTGTCCGACTCTTTTCAACCCCATGAATTGCAGCACGCCAGGCTTGTCCATCACCAACTCCTGGAGTTCACCCAAACCCATGTCCATTGGGTCGGTGATACCATCCAGCCATCTCATCCTCTGCCGTCCCCTTTTCCTCCTGCCCCCAATCCTTCCCAGCATTAGGGTCTTTTCTAATGAGGCAACTCTTTGCATGATGTGGCCAAAGTATTGCAGTTTCAGCTTCAAAATCAGTCCTTCCAATGAACACCTAGGACTGATCTCCTTTAGGATGGACTCGTTGGATCTCCTTGCAGTCCAAGGGATGCTCAAGAGTCTTCTCCAACACCACAGTTCAAAAGCATCAATTCTTCGGCACTCAGCTTTCTTCACTGTCCAACTCTCACATCCATACATGACTACTGGAAAAACCATAGCCTTGACTAGACAGAACTTAGGACAGAATCAATTCTAAATAGAACAATTTATTTGATATATAACCAATTATGATGGAAATATCAGTGGCAGCTGTTCATTAGGTATGTTTGTAGTCTGTGTTTATGCCCCAGCAGGGGAAGAAAACTCAGGATCCCTTATTTTTTAAAAAGAATATATCTTTATTATTCTTTTCTTTTTTTGGCAGCACTGCACAGTACGTGGGATCTTAGTGCCCCAACCAGGGGTCGAACCCACACCCCCTTCATTGGAAGCACAGAGTCTTAACAACTGGACTGCCAGAGAAGTCCTCGGATCCCATACTTTTCAAGGGAAGTCCCAGGATCCCATGCTTTTGAAGCTAAATGCTATAATTATACAAAATTTACAAATATATTCTTCATGAAAGACAATGGTACCGTCCCATCTAAGACTGTGGGTTCTGAACTGGATGGTCTAAGTTTAAATCCCTGCAATTTTGTACCTGATTAGGATATTAAGAATATTTGATGTTTTCAGCATCATACCTGATAAATGCTAATGATATTGTTTTCCTATTAAAATGAGATGTTTTTCAGATTTGACAGAGGGTTGGGACTGAGGATCAGGGGACAGACTCAAAAACTTGTGGTCCAGAGTTTTCTGTTTCCTCCAGTTTATCCAAAAATTAAAACTGGGGCAGTAAGGTAGTCCATCAATGACATATCAGGGCACCAAAAAGACAGACCAGTACACAGGGAAGGAAGTGCATGAACGCTGTAGGGTAAAATGTGGGCATGACCCATGTTAGGTAAGATGAGAGCAGTCAGGGATACCCACAAGCCAGAGACCCACTTCTGGGGTCATCAGGGGAACAGGTATAGAAATATCTCCCATCTCTAAGGTGACTTAAGACTGAACGATCTCTACATGTCCTTCCTCGCCATGGAAGAATAGCCCCAGACTGAGCTTATGATAACCTGGATTTTAGTCTTGGGTCTGCCCTCTTTCAAATTTCAGGTCACTTCCATTTTCCAAACCTCAGTTTTGTCATAATAATATTGTTTTCTGCCTCCCTTAGGGTTACTGAGATAGTGTGGAAAAGTGCACTGAAACAAGGTTTCAGAGTACTATCAATACAAATGTCACATTTTATCACTATTACTGCTGTCTGATAATACAATTACTGACTTCCCAGGACCTAGCAAGCAGGGGCCAGGAGGCAGGCTGAAGCAAAGGCAACTGAGCACATCATAGAGACAGGCACAAAGTTTCTTTTTGCCCCTCACAAGCTAAGCTTAAGGCTGGACCCAAAACCATTGCTAACCAAGCCTCACATGTTGATTTGAAAGTGTTCCCTTGACCTTGCATTCTTTAGAAAGCTCTTAGCACTTTTTCAGTGGGTGATGATATTAACATCAAATGGTCAGTTTAAAACATCTTTCCAATAATGGGAAATGCATTCTATAAACTAGAACGGCAGAGTTTCAAACAGGGCAGTTTCTACACATGCCTCAGTGCAATGACGCAACAGTTTGCTCACTGATATAATTAGAGTTGATAGGTAATTGCAGATGGCTCTAGTGCTAAAGAACCCGCCTGCCAATGCAGGAGACATAAGAGACGTGGGTTCGATCCCTGGGTCAGGAAGATCCCCTGGAGAAGGGAATGGCAACCCATTCCAGTATTCCTGCCTGGAGAATCTCATGGACAGAGGAGCCTGGAGGGCTGCAGTCCATAGAGTCACAAAGAGTTGAACACGACTTAGCATGCACGCAAATATTATATAATAATAGACTAGTTGCTTTTCCTTATTAGGCAAATATCTAGATCTCTTAATACTAAATTTTAACTATAAAAGTTTCCCTAAAATGAATAAGGCCTGATGTCCTTTTTAGTAATGAAATGTGGCATTTTCTCCATCTTAATGAAACTATTATTTTTGTTCATGCAAGTGATTTTATTCATTTAAAGGAAAGACAGGGGTATGGTTAATGGTCACAGAGTTCTTGGAGAGTCCCGGCATTTTAGAGCCAGACCAAATCCCAGGTTGGTACTCACAGTGTACATCCAAGGGTCTCCATCTGAGGGCTTAAAAGCTGCTTTCCTGTGCCACTGGATCCATTATACAGCTGTGTGACTCTGGGCAAGTCATCCAAATGTTCTTTGACTATCTGTTGGTCGGTATGAACGAAGAACCTCCAGTTCCACCATACTTTAAGTTTACTATGCTGGCATCTGTTTATATAATTTTTTAAGCAAATAATAATGTGTTTCAACAGAGTATGGCTTTCTTTCTATTTTTGACCACAAATGGGGGGTGGGTGGGAACTGGCTGTATTTTAATTTTCTCTGTTATTGGGGAAAACCTAGGATTTCTTAATACCCTGAAGGTGGGACCTGGGGTTGATTATTTTGTATTTCCCATGGTGCCTCTAACCTACGAGGTGCTTGAAAAGAGTGACGAGCTGTAGAATTTCATCGTTGCATGTTCCACTGTACTTTGGATAAAAGCATCCTGCTCAGAAATACCACTGGGAAAAAAATCTTAACGTAGTATACGCTTCCCACGAAGGGAGCTCTAATTGTGTTGGCCAGTATCAGTTGATTAATGCCTACTGGCATACAAGCACACTCTCACACATAGTTCATCTAGAGTTTGGGGGAGAAGTATTTCATTTTTCCCCCCTACCCTGTGCTATTGGGTCGGTGCATTCCTCTGTTAATTTGTATTCAGAGCAATAGTTCCCAAAGCTATTCTCTAGCAACATAAATGTTGGCATGCCGGTTAAAATGGATGATGTAAATAGAGCCATTGAGAATATTCTGGACATTCTATTTTATGATTTGAAACCTGCAGAATGTCCGAGGCATGACAGACATTACAATCTCTCAAGGGAGTCACGACTAAGCCAGTCCATGACTGGTTGACTTAAGACTGCCTGAATCTCAGCTCCAAGATCTGTTGTGTCACTCTCTGGAGTTCTGTGCTCCAGAGGGGCTATTTTGAAGATCCAGTGGAAGTTCCCACCCCTCTTTGCCAAATTCCGTCGCACAGGGTCACCCACTCCCCCGGAGCATGGAGCTCCCTGCAGGGGCAGCCACATAAGGAAACAATGGCACTCAAGGCTCGAAACACGTGTAATTCATTTTCTTCACGGAATGACTCAAGAAGAGATTTTTTAGAATTCAGTCTGAGTCGCAATAATTCAATTTGTGGAAAGGAGCAAGCAAAACATTAATTCTATCATAATGAGTTTCATGTGTGAATGTATTAACCAATTTTTTTGTGCTGGGAAACATATTAGGTAAATAGAGTGGGGAATGTGGTGAATGAGGACGGCCAGAGGATCTCCCTGAAGGTTGGGGACTGTTCGCCTGTGTATACCCAGGAAAGCCTTCACGAAGGCAGACAGTCTGGGGCAAACCTATCACTGGTCTCCAGGCCTGAACTTGAAAGTCTGTCCACACCCAGGATTTCCGTTTCTTCTTAAGCAAGTGGGAACTGGTTTTGTGTGCCCTACCCACACACAGCTTGATGAAAATGTAACCTTTTCACTCACTTTCTGGGCTCTACAGGGAAAAAAAATCAGCTTTCTCCTGTTAGTAATTAAACCAGCTGTCGTAATACTTAGATTGGGTTGCAGTGCTTTTCATGTGAGCTGCGCGGCTGGCTTTTTGCTTCAGAAGCTTGGCTGGTGCTTCCAGCAACCACTGTGAAGTTGGTAAAAGATGGACACTACTCCTACAGTATCTGACCCTTGACCAGCATGGTAGATTTCTGTGGTTGCCACGAGGTTGTCTAGATTATGCAATTTCATCTTTGCATATGACCAACGCAAGAGACAGAACTCCCTAGTTTATGAATAGCACATTGACTGTTATTTCCTAAAGAAAATCACCCAAGGCTTCTGTGAGATGTTAGTATTGTCCTAAGTGAGGAATTGGTTAAAACCAGATTGGGTGTGTGTACGCATATGGGTAGTGGCAGGGCGGCAGGGGGATCCTTGTGGTTGGAATTTTTGTAAGCCTGCTTTTGATTGTCTTTCATACCAGCTTTATTCTTCCCTTTGGAAATTTTTCCAGTCACTTCTGACCTTTGTTGATTTAAAAGCAGGAGAAAGATCTTTAAGAACGGGAGAGGAATATATTTACCCACCAATGGAGTCAATGCATCTTCTGTCTATGTTATACAACAGTGTCACTTGGTATTATAGTATTGGTGTTCTTTGTGGTGTTGAATGGAAGAAATGAGAACCCCAGGTTACAACAATAGTTATGAAACTGGTATGTCTTAAAGACATTGATGGGAAAATGTCTAAACGTATAGGCATTCTTGGGCATGTCCTTATAATCAGTTATTGGGAAGAAGGTGATTATTAAGGCAGAGAAGAAGACAGCTACCCCCACCCACAAATCTCAAAGTCAGTGAGTAGTCCAGGGCATCCTAAAGCTAGGCTATTTGACTTTTAGGAATATTACAAGAAGGGTTCTTGCTCTTTGAGAACTACATAGGCTCTAGCTGTGTTATCAGCCTGGGTGATGGGCACCTGCGAGTTGGTGGTGAAGATGCTTCGTGTGAAAAGGGGTAGGTGGCCCAACACCCAGGAGAATGCAGCACCTCGATTTTATTTATTTATTTATTTATTTTAAATTTTCTTTATTGTGTTGGTTTTGCCTTACATTGACATGAATCCGCCATGGGTATACATATGCTCCCCCTCCAGAACCCCCCTCCCTCCTTCCTCCCGATTCCCTCCCCCTGGGTCATCTCGGTGCACCAGCCCCGAGCATCAATCCTGGGTTGGCCATTGATTACACATATGATAATTAACATGTTTCAATGCCATTCTCCCATATCATCCCACCCTTGCCCTCCTCCACAGAGTCCACGAGTCTGTTCTATACATCTGCGTTCCTTCTGCTATCTCGCATGCAGGGTTCTCGTTACCATCTTTCTAAATTCCATATATATGCATTAGTATACTGTATTGTTGTTTTTCCTTCTGGCTTACTTCACTCTGGATAATAGGCTCCAGTTCCGTCCACCTGAGTAGAACTGATTCAAATGAATTTTTTTTAATGCTGAGTAATATTCCATTGTGTATATGTACCACAGCTTTCTTATCCATTCGTCAGTTGATGGGCATCTAGGTTGCTTCCATGTCCCGGCTATTGTAAACAATGTGGCGATGAACGTTGGGGTACACGTGTCTCTTTCAATTCTGGTTTCCTCAGTGTGTATGCCCAGCAGTAGGATTGCTGGGTCATATGGCAGGTCTATTTGCAGTTTTTTAAGGAACCTCCACACTGTTTTCCATAGTGTCTGTACTAGTTTGCATTCCCACCAACAGTGTAAGAGAGTTCCCTTTTCTCCACATCCTCTCCAGCATTTATTGCTTGTAGACTTTTGGAATGCAGCCATTCTGACTGGTGTAAAGTGGTACCTCATTGAGGTTTTGATTTGCATTTCTCTGATAACCAGTGATGTTGAGCATCTTTTCATGTGTTTGTTAGCCATTTTTATGTCTTCTTTGGAGAAATGTCTGTTAAGTTCTTTGGCCCACTTTTTGATTGGGTCGTTTATTTTTCTAGAATGGAGATGCTGGAGTTGCTTGTGTATTTTTGAGATTAATTGTTTGTCTGTTGCTTCATTGGCTATTATTTTCTCCCATTCTGAAGGCTGTCTTTTCACCTTGCTTATAGTTTCCTTTGTTGTGCAGAAGCTTTTAATTTTAATTAGGTCCCATTTGTTTATTCATGCTTTTATTTCCAATATTCTGGGAGGTGGGTCATGGAGTATCCCGCTTTGGTTTATATCAGAGAGTGTTTTGCCTATGTTATCTTCTAGGAGTTTTATAGTTTCTGGTCTTATGCTTAGATCTTTAATCCATTTTGAGTTTATGTTTGTGTATGGTGTTAGAAAGAGTTCTAGTTTCATTCTTTTACTAGTGGCTGTCCAGTTTTCCCAGCACCACTTATTAAAGAGGTTGTCTTTTCTCCATTGTATATTCTTGCCTCCTTTGTCAAAGATAAGGTGTCCATAGATGCGTAGATTTATCTCTGGGCTTTCTATTTTGTTCCATTGATCTATATTTCTGTCTTTGTGCCAGTACCATACTGTCTTAATGACTGTGGATTTGTAGTATAGCCTAAAGTCAAGTAGGTTGATTCCTCCAGTTCCATTCTTCTTTCTCAAGATTGCTTTGGCTATACGAGGTTTTTTGTATTTCCATACAAATTGTGAAATTATTTGTTCTAGTTCTCTGAAAAAGACCTCTGGTAGCTTGATAGGAATTGCATTGAATCTATAGATTGCTTTGGGTAGTATACTCATTTTCACTATTTTGATTCTTCCAATCCACGGACACGGCACATTTCTCCATCTATTTGTGCCCTCTTTGATTTCTTTCATCAGTGTTTTATAGTTTTCTATATACAAGTCTTTTGTTTCTTTAGGTAGAAATACTCCTAAGTATTTTATTCTTTTTGTTTCGATGGTGAATGGAATTGTTTCCTTAATTTCTCTTTCTGTTTTCTCATTGTTAGTGTATAGAAATGCCAGGGATTTCTGTGTGTTGATTTTGTATCCTGAAACTTTGCTATAGTCACTGATTAGCTCTAGTAATTTTCTAGTAGTCTTTAGGGTTTTCAATATAGAGGATCATGTCATCTGCAAACAGAGAGAGTTTTACTTCTTCTTTTCCAATCTGGATTCCTTTAATTTCTTTATCTGCTCTGATTGCTGTGGCCAAGACTTCCAAAACTATGTTGAAAAGTAGTGGTGAGAGTGGGCACCCTTGTCTTGTTCCTGACTTCAGGGGGAATGCTTTCAGTTTTTCACCATTGAGGATAATGTTTGCTATGGGTTTGTCATATATAGCTTTTATTATGTTGAGGTATGTTCCTTTTATTCCTGCTTTTTGGAGGGATTTTTTTTTACCATAAATGGATGTTGAATTTTGTCAAAGGCTTTCTCTGCATCTATTGAGATAATCATGTGATTTTTATTTTTCAGTTTGTTAATGTGGTGTATTACATTGATTGATTTGTGAATATTGAAGAATCCTTGCATCCCTGGGATAAAGCCTACTTGATCATGATGTATAATCTTTTTAATGTGTTGTTGGATTCTATTTGCTAGAATTTTGTTAAGGATTTTTGCATCTATGTTCATCCGTGATATTGGCCTGTAGTTTTCTTTTTTTGTGGCATCTTTGTCGGGTTTTGGAATTAGGGTGATGCTGGCCTTGTAGAATGAGGTTGGAAGTTTACCTTCCTCTGCAATTTTCTGGAAGAGTTTGAGTAGAATAGGTGTTAGCTCTTCTCTAAATTTTTGGTACAATTCAGCTGTGAAGCCATCTGGTCCTGGGCTTTTGTTTTTTGGAAGATTTCTGATTACGGTTTCAATTTCCGTGCTTGTGATGGGTCTATTAATATTATCTATCTTTTCCTGGTTTAGTCTTGGAAAGTTGTACTTTTCTAGGAATTTGTCCATTTCATCCAGGTTGTCCAGTTTATTTGCATATAGTTGCTGATAATAATCTCTTATGATCCTTTGTATTTCTGTGTTTTCTGTTGTGATCTCTCCATTTTCATTTCTAATTCTGTTGATTTGGTTCTTCTCCCTTTGTTTCTTGATGAGTCTGGCTAATGGTTTGTCAATTTTATTTATCTTCTCAAAGAACCAGCTTTTGGCTTTGTTAATTTTTGCTATGGTCTCTTTTGTTTCCTTTGCATTTATTTCTGCCCTGATCTTTAGGATTTCTTTCCTTCTACTAGCCCTGGGCTTCTGCATCTCTTCCTTTTCTAGTTGCTTTAGGTTTAAAGTAAGGTTATTTATTTGATTTTTTTCTTGTTTCCTGAGGTGAGCTTATATTGCTATGAACTTTCCCCTTAGCACTGCTTTTACAGTGTCCCATAGGTTTTGGGTTGTTGTGTTTTCATTTTCATTCATTTCTATGCATAACTGAATTTCTTTTTTTATTTCTTCTGTGATTTGTTGGTTATTCAGCAGTGTGATGTTGAGCCTCCGTATGTTGGAGGTTTTGAATGGTTTTCTCCTGTAATTGATATCTAATCTTACTGCATTGTGGTCAGAAAAGATGCTTGGAATGATTTCAATATTTTTGAATTTACCAAGGCTAGATTTATGGCCCAGGATGTGATCTATCCTAGAGAAGGTCCCGTGTGCACTTGAGAAAAAGGTGAAATTCCTTGTTTTGGGGTGGAATGACCTATAGATATCAATTAGGTCTAGTTGGTCAATTGTATCATTTAAAGTTTGAATTTCCTTGTTACTTTTCTGTCTAGTTGATCTATCCATTGTTGTGAGTGGTATATTAAAGTCTCCCACTATTATTGTGTTGTTGTTGATTTCCCCTTTCATACTTGTTAGCATTTGCCTTACATATTGTGGTGCTCCTATGTTGGGTGCATAAATATTTATAATTGTTATTTCTTCTTCTTGGATTGATCCTTTGATCATTATGTAATGTCCATCTTTATCTCTTTTCACAGCCTTTATTTTAAAGTCTACTTTATCTGATATGAGTATTGCCACTCCTGCTTTCTTTTGGTCTTTATTTGCAAGGAATATCTTTTTCCAGCCTTTAACTTTCAGTCTATATGTGTCCCTAGGTTTGAGGTGGGTCTCTTGTAGACAACATATATAGGGGTCTTGTTTCTGTATCCAATCAGCCAATCTTTGTCTTTTGGTTGGGGCATTCAACCCATTTACATTTAAGGTAATTATTGATAAGTATGATCCCATTGCCATTTACTTTATTGTTTTGGGTTCGAGATTATATACCCCATCCGTGTTTCCTATCTCGAAAAGATCCTTTAGCATTTGTTGGAGCGCTGGTTTGGTGTTGCTGAATTCTCTCAGCTTCTGCTTGTCTGAAAAGCTTTTGATTTCTCCTTCAAATTTGAATGAGATTCTTGCTGGGTACAGTAATCGGGGTTGTAGTTTATTTTCTTCCATGATTTTAAGAATGTTCTGCCATTCCCTTCTGGCCTGAAGCATTTCTATTGAGAGATCATCTGTTATCCTTATGGGATTCCCCTTGTGAGTTATTTTTTGTTTTTCCCTTGCTGCTTTTAATATTTTCTCTTTGAATTTGGTATTTGTTAATTTGATTAATATGCGTCTTGGGGTGTTCCGCTTGGGGTTCATCCTATTTGGGACTCTCTGGGTTTCTTGGACCTGAGTGGTTATTTGCTTTCCCAATTTTGGGAAATTTTCAACAATTATCTCTTCAAGAATTTTCTGATGGTTTTTCTTTTTGTCTTCTTCTTCTGGGACTCCTATGATTCGAATATTGATGCGTTTAACAGTGTCCCAGAGGTCTCTGAGATTGTCCTCATTTCTTTTAATTCTTTTTTCATTTTTCCTTTCTGATTCATTTATTTCTGCCATTCTGTCTTCTACCTCACTTATCCTGTCTTCTATCTCTGTTATTCTACTGTTGGTTCCCTCCAGGGTGTTTTTGATCTCATTTATTGCATATTTATTGTATTTTGACTCTTTTTCATTTCTTCTAAGTCCTTGTTAAAGCTTACCTGCATCTTCTTGATCCTTGCCTGCAGGTTATTGAACTGCAACTCCAACTTATTTTCCAGGTTTTGGATCATTTTCACTATCATTATTCGGAATTCTTTGTCAGGTAGACATCCTATCTCTTCGTCTTCTGTTTGGTCTAGGGGATATTTATCCTGTTCCTTTACTTGCTGGGTATTTCTCTGCCTTTTCATCTTGTTTATCTTGCTGTGTTGTCCCTTTATTGTGGGGGTTCCTCACTATGGGAGGGGTTGGATGTGTGGTTTGTCAAAGTTTCCTGGTTGGGCTCTTAAGCGGTTCCCTCTGCTTGCTTTGGCGTCTTCTGTTTGCTGGTCTCTTCAGTGTCTATTCAGCGCTCTGGGGTTTGCCCCGCTCCCGGCGCATGCGCTTTCCCCGCCGCCTCTGCTCAGGCTCTCTATCGCCCGCCCGTTGCGGTTGGGGGCTGCGGCTTCTCCCCGCCCCCGGCCCAGCTGCTCGGTTTTCTCGGCGTGCAGCTGGGCTCGTCTTCTCAGGTGTGAGAGGTGCCAAATTCTGGCGGCGACTGTCCAGAATCCCCAGAGGTCTTGGCTAGCGCCCAATTCTGCCTGCAGTTTGGGAGCAGAAGCCTCGCGGGGCGCTCTCCGGCGGGGTCTGTGCCCGTCCGCAGCCCGCAGCCGCCCAACTCCGCCCGGCTGTCTCGCGCGGCGGACCGAGTCCTCGCTGCCCTTTGTTCTGCGCGCGAGCCTGGCGGGGGTCTTCCTCGGGAAGGCTACCCAGCGGTCTATCTCCGGTTAGCACCCTCGGTTAGGACCCTCAGTCTGCCCCGGGCGTTCAGCCCCAGGCCTCTCCCTAAGCGCGCTGGCTCCTGGGGGATGGGGCGCCCGCCTGCTGCTATGCTGAGAGTTGCAGTTAGAGACGTACTCTGGGGGGCTTAATTATTTATCCGCTTCTACTCCCGGCTATTTTGCCCTCTGAGATTCGCCTCAGATCCGCCAGGGAGAATGTTTCCTGGTGTTCGGAAACCTTTGTTTCTTTTGAGACTCCCCTTCCGAGATGGATCTCCGTCCCTAACTCTTTGCCTTTCTTTTTATTTATTTATTTATTTTTTTGGTCCTACCTTCTTTCGTCGGCAATGGGCTGCCTTTCCAGATGCCTGATGTCCTCTGCCAGCATTCAGATGTTGTTTTATGGAGTTTGCTCGGTTTTTAAATGTTCTTTTGGTGTATTTGTTCGGGAGAGTGTGGACTCCCCATCCTATTCCTCCGCCATCTTAGTTCCCCCCCCAGCACCCCGGTTTTAGACGTGAGAGAAAGTTAGCTCTACCCTACTCATGGCGCTCCCTTGTCCTTGTAGATGTTATAAATGAGCCAGGCCCTCCACTGAAGTATGTGAAGTATCACATAGATACTTTTTAATAATCTTTATCATGTGTGTATGTGTGTGTGTGTGCGCTTAGTCACTTCAGTCATATCCGACTCTGCGACTCCATGGATTGTAGCCTGCCCACCTCCTCTGTCCCTGGGGATTCTCCAGGCAAGAATACTGGAGTAGGTTGCCATGCCCTCCTCCAGGGGACCTTCCTGATGCAAGGGTCAAACCTGCATCTCCTATGTCTCCTGCATTGCAGGCAGATTGTTTACCCACTGAGCCACCTGGGAAGCCCAATCCTTATCATAAAGCTGATAATTTTCATGAAAAAAAACTGAGGCTCAGAGAGACACAGACTCCAGGATGAGATGGTAGAGTAAGATTCAATCCTTTGTGTGACCAGAAAACCCTTCTTTGACGCACCTTATCTCACCTCTGTTTGCACCCCTTGCCGTTGCTGTTTACCCTAACTTCCCCACACCTCCAGCCATATTTCTATGTTCAGTTCAGTTCAGTCGCTCAGTCGTGTCTGACTGTTTGCAACCCCATGGACTGCAGCACGCCAGGCCTCCCTGTCCATCACCAACTCCCGGAGTTTACTCAAACTCATGCCCATTGAGTCGGTGATGCCATCCAACCATCTCATCCTCTGTCCTCCCCTTCTCCTCCCACCTTCAATCATTCCCAGCCATCAGGGTCTTATCAAGTTTCTATGTTAGGTACTGCTTAAAATTTCCACCCTCAGGGATGGGGGCTGGAGGAAGAAAAGGAGGTAGTTTCCTCCTTCCTGTTTGCATACCTATTTCACTTTCCTACACACAAGTTCATTTAAGTCTTAATTACCCCCAAGCAAGAACATTTCAATGTCGTGATTGGCCACATAATAAGGATGTTTTCCTCAACACAAAGCTCAGCGGTGATTGCCCAAATTAATCAAGTTGCCCGAACCCTTGACTGCATAGAAAATCTCAGTGGAAAATATTTCATTTTGCTCTCTTCCTCACCTCTCTCAACACATCCATGGGTCCTCTAAGAATGCCTTACTCAATTATTCCTTTGATTTCAGACCCGGTAGAGGAGAGAAGGGAGAGAGCCTTTTGGAGATAAGTTTTCAAGTACACAGGGAAGAGTGTGGGGAACAAGCATTTTCCTACATTGCTGTTGATTAAGAAGTGTAAAAGACCTCTCTAGCAACTTAATGATACATTTCAAGAATCTGAACAATATTTATTGTTCTATGATCAAACAGTTCTGCATGTGGGAATTTATTCTAAGTCAATCATCATAGACATGAACAAATATTTGTATGCACAGAATTGCTTATCACAGAAATGGATTATAATAGTGAAAATGGGAAAAAATCTGTGTCAATGATAGGGGTTTGGTTACGAAAACCATGACATAGCCATACATTATAATATTATACAATTAGAACAAGGGGCTCTACAAAGAATACTTAATGATTGGAAGAAATGATCATGAAATATTATGCAAATAAAAATATTTCAAGAAAGTTCTTTTGCTTTCATTCCAGAATCACATTTTTTTTCACCTAAGCAATTTTGTTCCTGTACCTCATTCATTCTCTCCTTATTTTTTAAATTTTTATTAAAATATGCTTGATTTATGTTGTATTAGTTACAGTGTACAACAAAGTGATTTGCTTATACTTATATATATATCAGTATATTGATATATACATAAATTTAAATTCTCTTCCATTATAGGTTATTACAAACTATTGAGTAGAGTTCCCTGTGTAATACAGTAGGTGCTTATCAGTTATCTATTTTATATATAATAGTGTGTATATGTTAATCTCAAATTCCTAGTGTATCCCTCCCCATTTTCCTTTGGTAACCATAGGTTTATTTTATATGTCTGTGAGTATTTCTGCTTTGTAAAAACTATTTCAAGAAATTCTGTTCAGTATGGCACCTACTAGCCACAAGTGGCAATTTAAATTTTGTTAAATATAATTAAAATTTAAAATCCAGTTTCTCAGCTGCACAAGGCACAAGCATTCAATTGGACATGGCAGACATTTGCAGCAAATTCTGTTGCAGGATGCTAATGTAGACTATGATTTTTTTTTTCCCCAATGTATATGCGCACACAGAAAAATTCGAAAAAGAAATATGCACAATAATAATTGTGATGATCTTGTTTGGTGGGACTGGATAAGAGGTAAACAGACTTTCTGTAAAGTGCCAGACAGTGAATATTTAGACTGTGTGGGCCACACAGGCAGTGTTGCAACTACTCAGCTCTGCCGTTACATTGGCATACATAAGCGGGTGGGCATGACTCTGTTCCAATAAAACTTTATAAACAGAATCAGGTAGTAGACTGAATCTGGCCCGGAGGCCATAATGTGACTCTGGATTAGATGACTGGTGATGTTCGGGTTTTATTTTTATCTATTTGTCTGCGCTGGGTCTTCGCCGCTGTGCGTAGGCTTTCTCTAGTTTCAGCGGGTGGGAGCTGCTCTCTAGTTGTAGACTTCTGGGTGGCTTCTCTTACTGCGGAGCACCCGCCCTAGGTGCGTGGGCTTCAGTAGTTGCTGTGCGGGTGGCCTTAGTTGCCCCATGACATGTGGGATCTTATTCCCAGACCAGGGATGGAACCCATGTCCCCTGCATTGGTAGGTGAATTCTTAACCACTGGACCAGCAGGAAAGTCCCAACGTTTGGGGTTTTTTGATGTACATATTCAGATTTGAATTAGAAAAATAATTTTCTTTTTAAAAATAAAACTCACTGGAAAAATTATATATAAATATATGTGTGTATATATATATATATATAAAAGTTTATACATATATTTCCAGGCCTGAGGCATCTGGGTACAGATATACAAAATTCTTTGTGAAGTAATGATGCCAATTATTAATTTATTCAAAATGTCATACACCAGTGATTCCATGTTCTCCTTCTCACTCCTGTCATCAGGTCTGTCATGCCACACTTTCCAGCTCCCACAACACAACACACACCTGTTGCTCCCCTAATTTATCTGCTGTTTGCGTAGTTTTTATTTTATAGTAGAATACAATCAAGATAAATGGCACCTTTCTTTTTCTTTTTTTTTTTTTGGTGGAGGGCAATCTGAGATGCTAAAAATGATCAAGTGCTTTTACTTGCACCTTTTTGATTCTTGGTGAAATTGAATATCTTTTCATATGTTTATTGTCCATTTGTATTTCTCCCTTCAGTTGCTTTGCTCACTTCCTCTTTCCACTTTCCTACTGGAATGTTTTTCTTACCCACCGGGAGAATCTCTCGGTACAATGACTATGAAATTGTCTTACCTGTGCTGCAGATATTGTCTCCAGGGCTACCATTTGACTTTTACCATTGCTATCTGCATGTATTTCTACCCAACCATTAAAAATGCTTCTGCTATCAAATCTGTCTTATAAAAATACGGATTGCTTCATGAATCTGCATGCCGTTGTTTTTCAGGGACCATGCCAATCTTCCCTGGACCATTCCACTTTTAGTGTATGTGCCAAAGCTAGCACTCCCCTAATTTACTAATTTAACTCCTTGAGGATAGTGCCTGGGTGTTTGTCACTGAGATTGAGGAGATGGAAGTGCACCTCTTAGAATACAGTTTCTTGATGACACCAATGTGCGCATCCTTTGCCTCACATGTTGCCAGCCGAGTGTCCTACATAAAAGTCTTTCAGGGCACGTTTGGTGATCGGAAGATGGTGATGACCCTGCCAACCAAAACTCTGTCTGTTAACAGAGCCCCCAGTGACCGTGAATGAACAGAGAGCTACTGCAGACACTCAGACGCACGCTCTCTGCTCCAGCTGCGGATGCTCTGCAAGGGGCGCGGATGGAGAATTCAGGCGGCTGGCCTGTCTCTCCTGCAGAAGAGGTTGTGTTCCTTTCTTGGCTTTCAAACTGTGCTTCTTGAGTCCTGGGCAAAGATGGAAAAGAGCTGAATTTTAGGGTCTGGCCCCTTACTTGGCTCCAATCAAAATACTTCCTCAGATACAGCCACTCTACAGATGGGGCTTCTGAGTTCAATCTGGACCAAAGATTTGCTGTACGGCTTGAGGAGGGTGGGGAGGCTGGGATGGGGGGGGTGAGGAAAGAAAAAGGATTGTGAAAAATGTGGTTAAATTCATCATCACAAACTGACGGGCGGTGGGCTCTAGCCATGCTTTGTTGGTTCCAAATGGTGTTACAAAAAGTTAAAATCTGAAATCAATGTTTAAAAAGCATTTTCACATTTAAGAGCTTAAACAACAAAACATCTTGTGTCTCTGGATTCTTTTATCTCAGCAAAAGAGATTGTTTGCATGGAAAGATTGATAGCACAGATCAGCTTCCTGATACTTTTCACTTTTCGAAACGTTTGGTCTTCTATGTGATTGAATTAAAACTTTAGTAAATGCTGAAATAAAACCATATTGACCAGTTTTTTTTAAAAAAATCAGAAAATCTGGCAACGGTCATCTCATAATCTGTCGTGATGACAGTTAGCGAGTGCTGAGAAACAGCTGTTGGTTTTGGCCAAGACGTGTCCTCTCTGTCACCTGGCCCCCACCACCCCTTCCTATATGACTCTGGGCCCCCCACCCCGGCCCGCTCATCCACATAACCTGCCTAGACCCTGGAGCCATTTGAGTTCAAGATCCTGAGGCGAGGTGACTATTAAGGCCCTTGCTATTCCCATCATCTATTGGATTTCCATCATGTCTATGGCAATTAGTACTAAAATTAAAGCTAATATCCTTTCTTTAAAGTCATCCTCAGCTTATGAACAGCTCAGCCACAAATGTTCTGCTCACGCTAAGTGCTGGGGTCAGGAGCCATTTTTTTTTTCATGAACAAGAAGGTGTGAAGCCTCTAACCAAGCAAACAAGATTTCCCTTCCAACAAGTGCCATATTGAGCTTCATGGGAATCACTAGGCATGTTCTTTTTGTTCCTTCCTCACTTTGGGGAACAGGATAACGCTGGACTTTCTGAACCCTTGCTGTGTCCTAACCAGGGAGTAGTGAGCAAAATGACTTGTGAGACTTCTGGACCTTAACATTTTATATGACCTGAAACCCTGGGCTCTCTCTTCCCTTTAGAACGGAGGTTGGCCAAGTTCAGGATGGTGACTGTGACGCAAGCAACCTCACTCCCTAAAGTGACAGAACAGAGGACTGAAGAGCCCGTGATAGGCCTCTGCTGTGAGCAAGGAGTAAAATTGCAAGTTTCCACATCTTGAGGCTTGGGGCTGCCAGTTACTGCTGCACAACCAAGTGTGTCCTGACTGCTCCAGCGTCCTAAATGAAAGGGCCATTTTCAAGCCCTCACGATTGGCGCTCCCACCGAGCCAACCATTCTTCTTGTCTCGTTGAAGTCCCTTCCCTTGACTTGAAGCACAAAGTTGGAATATTATTACGCTGTGCCTACTGCCACCATGTCCGCACTTCTTGGCACTGGGCTCTCCACTTGATCTTCACTGCCATGTCCCTCTGTTACTTAATAGATTAGAGGTCCCATGTGTTTCCAACTCTGAATAATTCGTCTTCATGAAATCTCAGTATTTCACTTAGAACATTTATTTCTTTCATTTTAATATTTTATCATTTTTGTCCTAAATGGATGACCTTAACTGATTGCCATGCATTTTATTTCTTCTTGCCTTAAATATTTTAAAGGTTTCAAAGTACAAACATTTCTCATCGGGAGTGTAACAAAAGATTTGCTCAGTTTTAGTCCTGTATTGCTTAATTGTAACAGAGTGTCATTCAAATGATTGTTTTCTGATTTCTTTCTGCTTTAGCTTCGTCCTCATCTTTCTCAGAGTATTTTTGAAAATAGTTTCATTCATTTTTTTATATTTGACTGTGCTGGGTCTTTGTTGCTGCACGGGTTTCTCTCTCGTTTGGCAAACAGGGGCCTCACTTTAGGGCCTTCTCGGGCTTCTCATTGGCGTGGTGGTGGTCTTGTCTGACTCTTGCCACCCCATGGACTGGAACCCGCCAGGCTCCTCTGTGCACGGGGTTCTCCAGGCAAGAATCCTGGAGTGGGCTGCCATTTCCTTCCCCAGGCTCATTGCAGCAGCTTCTCTTATGGCAGAGCGCAGGCTCTAGGCGCATGGACTTCTCTAGTTGCAGCACGTAGGCGCAGTGGTTGCAATTCCCAGGCTGTAGAGCACAGGCTCAATAGTGGTGGCGCGTGGGCTTCGTTGCTCTGCTACATGCGGGATCTTCCCAGACCAGTCATGGAATCCAGGTCTCCCACCTCGGTGGGCAGATTCTTTACCACCCAGCCACCTGGAAAGCCCCTTTCTTGGGATATTTTAATGCTTTGCCTTTGGCCACAGTGCCAACAGCTGAGAGGAGGACTGTACAGCTTTAAGAACTCTGGGCCTTCTTTTTTTATGGCGGAATAGCATTTGCAGCAACATGGATGGACTTCACTATTATGCTAAGTGGAATAAGTCAGATGGAGAGAGACAAATCCTATATAACATCACTTACATGTGGAATCGAAAAACAACCCCACCCCGCAAACTAGTGACTATAACAAAAACAAGCAGACTCACAGGTACAGAGAACAAACTAGTATTTACCAGGGAGGAGAGGGGAGTGGGGAGGGGCAATCTGAGGTTGGGGAGTAAGAGAGATAACCTATTACATATCAAATAAGCTACAAGGATATATTGTACAAGACAGGAAATATTTTCTAATAACTCTGAATGGAGTATAACCTTTAAAAATTGTGAATCACTCTATTGCACACCTGTAACATATTGTATGCCTGTAACATAATATTGTACATCAACTATACTCCAATAAAAAAATAGATAGAATAACAAAAAATCAGTTAAAAAAAGAACTCTGGGTCTTTTCCCGCAGCAGAGCGCCAAGGTCTTCTTCAGAGCTGACGCTTTTGATCACTGCTCAGACTCTGGTGATAAAGCACAAGGTGAGGAAAATTTGAACAATAAGGATAACATCTCCTTCTTCTGTTGCTACAATAGCAAGCACTGGACTAGGTCTTTTAAAGTACAGAACAGCTTTCCTGAGATACAACTCCCATAAAAGAGCTGCGCATATTTAATGCGTACAACTTGATGAGTTTAGACATATGCAAACATCCGTTAGATCATCACCACAATCAAGGTAACAGACATATCCAGCACCTCCCAGACTTTCATTGTGTCCTTCCTTTTGTGTGTGTTAAGAACACCTAACATGAGGTCTACCCTCCTAAATGTTACAGTGCGCAAGACCAGTGCAGGCACCATGCTATATGGCCCATCTCTAGGACCTGTTGATCTAGCATAGCTGAAACCTTATGGTTTTTAACTAACAGATCCTCAATTCACTTTTTAAGGATAATAAGAAGTAACATTTTTCTATATTCAACCATATTATAAGAAATATCTAAAGGCTTTATATTCATTATCATCATGTCTTATAGAGGAGGCTCCTTTAAGTCCCCACTTCATAAGTAAGGAAACTGAGGGGGCAATTTCTCCTTTATTCAGTTTACCTAACCCTTCAAGCTGCAGGGAGGTCCTGACTAACATAAGGGTTGCAATAAAGACGATAGAGTGTGATAGCGGGAATGCCTCACTGGTCTCTGTGTTTATTTATGTCTTTTTGCTTGTTTTATTATGATCAGGACACTTAATGTGAGATCTACATTCAACGATTTTTAAATGTAGCACACAAATATTGACTATAGTCACAACGTAGTCCAGCAGATCTCTAGAACTTGTTTATACTTTTTATCTCACTTAACTGAAAACTATCTCACTTAATTTGAAACTAATCAAATTGTGTGTTGTTTAGTATCTCATTTCCCCCTTCCCTGGAAACCTTCATCCTATTCTTTTTTTTTTTTTTTGGTTCTGATCACACCTTTCGGCATGTAGGACCCTAGTTTCCTGACCAGGGATCAAACCTACACCCCTTGCATGGGAAGTGCAGAGTCTTAACCACTGGACATTCAAGGAGTCCCTCTATTCTACTCTTTGATTCTATGAATTTGACTCTGTTAGATACCTCATATAAGTGGAATCATGCAGTATATCTTCCTGTGATTGGCTGATTTCATTTAGTGTAATGTCCTCAAAGTTCATCCATATTGTTGGCATATTATTCTCAAAGATACATTAGAACTCCCATGTTCACTGCCAGCATTATTCACAACAGTCAAGATGTGGAAACAACTCAGATGCCCATTAGCAAATGAATGGATGAAGAAAAAGTGATATAGACATACAACAGAGTACGATTCAGCCTTGAAAAAGAAGGAACTTGAACATTCATTCATTTCATTGTGTAAGAGTTTATTTTACCCTCTATTAGAGTAAGATCATTGAAGAATTGATACCTTCTAACTGTGGTGCTGGAAAAGACTTTTGAGAGTCCCTTGGATAGCAAGGAGATCAAACCAATCAATCCTAAAGGAAATCAACCCTGAATATTCATTGGAAGGACTGATGCTGAAGTTGAAGCTCCAATACTTGGGCTACCTGATGCAAAGAGCCGAATCATTGAAAAGACCCTGATGCTAGAAAAGATTGAGGGCAAGAGGAGAAGGGTGTGACAAAGGATGAGATGGCTAGATAGTATCAGTGACTCAATGGGCATGAATCTGGGCAAACTCTGAGAAATAGTGAAAGACAGGGAAGCCTGACGTGCTGCAATCCATGGGATCACAAAGAGTTGGACACAGCGATTGAACAACATCAGAGTAAGTGTGAAGGGACTTCCCTGATGATCCAGTGGCTAAGACCTCTGCTTCCAATGTAGAATAAGTGTGGTGTGGCAGCTCTGCCATGCTGTAGCTAGATGACTTGTTGTCTGCTCTAAATAAATGACAACAGTAAGCCAATAATGTAATTCTTAACATCATAATTTCTCCTGATTCCTCCATCTTTACCCCCAAGTTCAAACATGCCAACAAGACACAAGGCCCATTCCCTTCAGGGTTGCTCCTAAACCCTGGATCTACTGACAGGAAGCACATCATGCGTTAAGAAATGATTTGACAGGCCACGGGAGAGACAATAATGAGGACTGCTTCACTTCCCACCATCTCACTAGCATCCCTTAGGGCCCTCCCCAAAGACCCACCCCCACCTTACCACCCAGAGTACAGAGTCTCTAGAATGAATGGCCCAGTCCTTGCTAAGCAAAACCTCCTAGAAGATTCTCATACCAGCTGCAACAGAAGTAACATTTTCTATGTATCATTAGACCCAATAACAGACTTTTTTTTTTCCAACTGAATTATCGCTTGAACCTTGAGTGCCAGGGCAATGCCTAAGAATTATACACATTTGCCCTTGGTTAATTTTAGAAGATGTCTAAAGCAGGAATTCTATAACTCGGGCAAGGTCTAATAATCCCAAAGATAATGAAGAATTCGTGCTCAATTGTGATGAACTTTGTGGAGACCAAACAGAATTACAACACTAAAATCACTGAAACTTGGAGTTTGAAGGTCCAGATTATTGAAATGTTATACCTTTGGGCATCAGCAAGCATCCTGAGTTACAACACAGTCAGAAAGACATTCCTCTCAAACCACAGACATTGCCAACTATATAAGGCTCTAATTTACCAAGGAAAGAATCAGTAGTTAATTTCCTGAAGCCAGGGGATCATTTCCTTTTAAGTTCTTTTCTATTTCCTCTTCGTTTCTTGACCTTGTGAATCTCTTATCTCCCTTACTTCTTTATCCCAAGGCTATTAGACTGTTTCTTTCTCCCACCCTTTCTAAAGTTTGAGCTGAGCCTGCTGACTTCCCTTATCTCCATCTCAGTCCCCATCAAAAGCCTTTCATATATAGGTTAAGTGAAATCTGCTCCTTTCTGATGTTCTGGCGTAGTTGGAATCTAGCTGTGGGTCTGTGTCGTACAATAAATGAATCGTAGCGTGGCAGTCCAGCCATTCTTGTTCTCTGCTGGCTGGTTTAAAAACTGGCAAGGCTGTACTGATTGAGGAGATTGAAGGCAATGAGCTGAAGTGACTAGCTTCACTGCACTATATGTGAGTCAAACGTCGGAACACGGCCAACGCCTTCTTTCTTTACAGCCTCCTTAAGATCTGTCTATAAAGCTCACTCCTATCTTGCTGGACTTCCTGCCTCACTCCTTCACCCACTACTCTATCCTAAACACAATTTTTGATCTCATTGCTTACACCCCTCTAAAATATGTCCTTTGCAGAGTGAAGACACCAATCCAAAGTAAGACTAGAAAAAGACGTCTTTTCAATTTAGCATGGTTTATGTGAACTAGAGAGTGAAACATTAGGTAATACTGTTGGAAAGTAACTATAAATAATAATATCGAATCATACTCTTCCAGGGCTCTCCTTTAGCTCACATTTCCATTTTGTTTAGCTTACATTTCCATCTTGGCAATGTCAGCTTAGATTTGACAATTTGACCTTTTTTTTTTTTTTTTGTCTTTCAGTTTTTAAACTTATGCTAACATTGTTCATTATTCTATTTTCCCCAGTCTTATTAAGGTATAGTTGACAAATAATATTGTATTAATTTAAGGTTTACAATATAATTGTTTGATATATGTGTATATTGCAAAGTAATCACCAGAATAAATTTAGTTAGCATCCATCACCTCACATAATTACAAATTGTTTCCTTAATGTGATGAGAACTTTTTTTAGTGTTACAGCCTTTATTTATTTATAAAACATTTATTTCATATTGGAGTATAGTTGATTAACAATGTTGTATTAGTTTCAGATGTGCATCAAAGTGATCCAGTTGTACATACTCACGTATCTATTTTTTAAAAATTCTTCTTCCATTTAGGTTGTGAGTGTGTGTCTGTGCTCAGTCGTGTCTGACTCTTCGCAACCCCATGGACTGTAACCCACCAGATTCCTCTGTCCATGGGATTCTCCTGGCAAGAATATCACAGTGGTTGCCATTTCCTACTCTAGGGGATCTTCTCGACCCAGGGATCGAACCCACATCTCTCGCATCTCCTGCATTGGCAGGTGGATTGTTTACCACTGTGACACCTGGGAAGACCCCCATCCACCCACTTAGGTTACTATAGTATATTCAGCAGAGTTCCCTTTGCTATACAGTAGGTCTTTGCTGGTGATTTATTTTAAATAAAGCAGTGTGTACATGTCAATCCCAAGCTCCCAATCTAACCCTTCACCTCGCCCTTCCCCCGGGTAACCATAAGTTCATTTTCTAAGTCTGTGAGTTGGTTTCTATTCTGACAGTTTGACGTTGAACCATATTTGTTCCATCATCATTTAGTGATCCCATCTAGGGCTGAGTCTTACTTCGGTTTGTGTTCAGTTACTTTTCTAAAGTCTACTGTCTTTCCTAGTCTACTCATTCTCAAAGGCTTTCACCCTTGCCCCATGAGCTATTTAAAAGTAAGAAGCTTGGTAAACCTACCCACGTTATTTTCAGTTCACGCAGCTACTTGAAAATTAAATTTTAAAATCTATTCAAAATCACATTTAACGATGATACAAATGAAATTACTTACAAAATTCAGGCTCACAGACCAGAAAACAAACGTATGGTTGCTGGGGGTAGCAGGTAGTTCAGGACCTTGGGAAGGTTACGTACACACTGCTATATTTAAAAATGGATAACCAACAAAAGAACCTGCTATGTAGCAAACGGAACCCTGCTCAATGCTCTGACCAGCCGGGTTGGGAGGGGGCTGTTAAGGGAAGAATGGAGACATGTAGATGTATATCTGAGTTCTTCGCTGTTCACCTGAAACTGCCACAGTGTTGTTAATCGGCTGTACCCCAATACAAAATGTTGTTGGTGTCAAATAAATAAAATGCTTTAAAAACAAAAGTCACGTTGAAGCACACATTTTAGTTGCTCTACAGCGCCACCTAGTGACTCTGAGTGTTGCACCGGGCATTGCGATTCACGGGCCCACTGGAGACGGGGTTTCCCTCAAGGTTATCAGGTCCTAAACGGCCAGGCCGTCTACATTTCCACATGCTCACATGTCCAAATAAAAGTCAGATAAATAGGACATATTTGACTGTAGTCAATGGAAGTAGACTCAGTTTAGTACCAATGGGTACAATACCTTCCTTTTATTTAAAAAAAAAAAAAACTTATTACAATGCTCTATTCTTACTGAACTTTTTTCCCAAGATGGGCATGATTTCTCTCCTCATTTTTAAATTTTCATATCATGTCATATATATCACTTTCAGATGTTCGCTCTGTATAAGGCACTGGCATAAGTGCTTCAGCACAATCAACACAGTTGATTTTCATAACCCAAAAGAATGGTTGCTGTTAATACACATTTAGCTTTGCGAAAAAATCTGGGCACAAAGAGTGACTAAAGTTACACAGTTAGTAAACGCTTATCTTTCTGAGTATGTGTTCCTTTCATTTTATTAATAACCCTTTGCAAAGCTTATTTCCAAGGAATAAGAAAGGTTGTTAGGAAGGCTACTAAGTTCTTTAGAATTTCATGGAATAAAACACTATCGGCCTAAAAAGACAAACGATCTTACCTCTCTCAGGTCAGGTTGGAGGGCATTAGAGTTCCTTCTATAGGCATAAAGGGGACTACAATGAGAGGTATTTTATCACTTGGAAATAAGGTCATGCCTGGAAAATTCAGAATATCTGGTCAGGAAAGTTCACGGCATGTAACTATTACCTGAAGATTATCATCATAGCTGAAGAAACAAAAAAGACCCGAGATTAACCAAAGTAATAGGATTATAATAGGGGGGGACATAGCCCATGAAATAACAGAAATCTAAGAAAATTATAACCAGGCTGGTTTTACTGTACCCCTCCCAAGTAGCAAGATGGTTATCAGTGATCTTAGGAAACAAAATAGGAATTGGATGGTGCTTATCCATAGCCTCCCAGGAATGATGATCTGGAACCCATAAACATCTTCCTCGAACAGAGGCCTATGCTGTTTTAGGACTGGGAGAGCTTACTGAATTTTCCTTGGCATGAATGGCATATTTTCCAAAATGATCTCCCCTCCTATGAACTAATTTCGTGCTGACTGACTTGGTAAGTGTGCCAGTGGTCAGTGTATTACCTCTCGGTTCCGGAACTGCCCACCACCGCCTGCTCTAGGAGGGCTGAGAAGGGCCCCATAAATATTTTTCCTTTTCCATCTGTCAGGATGTTATGCCAGGAGATGGTAAGGAGGGATCTGCCCTCTTCCCCAGCTTCCTTTGCTATGCGTGGCCTCTGCCCTGCCAGGCCCCTGGGCACCCAGGGCCCAGTAGCACCTCCCTAGGTGGCTTTCCAGTAAACTCTGAAGTGTGATGCCTCTGTGTGAATGGCTTCCCTCCTAGCCTGGAGGCAGGGTTTCCAGCAAGTTCTTCTGGTGAAGCATCTCCGTGGCTGTCAGCCGTTGTGAGCCGTGGTTTCCCTCCCTCCAGCAGTGTGTTTCTCCCTTGGGTGCTCTCTCTTAGTCTTGGGGCTAGTGGCTGCTCCTGGTCTCTGCTATTCCCATATATATTCCCCCTGGTCTCTGCCCTCGAGTTGTTTCTGCTTCTTTTTAGCTAATTTCTTACCAGTTCCATTATAGTTAATAATGCTGCATATTAAACATCCCTTGTTTGAATTACCATGTGGGTTTTCCTCTCTCTTTATTGGACCCTCACTATTACAGCAAGCGTCTTTGTGAAATTCACTCAACTTCCCAGAATCCAAGATTTCTTGAAAGAGTGGGTCCTGACTATGGAGCATCAATCATCTGTTCATGACATGGTGATATTTACCACTATGATTAAGAAGCGGGAATGTTGGTTTTTACATCAATTCCTTGTGAGTTTGGTTACTCGCTCTTACCCCAGAGCCCAATCACATCTGGTTGTGCAAACAACCAATTCTAGACCTGAAAGTCTGAGCACGGACTGGGGGCAGAGGGAGCCTCCCCACAATACCACCACTGTATCGGCTAACACCTCTGCTTCAGCTCTTGAAATTACAGTGCTTAATGCTACTTTGCTACATCAGGAAAGATATAAATTTGCCAAAATGGAAAAATTTAATGACCCAGGAAAGAACCTTATCTTCTGGTTCATTTGCTCTGTGGTTAGCAGAAGAGGTTAGGATAATATGATGGTTACTGACAATGAACTTGACCTCCTAATGTGTCACAAGCCAATAGCCATCAATGTGCCATGAAAACAAGTGGTGGACTTCTCTGAAAGCTTACCCTTACACAGATTAGAATTGTTTTTCTACACAGGACAGTAATATAATCTTAATACTTAACCTCCCAAATCTCACCAAAGTGGAATCTGAAAGAGCCAGAAATTAAGTGTTGGTCAAAAAGACATTCCTACTTTCAATTTTCAGTGTAAACTTGTCCTTAATCTGTTGTTGCTACTTTCAAATAAAAGAGTTCAAAATAGACCTTGACCATATTAGGTAAAGAGCTTGATCTCCAAATCACATTATTAAACAACAGTCCTGCACTGCTTACATCAAAGGCACTCTATTCAGATTTGAAACAAAGCATTTGGAATAACATATTTTTTTAACCCAAATTTAAAAATTTAATCACACACAAATACATTGATAAAGAAGAGTAGCAGCAGTTGATGGAGAGTAACAATTTCTTTCAGCTCTTCTTCCTTATATATCACCCATCCTTGTAACAGAATCACCAAAACCTTAAAGGTCAAAAGAACTCCTGAATTTACCTTCAATTTCATACATAAATGGAAGTTCCTTTGTGGGTGGTTACTCACTTTACACTTCCAACCAAAGCAATGAAACTCAAGATACTCTTCAAAACTTCTCCAGTACTTTTTTTCTCTCTACACGTTTAGTAAGTTTATTCTCAGAGTTGCAAAAATTGTATAAACCGAACTCCTCACATGTGTCTATTAATGGAAAGATGAGGTTCTCCATTAAATAATGGAACGTCATTAAAAATGAGTTTCTCCATGTTTTCATCTCCCAGTACTGATTACTGTTGCCTTTTCTCATCTTTGTAAATACAGGAAACTACACAATATATGGGCCTTCCTGGCAGCTCAGACAGTAAAGAATCTGCCTGCAATGCAGGAGACTTGGGTTTAATCTCTGGGTCAGAAAGATCGCCTGGAGAAGGCAATGGTAACCCACTCCAATGTTCTTGCCTGGAGAATCCCATGGACAGAGGAGACCGTGGACTGCAGCCCATGGGGTCACAAAGAGTCGGACACGACTAACTAGTAGGTCACATACAACATACATCAGCCGCTGATGGATCTACTTTTTAAATTAGATTTAACTGTTTATCACATGTATTTGCCACTTAATTGCAATCTTTTGGGTAACTTTTCCAAATGGGTATATTTATTCATTATGTGTGGTTCCTATTCATTTTATTCTCTTTATTCTCACGTTCTTGGGAGGTATCCCACTGAATAATTCTATATATTACCTACATTATAGACTTTGATTCTCTAACAAATCTGTTACTTGTTTAAGGAGGTAAAAAAAAAAAAAAGAGGGGACTCCATCTATAGAATTGGATCGTGAGCATTTTCAGAGATGATGTACTCTTCTCTGCCATTAGAGGCCTTTTCTATGCTTTGCTTTGACATCTTCCAAGAATACGCCTGCCCAGTGGTTCCTGTGAATGGTGCTGGGTGGCGCTGTGCCGTGCACAACAAACGTGGCAGGCCCTGGCAATCTAGCCTCCTTTCTACCTATTCTCTGCACTCCTTCCCCCTCTGTGGGCCAAGCTTAGTTCTAAGAAGCTCTGAGCCTCAGTCTAGAGATAGACAACAGAGAGTTGATGGCAACCGTTCTGGTCAGCTTGATTTTCAGTAGACATTTTATAACATCGCCCAAGTAGCAGAGCACTTTTAACTGATCGGTTTCCTTCTTTTCATCTTTCTTGCTGTTGATATTTTGACATCCACATTTTTCTTTAACAAATTCTCTAGAATGAAAAAAATAATAGCAAAATGTGTAAAGACTTGAATCTACTATCGTTTCGGCTAGCTCGAATGGCAATTGAAAAAAGAGTGGGAACTATTGATCCAGATGAAGTTTCTAGGTTTTCCTGAACACTCTGGTGTCTCCATAGCGTAAGTAATTGAAAGCTCAGCTGTCTTCATTATATTTCTCTGAAAGCTTATGTGAAAATGAGTGCATACACCATGAGACTTCAGTAAGACATCATTTTTCTTAAAATAAGTTTAAATGATTTCCAGTTTCACTGGGATATAATTTTGGGGAGCCCATGAGATAAGAGATGCTTCATACTTACATGAAATTAAACCCTCTGAAAGCTTAGCACCTACTCTAAGGCATTTGTGAATTATTGCTTGTGTCTACATGTATGCACATGTGCATTTAAACACCAGCAACCAGGTAGGGGTTTCAGAGGAAAGGAAGGACATGATGAGACAAATAGGAAGAATATGCTGGCCCACTGCATCCCACTCTCCCTACAGAGACTTTTTCTAATTTATACAAAAGTATGGAGTTTGAGTCAAGATTGCTGGGAGAAATATCAATAGCCTCAGATAGACAGATGACACCACCCTCATGGCAGAAAGCGAAGAACAACTAAAGAGCCTCTTGATGAAAGTGAAAGAGGAGAGTGGGAAAAGTTGGCTTAAAATTCAACATTCAGAAAACTAAGGTTATGGCATCCAGTCCCATCATTTCATGTCAAATAGATGGGGAAACAGTGGAAACAATGGCTGACTTTATTTTTCTGGGCTCCAATATCACTGCAGATGGTGACTGCAGCCATGAAATTAAAAGACATTTGCTCCTTGGAAGACAAGCTATGATCAACCTAGACAGCATATTAAAAAGCAGAGACATTACTTTGCCGACGAAGGTCTGTCTAGTCAAAGCTATGGTTTCTCCAGTAGTCATGTATGGATGTGAGAGTAGGATTGTAAAGAAAGCTGAGTGCCGAAGAATTGATGCTTTTGAACTGTGGTATTGGAGAAGACTCTTGAGAGTCCCTTGGACTGCAAGGAGATCAAACCAGTCAGTGCTAAAGGAAATCAACCCTGAATATTCATTGGAAGAACTGATGTTGAAGCTGAAACTCCAATACTTTGGCCACCTGATATGAAGAACCAGCTCATTGGAAAAGACCCTGATGCTGGGAAAGAGTGAAGACGGGAGGAGAAGGGGACGACAGAGGATGAGATGGTTGGATGGCATCACCGACGCAATGGACATGAGTTTAAGCAAGCTCTGGGAGTTGGTGATGCACAGGGAAGCCTAGTATGCTACAGTCCATGGGGTCACAAAGAATTGGACACAGCTGAGTGACTGAACTGAACTGAGTCAATATTGTGAAACAGTACATTATAAAACAGGAACCTAGCATTTGTTTTATATGCTGTGTACCAGGCATTTTATATGAGCTCCATTTATATGAGCTCTGTTAGATTTCACAATATCCCCAAGAGGTAAATACAGTTGGGAAGCAGCTTAGTGAGGTTACATAACTTATTCCTGGACATACAGCTAATCAGTAATGGGAACTAAATCGGGGCCTTATCCTTGTTTGTCCTTCTGCAGTCACTAAGTCATGTCCAACTCTTTGTGACCCCATGAACTGCAGGACACCAGGCTTCCCTGTTCTTCACTATCTCCCAGAGTTTTCTCAAACTCATGTCCACTGAGTCGGTAATGCCACCCAACCATCTCATCCTCTGTCAACCCTTCTCCTCTGGCCCTCAATCTTTCCCAACATCAGGGTCTTTTCCAATGAGCCGGCTCTTTGCATCAGGTGGCCAAAGAATTGGCACTTCGGCTTCAACATCAGTCCTTCCAATGAATATTCAGGGTTGATTTCCTTTAGCACTGACTGGTTTGATCTCCTTGCTGTCCAAGGGACTCTCAAGAGTCTTCTCCAGCACCACAACTGGGACCTAGATCTGTCTAATTCTCAGGCCCATTCCCCTTTTAAATATTTGTTATTTCATTATGAAAATATAAAGAAAAAATAGAAATAGTACATCAAGTTTACACAGACCAACCATCCATTTAATAAATGTGACTATTTTTGCCATATTTTACTCTAATCCTTTTAACTTAAGAATGAAATGTTATAGACAAAATTGATGTCACCTATCTGATTCCCAATGGTAAAAATCAACCACTAACCTGAAATTGGGGTGCATCCTTCCCAATTTTGTTTTCATATTTTCTATAAATATTAAATTATATATAAAATGTATATATTATATATTGAAATATTTAATGGTTATAACTGTATTCACAATGCAATATGATATGCTGCTTATTTTATCTTCTTTCATTAATGGTACAATGATGTATCTATACCTCTTGTAGCTTGATTTTAATACATATGTATTTTTTATAATTAACTTCTGGCTGCACTGGGTCTTCATTGCTACACATGGGTCTTCGTTGCTGTGCATGGGCTTTCTCTCATTGTGTTGATAAAGGACTACTCTCTAGCTGTGGTGCATGAGCTTCTCATCGCAGTGGCTTCTCTTGCTGCAGAGCACAAGTGTACAAGTCCCTGGACACTTCTCTCGTGCACAGGGACTTCAGGAGTTGTGGTGCACAGGCTTAGTTGCCCTGTGGCATACTGTATCTTCCTGACCAGGGTTCAAACCATGTCCCCTGCATTGGCAGGCAGATTCTAAACCACTGAACTACCAGAGAAGTTCTGCAATTATATTTAATATAAACTCTGTTCTTGTTGAGAGATCTACAACATACCACTCTGAATTACTGTTTTCAACTATTTATTGTTTTATTGTTTGGTTATTTCACCCCTTGTTTATTCATCTCCTAATAGTAGCTATTCAGATTTTTTTTAAATGTTGCTATTATAAATAAGGCTGCAGTGATTATTCTTTCTACATTTCTCCTTGTGAGAATTTCTCTAGGAAATGTTTCTAGAAATGGAATTTCTGGCTCTTAGGGTATGTATATTTTCAGATTTGGGGTATTGCAAATTGTTTCTCATGTTTGACCAACTCCCACTCCACCAGCAAGGAAGGCAGTTCTCATGACTTCCAAGCCTCATCAGTACTGGGTCTGCTCTTGACCTTGACCTTGTGCCAGGTCAAAGACTCGGATTCCTTAAATTCTATCCCCAGGTCAAGATATGCAGAAATTACTGCATAATGACAAGTTGTAATTTTAGCTGTGCTCCATTAGAGATATTTTGAAGAATTTTTGTGTCCAACCTTTTAAATACATCAATTCTTCATTATTTAACTTCTTTGAAATGAAAATAACAAGTCTCATAACATGACAGGTATTCAGTTACCAAATATATATCTTTAGAATGTTTTTTTACACATTTTAAACTGGGGAGTATAGTAAACTGGCATTAATTCTATTTGTTATCTAATCAACACTTCTTTTCAAACTGGGACTGAAAAAATTTTTTCCCTTAGTCTTTATCAAACTTAGTCTGCAAAACAAATATTAATGTATTTTCTCTGGAGACAAAAGGAGGTTCTCCAATACTTGCTAATTAAAATATTCGAACTGACCAAAGCGAAACCTCAACCTAAGTGTAGATTTGTAACTGACACTCTATTCTAATAGATTATTCTTGGAAAGAAGACTTTTACTAGAGATCTTTCTTGTCATTATCAATCCAGTGTGGTCTAGGTCCAGGTTCCTGTCACTGGCGCCCTTTCAAGCTAGCTCCTGGAAAGTTCTCACCAACTGCCTCTTATTTCACTGCACATTAAATGCCTTTAATCAAGGGGTCAGAACCCATTACAGCTAAATTTCAGGAGAGGTTTCACCAATACGACCTCCTGGACTGTCTGATACCTAAACCAACACACCCACAGATCATCACGAGACCTCGCGTGAGCTAACCTTTCCTGATGATCCAGCCTCATCCCTCAGTGGAGTGATGCTTGCCGCATAACCTACCACAGTTTGAGAGGTCAGAGGGCAAGATAACAGTTGGATTGCAAGGTACCAAATCCCCCAATATTCCAGCTTTTAAAATCTTACATGGCCTATACTTAAAGTAAGATAGAAAAGAATCTTTTAAGAAAGCCGTCAGGCTACTCTTTACTTAGATAGAATTATAAGAGAAGAGTGTAAATGAAGCAGACAGCTCTTTTATTCACCTCATTCTGCATGATAGAGACTTTAAAAGCCTCTCCTTCTGTTGCTGAAGATAAATGTTGCTATGGCTCATAAGCGTCCCGGTCTCCCAGTGTGGTCCATGGAGGCCCTGGGGGCTCTGAGAACCTTTAAGGGCCCTCAAGCTATTTTTACAGTACTGTTAAAGCATCTCCTTTGTGTTGTGTTGGCTTCTGCACTGACAGTAGGTAAAACTGCTAGTGGCCCGATGTGGATGGGGCAACGACTCCAGGCAGCCCGCTAGGTCATTGCGTTCTTCACCACCACACGCTTGCGAGGCAGAAATGCCAATTTCACTTAAGCAGCAAAAATGATTTGCTTAAAAAGCAGTAACAATTATTAACTTTATTAAATCAAGACCTTCGAATACAAGATTTTGAAATAGCCTATATGAAGAAATATCCTATGTGAAGAAATGGGCACACAAAACATCTGCGCATTCCAAAGTACAATGAATGTCTTTCAGAAAAGTACATGAGTAATAGTTTGAACATCACTGAACTTGTCACTTTTTTCATAAAAACACCATTTTTACTTAAAAAACTACTCTCAGACTAATTCTAGATTTTCCTATCGATGTATTTGGTAGACATTTCTTTCTTTCTTTCTTTTTAAGTGAATGAAATGATCCTGTCATTTGGAGGAAAACAGTTGAGAGTTTTTGTGGCCAGTGGTAAAATTTGAGCTTGCGAGTGAAAATTAGAATTTAAAAAACTCTGTATTTGCCACTGTCAGCCTGACAACTTCCTAATACTTAAAGGTCTTGTAAGTTAGTTTGGTAGTGACATTGATGAATGTTCTGATATCATATAATTAGGTGCATCAACCTTTAGAAGATGAATATAATGCAATAAACCCATACTCTACAGATAAGCAATACAGTCCATGGGGTCAGAAGAGTCAGACATGACTTAGCAACTAATCAACAACAAAATGCATGTTGCAAAACCATTTTTAAATAAATTTTGATGCCACACCACAGGGAATGTTTACTGTAGATTCTGTACTACAACTAACCTTTAAGAAAATACACAGAAGAGCTATACAAAAAAGATCTTGATGACCCAGATAACCACGATGCTGTGATCACTCACCTAGAGCCAGACATCCTGGAAAGCTAAGTCAACTGGGCCGTAGGAAGCATCACTACAAACAAAGCTAGTGCAGGTGATGGAATTCCAGCTGAGCTATTTCAAATCCTAAAAGATGATGCTATGAAAGTGTTGCACTCAATATGCTAGCAAATTTGGAAAACTCAGCAGTGGCCACAGGACTGAAAAAAGTCAGTTTTCATTCCAATCCCAAAGAAAAGCAATGTCAAAGAATGCACAAACTACCACACAATTGCACTCATCTCACAGGCTAGCAGAGTAGTGCTTAAAATTCTCCAAGTGAGGCCTCACAGGTACGTGAATTGTGAACTTCCAGATGTTCAAGCTGGATTTATAAAAGGCAGAGGAACCAGAGATCAAATTGCCAACATCCATTGGATCATTGCAAAAGCAAGAGAGTTCCAGAAAAACATCTACTTCTGCTTTATTGACTATGCCAAAGCCTTTGACTATGTAAATGACAACAAACTGGAAAATTCTTAAAGAGATGGGAATTCCAGACTCCCTGACCTGCCTCCTGAGAAATCTGTATGCAGGTCAAGAAGCAACAGTTCTAACAGTTCCATGTTAGGACAAGACATGGAACAACAGACTGGTTCTGAATAGGGAAAGGAGTACGTCAAGGCTGTATATTGTCACCCTGCTTATTTAACTTCAATGCAGAGTACATCATGAGAAATGCTAGGCTGGATGAAACACAAACTGGAATCACGATTGCCTGGAGAAATATCAATAACCTCAGATACTCAAATGACACCACCCTTATGGCAGAAAGTGAAGAGGAACTGAAAAACATCTTGATGAAAGTGAAAGAGGAGAGTGAAAAAGCTGGCTTAACACTCAACATTCAGAAAACTAAGATCATGGCATCCAGTCCCATCACTTCATGGCAAATAGATGGGGAAACAGTAGAAACAGTGATAGGCTTTGTTTTTGGGGGGTTCTAAAATCACTGCAGATGGTGATTGCAACCATGAAACTAGAAGACACTTGCTCCTTGGAAGAATAGTTATGATCAACCTAGACAGCCTGTTAAAAAGCAGAGACATTACTTTGCTTACAAAGGTCTGTCTAGTCAAAGCTATGGTTTTTCCAGTAGTTATGTATGGATGTGAGAGTTGGACTATAAAGAAAGCTGAGCACTGAAGAATTGATGCTTTTGAACTGTGGTGTTGGAGAAGACTCTTGAGCGTCTCTTGGACTGCAAGGAGATCAAACCAGTCAATTCTAAAGGAAATTAGTCCTGAATATTCATTGGAATGACTGATGTTGAGGCTGAAACTCCAATACTTTGGCCACCTCATGTGAAGAGCTGACTCATTTGAAAAGACTCTAATGCTGGGGAAGATTGAAGGCAGGAGAAGGAGATGACAGAGGATGAGATGGTTGGATAGCATCACCGATGCGATGGACATGAGTTTGAGCAAGCTTTGGGAGTTGGTGATGAACAGAAAGGCCTGGTGTGTGGCAGTCCATGGGGTCCCAAAGAGTCAGACATGACTGAGCGACTGAACTGAACTGAACTTGTCAAGTTTTGGCATGGTCTCAAAACTTATCGGCAATTATCTGAAAAAGCTATCAAAATTCTCAATTCTATCTTGACTTCTTGAATCAAGGCTGTCCCCTGAGTTCCATTTATTATTGCTTCAAATTTCTTTGGTTTGGCTGATCTGATGGTTAATTTTATGTGTCAACTTGGCTAGGCGATGGTGCCCAGATATTTGGTCAAACACCTGTCTAGCTATTGCTGTGATATTGTTTCTATAGTTCTATTATAATGAATGTTAAATCAGCTGACTCTGAGTAAAGCAGATTAGCTTCTATAATGTGGGTAGCCTCATTCAATCAGTTGAAAACTTTAAGAGGAAAAAACCAAGGTCAACACAGGAAAATGAGTTTCTGCCTCCAGACCATCATCAACTCTTCCCTCTGTCTCCAGCCTGCTGGCCTGCCCTGCAGATTTTAGACTCACCAGCCTCCACAATTGTGTGCACTAATTCCTTACACCCTATTGATTCTGCTTCTCTGGAGAGCCCTGACTCATACAATTGGTAAGTCATGACTTATCATAATTTTCCCATCATGGCAAGCTCATTGTAAAAAGTGGGCTCTGTAGGGTCAGCTGGAGATGATTTGCCTAGAGATCAGTCTAGCACTGCATTCTCCAATGCAGTTGCCACAGCCACGTGTAACTGTTGAGCATTTAAAATACGGCTATGCCACCTCTAGAAATGATAATATTTTGAATATACTGGGTTAATTAAAATGTAACACTAATATTAATTTCATCTGCTTCTTTTTTTATAAAGTGACAACTAGAAAATTTTAAATTATATGTATGTCTCTCATTTTATCTTTTTATAATTTTATTTATCTGTTTATTGGCTGGGCTGGGTCTTCCTTGCTTTGTGTGGGCTTTCTCTAGTTGCAGCGAGCAAGGCTACTCTCCCTTTGAGTGCTCGGGCTTCTCATTGTGCTGGCTTCTCTTGTTGTGGAGCACAGGATCTCGGGTGTGCAGGCTTCAGCAGTTGCCCCATGCAAACTCCGTAGTTGTGGCTCTAGGACGCTAGAGCACAGGCTTAGTGGTTGTGGCACATGGGTTTCGTTGCTCTGCAGAATGTGAAATCTTCCTGGACCACGGATCAAACCCGTGTCCCCTGCATTGGCAGCAGGATTCCGATCCACTGTGCTACCAGGGAAGTCCTCATTTTATCTATTTTTAATTGAAGTATAGCTTATTTACAATCTCTTATTAATTTCAGGTGTGCTACATAGTAATTCAATATTTTGATAGATTGTACTGCATATAAATTTATTACAAAAGGATAGCTATATCCCCTGCTCTGTACAATAATATACCTTCATTGTCTATTTATTTCATGTATAGTAGTTTGCATTTCTTAATCCCCTGCTCCTATCGTGCCCCTCATCCTTTCCATCTCCTCACTGCTAACCATTAGTTTGTTCTCTGTATCTGTGACTCTGTTCCCATTTTGCTATACTTGTTTGTTTCATTTTTTATTTTCTAGATATCAGTGATAACATAGACTATTTGTCTTTCTCTGTCTGACTTATTCCACTCCCCTCTAGGTCCATCCACATTATTGCAAACAGCAGAATTTTATTCTTTTTATGATCGAGGAATACACCATTTTACACAGACCATACCTTCTTTATCTGTTCATCTGTTCATGGACACTTAGGTTGTTTTCATACCTTGGCAACTATAAATAATTCTGCTATGAACATGGTGGTACACGTATCCTCCCAATTTAGTGTTTTTGCTCTTTTCAGATCTATATCCTTGAGTGGGACTGTTGGTCATATGGCAACTCTATGTTTGGACTTTTTGAGGAATCTCCATACTGTTTATTATGGTAATTTGTATCACCATCAACAGTGTACTATGGCTGTCTTTTCCCCACATCTTAACCAACATCTTTCCCCACATCTTTATCTACAAATAAATTTGTTATTTGTAGATTTTTTGATGATAGCCCATTCTGACAGGTGTGAAGTGATATCTCATTGGGGTGTTGATTTGCATTTCTCTGATGATTAATGATATTGAATATCTTTTTTTTTTAATTTATTTTTTTTTCTCCCTTTTATTGTTTTCGTCATACAATGCCATGATATCCCCATGGGTTTACATATGCTCCCCCTCCAGAAACCCTTCCTTCCCCCCTCCCTCCTCCCTCCCCCCCGGGAAATCTCGATGCACCAGCCCCGAGAATCAATCCTGGGCTGGTGATTGATTAGACATATGATAATTAACATGTTTCAATGCCATTCTCCCATATCATCCCACCCTTTCCCTCATTCACAGAGTCCGCGAGTCTATTCTATACATCTGCGTTCCTTTTGGTGTCTCACATGTTGGGTTCTCGTTACTGTCTTTCTAAATTCCATATATATGTGTTAATATACTGTATTGTTGTTTTCACATGCCTGTTGGCCGTCTATATCGTTTTTGGGAAAATGTCTATTCAGGTGTTTTGCCCATTTCTTATTGGCTTTTGTTTTTTATCATGTTGTATGAGCTGTTTTTAAATTTTGGATATTAGTCCCTTATCTGTCATCTTATTTGCAAATATTTCTCCCATTCAGTAGGTTGTCTTTTTGTTTTGTCAGTGGTTTCCTTTGCTGTGTAAAAGCTTTTAAGTGAATTAGATCCCATTTATTTGTTTTTACTTTTTTGGCTTTTGTTTCTTTTGTATTAGGAGACCGATCCAAAAATATATTGCTACGATTTATGTCAGAGGGCTCTGCCTGTATTCTTTCCTAGGAGATTTATGGCTTTTACTGGACAGCACTGGCCTAGCACAACTCTCAAGTTACCTGATTTCAGTGCTCCACCAGGCCCCCTCAACTTCCACCAAAGGATGTTCCTACCTGCGAGCGGTTGTAACCTAATTATCGTGGGTGAAGACCATGATTCTTTTACTGAAATCTTTAAGATGTGATCAATCTAAGAGCAATGGTAATATAGCTGATTGAGAAAATGCCGCATGAAACTGTCAAGGAGCACAGAAGACTGGGGCCCAGTGTCTGAGGACATCAAATGCAGACCAGTGGCCCTCCTAACAGATGGTGTCAGAATGTCATCAACTCAGTCTATCACCATAAACTCAAATACCAGTATCGACCATTTATAGAAGAACCACATTTATTTGTTTATTGTCACTTTTTAATCTATATTGTGAAGATTTATTCCCTTCGCTTAAAATTCTTAAATGGATTTGGACTGGCTTATTATGTTTTATGAGCTTCCCTTGTGGCTCAGATGGTAAAGAATCTGCAATGCAGAAGACCCGAGTTCGTTCCCTGGGTCAGGAAGATCCCCTTGTAGATCCCACTCCAGTATTCTTGCCGGGAGAATTCCATGGGCAGAGGACCCTGGCAGGCTAGATAGAGTCAATGGGGTCATAAAGAGTCAGAAACAACTGAGCTTTATAGGTATGATTTTCTTGACCTAATGGGTTGAATGAAACTATTTGGAATCATGAAGATACAATTCCAATGGGTGAACTTGAGAATTTCAAAACAGAGTTCTCCGTGTGGTTGTTTCAGCTACATTCTCAAGAGAAAGCCAAATGTTAGCAACTTCTCTGGAGAGAACTGAAAACAAGGAAGTAGTTAGTGAACTCAAAGATAACAAAGGTAGAAGGCCTGTCCACTGCCTTCTTATGTGGGCTGGATTGGAGAAGATGATGTGGGCTTTTCAATTCTAAAATGCCATGGTCCTATTTCTTAATAGGGTAGGATTCATAAAACATTCTGGAAATGTTCAATTTACGCTAGACTATTTTTCTTACAATGTCTGTATTTTGTTACTCATAGTCTCATTTTACCAATCTTTGGGAAAATAGAAACATTTTCACACGAAAGTCAGGCAGAGTGATAGATAAAAGAAATAGAGAATACTAGAGATCTAGGTTATAATTCAAGCTCTAGAAAATTTACTTAGCTTCTCTGTAATTTATATTTCTTGGCTTCCCTAGTGACTCAGTGGTAAAGAATCTGCCTCTCGATGCAAGAGATGTGAGTTCAGTCCCTGGGTCAGGAAGAGGCCCTGGAGAAGGGAATGGCTCCCTGCTCCAACACTCTTGCCTGTAAAATCCCATGGACGGAGGAGCCTGGAGGGGCTACCGTCCATGCAGTCGCAAAAGAGTCAGACATGATTTAGCAACTAAAACAACAACACGATTCATACTTCTTACTCTGTTAAATGAGAAAGTCAGTATATGTTCTCCTAGGTTCCTCTCTCCTGAGCCTAATATTTGATGAGACTGGAAGGAGTTCAAGAGACCGTTTTTGAAAGTCTGCATTGTACAGCCTCTTCAGTAATTGAAAACATTAGCCAAATTGACTTTGAAGTCTCTTTTAGTTCACTGATACTTTAGGCCTTTCTACTCAATAAAATTAAATGTATAACATAAAATGCCTTTTTTTTTCTTTGTTTTTACATTCTCAGGTGTGGCAGAGGGTATCTTAAGGCCTTATCACCATTAAGGGCCATCCCACAGGGTTTAATCATACAGACCAAACTAGTTGATTTGAAATAACCACAGTTTTCATCGTAGGCCAATTAAGCTGTGGTTGTATGGACACCATCTGGACTTTCCAGAAGGATCCAGGGTAAACACAGCCGGGCACCAGACCCAAGTCCTGCTGAGATGAAATGCCCTAGAGGCTGGACCCAGAAATGTAATTAGCAGACGTAGTTGACAAGCCCAATAAGAGGGAGAGCCTCCATTGTGAATTTTAAGCCATGGGGAATTAAAAGGTCAAAACTGAGCAAGTGGCAATGGTGAGATCTTCAGCCTGAAAACTGGTCATCTTGTCAAAAGCCCAGTTTGCAGGCAAAGCCCTGAGCTTATCAGGGAGAAAACAGTCCAGAAAGAACTGTGCAGCAGTGGTAGAGACAGGAGTGGGGCGAATCTCTCGGCTTAAAAACCCTGAGATGAGGGACTTCCCTGGTGGTCCTGTGCATAAGACTTCCAAAGCAATGGGTGCTGGCTTGATCCCTGGTTGGGCAGCTAAGATTCCACATGCCTCATGGCCAAAAACTCGACCCATAAAGACCCTGGGATACATAAACATTCCTCTGTAAATCTTGGAAATAGAGAATAACCTTGCTTAACATTGTTTCTCAAGTGTTCTGAAATTTAACGATTCTAGAAGGAGCTGAAACTTGTAACTAGAAGGTGCAAACAAGGGCAGAGTGTCACTGTTGAGGTTTATCATCTTTATGTGGGTATATAATATTTTGACTGGAATTGCCAGAAACCTCTGGGACATCTATATCTTAATCCACTCATTTATCTTAACCCACTTCTTTTATGTACAGTAAGGATCCATGATAAGCAGCTCTTTGGGGAAACTTGAAAATCCTGTATTGACTAGAACTTAGACTCCACAGAATGAATTTAGGCTGTAGCATCAATATTACCTATAAATGTCAAGAGTTTGTAGTTTTATGTCAAAGGCTTTCAATTATTTTAACATTTCCTTGAATTTGGTTTTTTACCTTAAACTTATGAAGGTGAAGAAAGTGGAGGATTTATCTATTGGATGGACTAAGAAGTTCTGAAGGTAAAAAAAAATATAGTGCCAAAGTGAGCATTTCATGGTATTATTTCACTGTGTTAGAAAAGCATTTTCCTTTGTACAACACCCAGAGGAAAACTAGAGACATGTGAATCAAGCAGTTCTCTGCTGTAAAATGAATGCCAAGTTGGCAAATAATAATAATTAAACATCAAAGTTAATAATATTAATGGCTTTATGTCAAGTTAAGGCTATTTTTTCTAATAAGGTGCTGCCACAGCATAATATTTTTAAATAGTCTCATTAACATCACATAATATTAGTAATAACTATCACCCTCGAAGATAGACTGAAGACCATATGAATAAAAATTCAAAGATGGTGTGATGCTGGAGGGACCACATCTGCAGAAGAAATTGAATTAAAATGTATAAAATTAGAGCAAAGGATGAGATCAATAAAAGGAGTTTAATCATGATAAATACAGAAGAGCCACCAGAAGACAGTAATGACTCAAGGTCCAAATTAAGCAGAGGGAAAGGATTAAGGAGAAATACAGCAAAGAAAAGTATGACCTTATGTGAGGTGGTTATTTTAAAAGCCTCTGTCAAAACAAATCAGGTACTCAGGACCACCAAGAGCTCTTTGTTTCCTTGAGGCCTATTGCTTTACACTTTCATCCTCCCAGTTCCTATTTGGACTCTTGTGCACACCTCCCCAGTGGGAGAAGGCAAGGTAGTGTGGCAGAGGATGCCAGTAGAAAGGAAAAGCAAAACCAAGCACCTGCAAATTTACAGGAAGGGAACACACCTGAGGGATGCTGGTGTCAGAAGAGATGGCTTAACACAGCCCTCTCTCCTGAACATGTCACAGAAGTTGCCGCATTGGCTTTACACAGCACAGATCATCAGCAGTTTGAAAAGGAAATCTAAGATGCTGGATTGTCCAGCTTGGGTCCGTTAATAATCAGCCAGTTGGGAGCTTCCCTTCGGGTCCGGTGGTTGGGACTCCGCCTTGCAATGCAGGGGATACTGGGTTGACCACTGGTCTAGGGAGAGCCCGCATGCCGCAGAGCAGGTGAACCGGGGCGCCACAACTCCTCAGCCCGCGCCCTAGAGCCCGCGAGCCACGACTACGGAAGCCGTGAGCTGCAGTTGGTGAAGCCCTGGCATCTAGAGCCAGTGCTCTGTCCCACCACGACGTGAGCAAGCCTGCATGCAGCAGTGAAGACCCACCACAACCAAAACATAAACTCGATAAATAAATCTTTGTTGTTAATGGTTAAGCTGGTAAATTTTCAAAAAATAATCTGCCAGTTGGTGAGAACTTTCAGGCTCACTCTCTCTTCATTCTAACAGTCTAGTTCCTTAACTCAGTGATTCCCAAACCTGCTTACATCTAATTCAGTGAGGGAGGTGTTTTCAAATACTGATTCCTGAACCACCAACTCAAATGTACCGAATCTGAATGTTTGGAGATTGGGCTCATGCTTTTCTTTTTCTAATCTGCTGAATCAGATGAGTCAGATGTGGCCAGGTTTGGGAATTCGTAGCTTTCCTTTAGAGTTCTTAGAAATGTAATTTTCGAGGCTGCTAATGCGTTGATTAGGTTTGTATTTATCTCTTTTATAAATTTGGTGGAGTTTTAAAAATTCTCCCTTTTCCTGTATTAATAGTCTATGAGAGCGGTTAAATAAATGATTTGAATGAATAGCAATATCAATACTGGCACTATCTTTTAATTTGTTGATTAATGAGCAACAGCGTGATGATAAACAGTTGAAATATGGAGCAGAATTTATCACTTTCATCACCTTTAATGACTGTTGACTTCAATCATTTCACTCAGCATGAAATGAACCTCAGAATTTACTGCTCGTTTCTTGAGTACCGAGATGCTGAATCTCAAGGGTCCTAGGGAAGTGTAATAAATATAAAGTATTTTTGCTAGGCTGATTTCTTACAGCTAGTTTCACTTAAAGGCTCTCTTGAAACTGCAACCAAATATTGGCTTTAAGGTACCAAGAATTGATGGAAGGAAAACCTGTGACAATGACACATGAAAGTTAGGGCAAATCACTTTGACTTACAAGGAACTCTACTTCCCTGTCCCCAGAATGAGGGTAATAGCCGCTGGTAACTCTGCTTCACAAGTTGAATTAATGGTGTAATAGCTACGAACTCACCTGAGCTCTGCTGAGCCAAGCGCTCTTAAGAAAAAGATGTTAGATTAAATAAGCAGTGCATTTTAAGGAAGAGAGAATATGAGAGTGTCAAAACATATTTATGAAGTACCTACCATCTGTCAGGTACTCTATAAAGCATTGCTTCCTAATATTTAATTTGCTGAAATACCTTGTTAATGAAAAACCATGTAGTTAGGCATTTAGGGTCTTTTAAAATAAAAAGCAAATTCTGCAGGGTAACATATATTAATTTACATAAGTTTCTGTGAAGACATGTCTGTGGATAACATTCTAGTTTGACTGGAGCAAAATGTATTGGACATTACCTAATCTTGAGGTTCTTGGATGTGCAAAGTACTCATCTGATATCAAAACTCTTCAGCACTTTATTTCTTTAAATGAATTGCATTATCTTGCTAGAAAGAGTGCCGTGCTGTGCTGAGTCACTTCAGTACTGTCCGATTCTTCGTGACCCCATGGCTATAGCCTGCCAGGCTCCTCTGTCCGTGGGATTTTTCAAGTAAGAATACTGAAGTGGGTTGCCATGCCCTCCTCCAGGGCATCTTTGCCACCCGGGCATCAAACTCGTGTTTCCTGCATCTCAGGCAGATCCACACTGAGTGCTGGGGAGAGGGACCGAATTAAATCAAAGGATCTTATCAGTATTAAGAAAATATGTTCACAGACTTGTGGACATAGCAGAGGAAGCAGAGGGTGGGACGAATTGAGAGGGTAGTGTTCAAATGTATACATGACAATATATAAAATAGATAGGTAGTTCTATTTGCAGTTTTTTTAAGGAATCTCCACACTGTTTTCCATAGTGGCTGTACTAGTTTGCATTCCCAACAGTGTAAGAGGGTTCCCTTTTCTCCACATCCTCTCCAGCATTTATTGCTTGTAGATTTTTGGATTAAGCCATTCTGACTGGTGTAAAGTGATACCTCATTGTGGTTTTGATTTGCATTTCTCTGATAATGAGTGATGTTGAGCATCTTTCCATGTGTTTGTTAGCCATTTTTATGTCTTCTTTGGAGAAATGTTTGTTTAGTTCTTTGGCCCACTTTTTGATTGGGTCATTTATTTTTCTAGAATGGAGCTGCAGGAGTTGCTTGTGTATTTTTGAGATTAATTGTTTGTCTGTTGCTTCATTGGCTATTATTTTCTCCCATTCTGAAGGCTGTCTTTTCACCTTGCTTATAGTTTCCTTTGACCAGCAATCCCACTGCTGGGCATACACACCGAGGAAACCAGAATTGAAAGGGACACATGTACCCCAATGTTCATCACTGCATTGTTTACAATAGCCAGGACATGGAAGCAACCTAGATGCCCATCAACTGACGAATGGATAAGAAAGCTGTGGTACATATACACAATGGAATATTACTCAGCATTAAAAAAAAAAACTCATTTGAATCAGTTCTACTCAGATGGACGAAACTGGAGCCCATTATCCAGAGTGAAGTAAGCCAGAAGCAAAAACAACAATACAGTATATTAACACATATATATGGAATTTAGAAAGATGGTAACGAGAACCCTGCATGCGAGACAGCAAAAAAAACGCAGATGTATAGAACAGACTCGTGGACTCTGTGGAAGAGGGCAAGGGTGGGATGTTATGGGAGAATGGCATTGAAACATGTTAATTATCATATGTGAAATCAATCACCAGCCCAGTGTTGATGCTCAGGGCTGGTGCACCGAGATGACCCAGGGGGAGGGAGGAGGGAGGGAGGAGGGAGGGAGGTTCTGGAGGGGGAGCATATGTATACCCATGGCGGATTCATGTCAATGTATGGCAAAACCAACACAATAAAGTAAAGAAAATTAAAATAAATAAATAAAATAGATAGGTAGATGGAAGTTGCTGTGTATCACAGGGAGCTCAACCTGGTGCTCTGTGACAACCTTGAGGGGTGGGATGGGGTGGGAGGTGGGAGAGAGGTTCAAGAAGGAGAGGACGTGTGTGTGCCTATGGCCGATTCACATTCTTGTACTGTAGTAACCAATCCAGCATTGTAAAGCAATTATCCTCCAGTTAAAGAAAATAATGACCTTTCTACCCCAGACTTTAGAAATACTGTGTATTATTACTACTTAATAAACAAACAAAAAAAAGAAAATATTCTGAGAGAGGTAGATGTAAGGAATATTGGACAAGTCCAACTCACAGAAATAAAAAAGGAGCTTCCTTTGATTGTTCTGAGTGATCAAGGGAGGGAGGAGAAACAGATACTAATTAATAAATACAATGTAATGAGTTATGTTGAATTGTCTGTTGGCGATCTAAGAAGAGATTTGAATAGTTAACGATTTCTGGAGTTCTAGATCAATATCTGGACTGGAGATATCATTTAGGAGTTCTAGTTTCCAGGCACTTAGTGACAACTGAAATTCAGATAAACAACAAACATTTTTAAGTATAAGTATGTCCCAAATACTGCTTTGGTTGGTTGGTTTGGTCGCTAAGTCACGTGTGACTCTTGCGACCCCATGGACAGTAGCTGGCCAGGCTTCTCTGTCTACGGGATTCTCCAGACAAGAGTAGTGGAGTGGGTTGCCATTTCCTTCTCCTCAGGACATGTAATTAATTCCTTAATATAAGTATGAACTATTATGATTATATTAATAATTAATGACAACAATATTAACGTAATTATAATTAATATTGCATACCCCAAGTAATAGTCAATTCTTGAAGTGTTCTTTTTTTTCTGAAAATAAAAGAGAAATGGGATGATAACTGGTGGGAAAAGTGAGATCAAGAGAAAACTTTAAAAACTGAAGAAGCTGAAGCCTGATGTTCTCCAGACAAGTTGTTCTCAAACTTTTGTGTATGTCAGAGGATTTGCGGGGACACACTTTGATGGATTTGATGGGCCCCCTGCCGTAGAGTTTCTAGTTTAGTAGGTCTAGTATGAGACCCAAGAATTTGCATTTCAAACAGATTCCCAGGAGTTAACAGATGCTGTTGGCCCAGGGAGCATATTTTGTGAACCATCTAGCTGTACCCTGAACATAATGTGAACAACTTTACTCAACAACATTCAGAACATTTACCTAATTAAACTGAAAAGAAAATGAAATAATTGGTGAGTATTATATGAGGAAAGATAAAATTTCATTTATTTGCTTGTGATTGGATTGTGAACAGAGAAAGCCTAAGATTCTAATAAAACTACTTGCAAGGAAAAAAAAAATTGGGGCTAGACTATCTCCAATTGAGATAAATACATAAAAGTCATTGACCTTTCTCAATACCAGCAGTAACTAGTCATTGATAGAATTGATTTTAAAGTCTCACTTACTGTAACATGTAAAAATATTATCTGTTATTTAAGGATACACTGATAGGGAGTGAGAGTTTACACGCATAGCACAAAACCTTTTGGTGGTAATTACATCTCTGGGAAGCGTGAAGATAAAAGAAGGTCTTCTTCATATTCTTTTTTTTTTTCATATGTTAAATAAGGAAATCTTAGATATATCAAAATGCTAAAATCTAGTGAGAGGAGGGCATTTGTTGCCTTGAATATTTTCTGTACTTTTCTACATATTTTAAATGTTTAATAATACAATTTGAAATTTAAAACACCTTCTCAAAAATGATGATATGGGGACTTCCCTGGCTGTCCAATGGTTAAGACTTCGCTTCTACTGCAGGGGTCAAGAGTTCAATCCTGGTCAAGGAACTAAGATCCTGAGTGCTGGGCAGTTTGGCCAAAAAGAAAAAAATGGTGATAAACAACAGCAATAATGCTAAGAATTTTTTTTTTAATAATAAAGAACATTGCCTATATGAAAAAACTGTAAAATATTTTTAAGATAAAAAACATCTTCTAGACAAGTGGACAAGCATGTCATTGCTTCAGACAGATAAGATTCATGTTAATTCTTATAAAAATCAATATATAACTATATGCAATTTATATTAGAATCACTTTGAGTTATTTTAAGAAGCTGGATTAAATAAATTTAAAGCAAAAGTGAAACTTGCTCAGCCGTGTCCAACTCTTTGAGACTCCATGGAGTATACAGTCCCTGGAATTCTCCAGGCCAGAATACTGGAATGGGTAGCCTTTCCCTTCTCCAGGGGATCTTCCCAACCCAGGGATCGAACTGGGGTCTCCTGCATTGCAGGCAGATTCTTTACCAACTGAGTTCATATGAAAGTAAAAGGACACATGTCCAAGAATAAAGAAAATTGTGAAAATAAAGGCTTGTGATAGGGAGACATTCCTTACCAAATCTTAATATATATTATAAAGTCATTGTAATCCAAACAATATTAAAAAGGGACTAGAAAAATTTATCAGTGGATTAGAAATTGATCCCCAAATAAATGCAGTTATAAATGAGATCTTATAGAAAGGTTGATATTTCAATTCAGAGGTAAAAGTTTGATTTATTCTGGAAATGATAGTACAAAGTGGCCATCAATCTGGAAGAAAACAAACTCATGCTAGAAGTCCCACCATATACAAAAATAGGATTCCAATGGCTTAGGGATTTAAACATAAGAAAAAAAGAAAATGAACTTGCAATTCACAGAGAGATAACTAAATGTTTTATGAAAATATACTCCGAGTCATTAAAACTCAGAGATCAAAGACTGAAAAAAATGTAGTTTTTACCAATAACTTGAATATGATGTAGTTTTAAGTAAAAGGAGCCAAAGTATCAGTTACTAAGATAGAAGAATGAAAAAATCGGGTTGCTTAAATGACTTTTTTTTTAATCAAACAAAAATTTACAGCACACAAGTATCCTTGTTTTTGAATTTCTGTATGAGCTTAAGTAACGATGTTGACTAAAGTGCACTGAACTGTTACACTGCTTAACCACGGGGGTGAGGATGGAAGAGACTGAAAGGCGTTAGTAACGATCTCTTTACACACATTTGGATGTACACTAAGGATTTATTGGGAGAAATGCCTTTGAAAGATATAGGGGTGAGGGAGTGGGAACAGGCAGGGAAACCATCAGATCATGATGCAAGTCTGACTCCATGAAAGGAAGCAGGGAAGGAAGGGGGCGCGGGTAGAAAGAGGTTACAACTGAAGAGCCGCTCTGAGAACATCTCGGCCAAGTGGGAGCCCCAGATGGCCACAGGAGTGCCCCGTGTTGGTCAGAAGGGCCAGCTCTAGGACTCACGCCACATTCAGGGATGTGGGAGCAGCCTGCCCTCGGCGTGTGCCCCGCGGCGAGTCCCCAAGGGCACTGCAAGTGGAGGCTGTCGGCTAACTCGGCTCAGAGCAGATTCTCTCTAGAAGCGAGGTCTGGGCAGTGCGATTCCATCGGCTAACACAGCTCTGCAGTAGGTCTCCTACAAGTCGCACTCTCAAAGATTCAAACGTGTCCCTGTATGCCAGCTGTTGTACTGTGCCTTTTCAAGGTACTCTGCATGCGTTCATACTGTCGCTTCAGCTGTGTCCGACTCTGTGATCCTATGGACTGCAGTGCACCAGGCTCCTCTGTCCATGGGATTCTCCAGGCAAGAAAACCTGAACGGGTTGCCATGCGCTCCTCCAGGGCATCTCCCTAACCCAGGGATCGAAGAACCCTGGTCTCCTGCATTGGCAGGCAGGTTCTTTACTACTAGCGCCATCTGGGAAGCCGCTTCAAGGTGCTCTGCAGTAAAATGTTTTGGCTTTGTAGTTATTTTTTTATATTTTATTTCTGTGGAAAGTATAAACCTATTCCAATACAGTACTACATAGCCAGCTGTGTTCGTTAGATACCTAGGCTAACTTTGTTGAACTTATGAACAAATTGGCCTTACAAACATGCTCTCAGGATGGAACTCATTCATATGTAGAGTACTTACTGTATTTGGGAGGAGGATTATGTATGTAGTGATGGAGGGGTTGGAATTGACTCAGAAGGAGACTCGGGGGTCAGATATTAACGAAGGACTTTGTGGAGAGTATAGAAATATCAGATGAGAATTTCACTGATTCTTCTCCCCGTGCTGTGCAGTGTAAATCTTCCCCACCATCTCCCTACTCAATCAACTGTCATTTCAGTCTTGCTCTGTCAGAAAGTGACAAAGAGATCAGTCTTGCTTCAGAAGTCTTCTGATTTCACATGAAAATAAGTGGGAGCCCAGTTTGCAATTAAAAAACAAAAACAACTGCAAAGCACCAATTCCAGAAAATTATGTCTTCAAATAAAACAATGCTCTGGGCTTTCCCATGTCTGACCCTTTCTTCAACTGGCTACTAACTTAAAATACTGCTCTGCGCGTACTTCTCTTGAATAAACCTGTTAACAGGTTTGCAGCTCCAGCAAGTCTCCACTCTCTCCTGCTGTTCTTCTCCACGAGCCATCAGCTCCAGGTCTCCTGTCCATGAACAGAAGTCCTTTTCCTCCCATTCTGCCTTTGCTTACAGCCTCAGTCTCTCACTGGAGGTCCGCAGCGCAGAGTCAGCCAACAGACATGCGATGTTTGGCTCACACCGTGTTTTAATTTTTTTAAATTGTTGTCAACATTTAAAAGTAATAAATTTCACAATAAAATTCAGATTTCTGCTTTTCCTAGAAAACAGAAAAGTCTGGTAGCACAGGGGTGTCCCCTGGCAGTATTTAACCACGGGGCAGAGAAGCTCTTTGCAGTTGGCGCCTGGGTTCCCCATGATCCCCCGCAGCCTGGCTCATTTCATGCTCAGCCCCGGTAAGCTCTTGAGTTTGCAGCCCTGGCTCGCACGGTGCTCGGCCCAGAACACACTTCCTGTTTCTCTCTTTTTCCTCCCATGGACACCTTCTATCCTGATTGGGTCACCTAATCCTGAGTTACCATAACTCCTTTTTCACGTGCACTTGCTACCTACACAGATCACCCTGCAGTTGAGACTCTCTGGGTTGAGACTCTACCTGTGTTGGTGTCCTGGTTGCTTACATATTTTTGCGAGTGGACCCAGAGTCACGATGCCCCACAGTCAGCAAGCGAGTAATACGTGTTTGTTAGTGGTGCCTCTTCTGCCTGGGTAACATGTGTGTTACTCATGCTTTTGGAGGTTGCTGTAAATCCAACCTGAAGCAGCTCAAGCAGCTGAGGAGGGCTTTTTTGGCTTGTACACTAGGAATGCAGGCAACTAGCTGGGACAACTGGAACCAGGAACTTTAATACTGTCAGTTTTTTATTTCTGTGCTTTTTTTTTTCCATCTCTTACCCAGATACCTCTGCATGGCAGAGTCATTGTTACCTACAACCCACCTCAAACAAGAATTTTTCTAAGACTTTATTTTTAAAGAATCTCCTAAGTTCCCAGCAAAATCAAGAAGCAGGACAGAGATTTCCCATATACTCCGGGCTTCTATTCATACCTCCCCCACTGTCCGCATCCCCTACCAGAGTGGTACGTTTGTTTCCACTGATGAACCTACGCTGCCACATCACGGTCACCCAAAGTCCATAGTTTACCTTAGGGCTCACTCTTGGTGTTGTATACTCAGTGGGTTTGGATGCACATGGAATGACACATACCCATCGTTATAGTATTATATCACACAGAGTATTTTCCCTGCCCCCAAACCCTCTGTGAGCTATTCGCCCTCTTCCATCCCCTCAACCCCTGGCAACCACTGATCTTTTTTGCTGTCTTTCTAATCTTGCCTTTTCCATAATATCAGGTAGTTGGAATCATGTAATACATAGCCTTTTCAGGTTGACTTCTTTCACTTAGCAATATGCATTTACGTTTTCTCCACGTCTTTTCATGGACTGATGACTGCGTTCTTTTTATCCCTGAAGAATATTCCATTGTCTGGATGTACCACATTTTACTTACCCATTCACCTACTGAAGGATGTCTTATTTACTTCTAATTCTTGGCAGTTATGAATAAAGCTGCTACAAACATCCTTATTCAGGTTTTTGTATGGACATGAGTTTTCGGCTCCTCTGGAGCCAAAACACAAATACAAAAGAACACAATTGCTGAATCGTGTTGTAAAAAACAGCCAAATTGTCTTCCAAAGTGGTTGTACAATTTTGCATTCCCAGCAACAATGAATATGAGTTCCTTTCACTCCACACCCCCATCATTAGATGTTGTCAGTTTTCTGAATTTTGACCATTCTAATAAATGTATAATTGTATATCTTTGTTTAAATTTGCATTTCCTTGGTGCAATATGGTATGGAGCATCTATTCATATGCTTATTGCCACCTGTTTTTTCTTTTTGTGAAGTATTTGTTCAGATTGTTTTCCCATTGCTTAATCATTTGTTTATTTAATTTTATTTAATTTTAAGGGTTCTTTGCATATTTGAGACAACAGGTCTTTATCTGATGTGTCTCTCGTAAATACTTTTTTCCAGTTTGTGATTTGTCTTCTCATTCACTTGACATTGTGTTTTGCAGCAGAAGTTTTCAATTTGTCAATTATATCCTTCATGTATCACACTTTTGGTCAATTTTCAAATAACTATACTGCTGCCTAGGTAGTGTAAGTATCTTATAGTAACAAACTATTTCTGATTCCTTCTTTTCATCCCTTATTTCATTTGCTGTCATTCTTTTCACTTACATACAAGCATGTATACAGGAGTTTTAAAAGCTTATAGACACCCTCAGCAGCGGGGCTGGTGCAGCGAGATTTCCCAAGGGGGAGGGAGGAGGGAGGGGGGTTCCGTAGGGGAAGCATATGTAAACCCATGGTGATATCATGACAATGTATGGCAAAAACAGTAAAAAAAAAAAAAAGCTTATAGAAAACTTAGAGAAGTTTTCTTTTTACTTTCATTTATTTTTTCTCTGATGCCCTTCCTTTCTTTACATAGATCTGAATTTCTGATTTATTTTCCTCCTCTCTAAAGAACTTCTTTTCACATTGCTCGTAATTTGTTGTCAGGTTTACTGGCGACAGAGTCCCTCAATTTGTGTTTAAGAGTCTATGGCTCCTTCTTGGGTTTCCAGCTGACTCAGTGGTAAAGAATCTGCATGCCAATGCAGGAGACATGGGTTTGATTCCTGGAAGAGAAAATAGCAACCAGCTCCAGTAGTCTTGCCTGGGAAATCCCATGGACAGAGAACTCTGGCAGGCTACAGTCCATGGGGTCACAAAGAGTCGGACATGACTTAGCATGGGCGGGCACCCCCCTCCCCATCCCACACACACCACTCCTTCACTTTTGAACAAAAATTCATAGGGTAGAAAATTCTATGTTGGTGGGGTTTTTTGCTCAACACTTAATACTTCACTCCACTCTCTTCTTGCTTCCATGATGTCTAGGTGAAATTAGATGTAATTCTTATCTTTACTCCTTTATAGATAAGATTTCTCACCCCTCTGGCTTATTTTAGGAATTTTACCTGTCTTTGATTTTTCTGTAGCTTTACAATGATATGCCTAAATGTAAGGTTTTTGTCTGCTTGCTTTTGGAGTTTCTTTCTTTCCTTTGCCATTTATCCTGTCTGGTATTCTCTGAGTTTCTTGGATCTGTGCTTTGGTGTGTGACATTAATGTAGGGAAATCTTCGGTGATTTTTGTTTCAAATATTTCTTCTGTTCCTTTCTCTCTTCTCCTTCCAGTGTTTCCATTATGTATATGCCATATATTTCATTGTTGCCCCCAGAGTCCTTGGATATATTCTGTTCTGTTTAGTTTAGTGTTTGTTCTCTTTGCTTTTCAGGTTTGGCGGGTTCTACTCACGTGTCCTCAGACTCAGAGATTCTTTCCTCAGTCATGTCCAGTCTACTAATAAGCCCATTCTTCATTCTGTCACAGTGTTTTTCATTTTTGGCAATTTTTTTGTTGTTGTTGTTCTTTCTTGGGATTTTCATCTCTCCACTTAACGGTGTCCATCTCTTCTTGCATGCTGTCTACTTTACCCATCCCAGCTCTTACCTATTAATCATAGTTGTTTCAACTTCTTGATCTGGTAATGCCAACCTCCCTCCCACGTCCAACTCTGATGTTTGCTCTTTCTCTCCAGATTTTTTTTTTCCTAAATAGTAGATCTTGTTCATTTTTCTTAATAGTTGGACACAACACTAGGTAAGAGGAAGTGCAATAAGTAGGTCTTCAGTAACACGGTGATGAAGTAGGGGGGGAAGGGAAGTATTCTATAGTTTTATGGTTAGATCCCAATCTTCTAGTGAACCTGTGCCTCCAGGCTGTGAACTTCACAAGTGTTTTCCCATTGCTTTTCCGTCCCTCTTAGAGGGAACAGGATTGCTGAATTGGGCAGGAGTTAGAGCTTTCCTTTCTCCCAGATGATTGTACTCCGATAATTCCTCAGCAAGTTAAGCTCTGACTAACCAGTTTCCCTTGAGGGGAGGCCTTGTTAAAAAGAACAGAGTTCTGTGGCATTTTTCGAGTTTTTTTCTTTTTTTCCCCTTCCCTATGCCAGTAGCATGAGGGAATTTTTCTCCAATATTAACTCTGAGAAGCTGGTCAAGCTCCTGAAGGTAAACCCACAAAACATGTTTCTGCTGTATAGGGGGGCCCAAAGACTGGGTACCCTGTCACTTTTCAACTTTCAGAGTTGGCCTCATTAAGCCTCCACCAATTCAACAATTAGGCAGTGGATCCCACAGTAGTTTCTGCTGGTGAGGCTGGGAAGCCCTGACAACTTGTGTTTGCTTGTCTGTCTCTCCAGTCTTTAGGGCAGACATTTGCCCTGTGTCCTCCCCTTGCTTATGGATGCAGGGAGAGCTGCTGATTTTTTAGTCTCGTCAGCTTTTTACTTGTTGTTAGGGTGAAGTGGCAACTTCTAAGCTCCTTACCTGCAGCACTGGAAACCTGAAGTACAGACAGGATTTTTTACACAGAGGAGATATACCTGCTGGCCACTCTGGATTCTGCCTCTGCAGAGCTGCTTTTCTCTATGCCATTCAGAAGTTTCCAGGACAAGACTCAGATTGTCCTGTGTACATGATAAGCGATATTACGATAGGCATGTCCAAAAGCTTGTGTTTGGGTTGGAGAAAGAAGAAATGTCTAAAGCAAAGGAGATGCATTTCTTGAAGGCAGGAGGAATGTTGGCTATCACAGCACATTGAGATGATTTCCTTTGTTTCCCATCTATGAGAAATTTACACCACTTTTGTATCAATTGCCTTAAATATGATTTACATAATTCCTAACCTTCTTTCTGGATGGTTTGAAGAGAAGGAGTTTTTGCTTTATTTTTTATTTTATTTTAATTATCTCAAAGAAATGATTATACTTGTATATCAGATTTCTCAAGAGAAAAAAACAATAGGATGGATGCATCAATAGACAGATTCTGAGAAACTGATTATGAGAACTGGCTCATGCAACTGTGAAGACTGAGAAGTTCCACAATCTACCATGCAGGAAATAGGAGCAAATTCCCCCTTCCTCTGCCTTACAGACTACTCTCACCCTCAGAGGATTGGGTGATGCCACCCACATTGGGAAGGGCCATCTTCTTTCCTGAGTCTACTGATTCAAATGCTTATCTCGTCCAGAAACACGCTTTCAGACACCTATCACTGATTCACTTGGCTATACAGCAGAAACTAGCATGACATTTTAAAGCAACTATACTCCAATTAAAAAAAAATTTTTTTTTAAAAAGGAAAGAAATAATATTTAACCTGAGCACCCTGTGGCCAGTCAAGTTTACACATAAAATTAACCATCACAACTTAGTTTTTAAAAGTCAATTATCACAAGGCTTTTAATTTAAGAAAGGAAAAAAAAATCCACCCCGCCCCTCTAACCTGATTTCTGTTCCTAAGAAGAGCCATTTTCACACCTTTTGGCTATCATCCCTAACATTTTACGTACACATTCTTCAGTAACATGACTCCATTGTCGTGTCTTGACTTTTGCACTTTCAGATGCAGTGCGTCAGCCTCCTAATAGTGGAAGCTCTAGCTCTCTCCCAACCCCCTCTCTCCTCCACAGGCTCTGTGTGTGTGTGTGTGTGTGTGTGTGTGTGTGTGTGTGTGTGTGTGCGCGCGCGCATGCTCAGTCATGTCTGACTCTTCGCGATCCCGTGCACTGAAGCCTACCAGCCTCCTCTGTCCATGGGATTCTCTAAGCAAGAATGTTGGAGCAGGTCGTGATTTTCTCCTCGGGGAATCTTCCTGATCAGGGATTGAACCTGGGTCTGTTGCACTGACAGATGGAATCTTTACCGCTAGCACCACCTAGGAAACCCTCCACACTCTTCTTACATCCTAAAATACAGTTATACATTTTAAAATTAAATCATGAAAAAAACTGTTACCAGTTGAGGCATGTTGAATATTATGAATGTCTTTTATCATTCTTGCCCAGTTGTTTTCTTTCCTGCAGAAAACCATGCCTCTGGCTTTCTATGGAACTCCCATGTATCACTGCCAAACTGGAGAACGGCATCCCTCTCCTTATTATCGTGCAATACATCAGGCGAACTTGCAGTTCCACTTTGCCCCTTTGGTGCTTCCCTCCCAGGGACCTCTGTCCTCTTTCTGGCTGGCTGCACAGCCAGTGCTCAGGACTTCCGGTCACCGTCACCCTGGGAATTCCCACTGCCTCTCTCCAGGGTTGGATGCCCCACTTCCTCTTTCTCAGGTTATTATATCACATTGGTGGGGCACATCCTCCAGGAACTTCCTGAAAAAGAAATAGAAGGGAAATTCGTTGAGACCTTGCCTACCTTAAAATATCATGTCTACCCTCAAGCCTGATGAATAGTATAGTTATGTAGAGAATTACAGACTGGGAGTCTTTTCCAGCAAAGTTTATAAAGGCATCACTAGGGGCCTCATTAGCCCAGTAGGTAATGCTTCAGTCTCATAAAGGCATTGCTATTAATATTTTGCTTTTTGCTTGAAGCATTAGAAAAAATAGATCTTCAGGAAGTGAGGGAGTGGGCCACTGAGGGAAGTACCCACCACATAATGAGCACCCAATGTAAAGAGGCCACAGGGCAAGAGGTGGGAACAGTAATGGTCTGTGGAGTTTGGGGCAGAACTTGTAAGAGGGAGAGAAGTTAGATGTGGCGTGCTAGAGGTACTCAGTGGCCATGTTATATCAGACTTCAGAGGGTTTAGAAGGATTTGGCTTTTATCCTGAATAAGTTGGGGAGGCAAGGGTTTTGAGCAGAGAAATGTCATGATCTGAATTATGTGTGTAAAGGATCATACTGACTGCTATGTAGAAAAAAGACTGAGTGAGCTAAGGGCAGAAGCGGGGAGACCAGTTAGGGGGTGATTGCAGGAAGCGAGCCAAGTGTTTTCCAGGTAGTGGCATTGAAAGCTTTGAACAGTGTTTAGTGTCTGATTATGTTTTGAGTGTGGCGCTAATAGGAAATGCTAATGGCTGTAAATGGGATAAAGGAAGCATGGAGTCAAAGAGGACACCAGTGTTTTTACCTGAACAGATGGAAGGAAAGAGCTACTGATGTTGAAATGGAAAAGTCTGTAGCAAAAAGAGGGGCTAGTTTTGGATATCTCATTTGGAGATACCTACTGAACACCTGAATGGACCTCTCAAGTGGGCAGTCTGGAGTTAAGGGGAGAGGTCTAGACTAGATGTTTAAGCCTTGACATCATCAGCAAATAAATAATGACAAAGTTGGTGATATTAGCAAAAAAGAGAGGGAATACAGAAAAGAGAAGAGGTCTAAGGACTGAGCTCTGGGGCATGTCATTATAGTCAAGCTCAGAAGAAGGGTCCACCAAGGAGACTAAGAACAAGGGATCAGAGAGGTAGAAAGAAAACCAGGAGAGAGTTTCAAGAAGAAGAGGCTGATCCATTGCTGGTTGAATAAGTAAGAAATGACTGAGAATCGACTTTTGGAGTTAGCAAGGTGGAGATCATCAGTGACTTTGGTTAGATCTGCCTGCAAGAATTAAAACATTATTGTAGAGTGTTCAATAGGAAGTGGAAGAGCAGAAATAGAGATAACTCTTTACATTTGGTCCTAAAGAGGAGCAGAGACATGATGTAAGGAAGAGGGTTTTAATTTTTCAATGAAAGGTTTTATAGCACATTTGTTGGCTGGTGAGGGTGATCCAATAGAGGGAAAAAAAACTAATGACACACTAGAGAAAAGGGACTGTTGCTGGAATGTGTAAGCAAGTAGATGATATCTAGAGGATTATTTTTAGGTTTAGTACAGTAACTTCCCCGGTGTCATCAGTGGTAAAGAAATAGCCTGAGGACATGGGAGACTTAAGAGACACAGGTTCAATTCCTGGGTTGGGGTGATCCCCTGGAGGAGGACACAGCAACCCACTCCAGTAACCTTCCCTGGAAAATCCCATGGACAGAGGCTATGGCCCATGGGGTCGCACAGAGTCAAACACAACTGAAGAGACTTAGCACACACACATTCTTCATATTTTTTTCCTCCAAGCAGGTACAATGGAGGTTCGAGTGCCCCATGTGGATGCTTTTCCACACCTTAACGTGTTCTATTTTTACTCCCAGTCATCTTTGCCAGTGTTTACCTAAATTCTCTTCAGCCTATTAAGTCTCAAGTCCAGGGTCTTCTCATCAGGATCTATTTGCTCTTTTGATGGTTTCCACAGCAAAGCAGACTCTCTTGCTGTTGGGTTAACTTTGTTACCACTCATCCTTCGGCCTTCTGTCTCCCAACATTTTGGTGTTAGGCCTTATCTGCTGTTGTCTCTTCTGTTCTCTTGATCCTTCCAGGTTTTCTAAAAAATGTTTCTACTCCTTGTCAGTCATTGTATAGAGACTTTCAGGTGGAGGTGCAGTAAATGTGCATGTTCAACCCACCATGTTTAACAGGACGTCCTCCTGGCTTTCTCAGATGGATTGCTGAATAGTATGCATAACAGACAGTCTTTATGTCCTGTCCCAACTCCCCTTTTGAGTTGACCTGAAACTGCAATGAACACTGCCTAACAATACTGACAGGTTCTCAACAAAACACCTGCTTCATTCTGCCTCTATAATCAAGAATTTTCTGTAATCTCATAAAAACTTGCTCAGCCCTTATATAAGGTATCCTAGAATTTCTGGGCATTTGACACCTCTCACCCAATGAAGAATGGAATCAGTGGGTTACTAGCTAACTTTCCCATACCTTGGTGGGATTATTGTCAGACATTCTTCATGGTGTCTCAGAACTCCCCAGTGGAATTGAGCCCAAGTTGCCTATTAGTATTCATTAATTCATTTCCATCCAATTCGACTGGATTTTCTCCTTTTCCTCTCTCATCTTCCATACTCTCTCATGCCTCCTGAAATCCTTTCGAATATAAATTCCTTGTATCCAAGGCCTTGTCTCAGGTTGGCTTTTGGAGGAACTCAAACTAAGGGAATTGATAGTGGAAGTGGCCCTGGGAAGTATATTCTCAATGACATGGAGGTAACAGAAATCCCACTGATGGTGGTAAGTTAGGTGATTATAAACCCTGGCACTTCATAGAGTCATAATTACCCAAATTGCACCTGTGATATACTGGAATGAGGTCAGTGTAAAAGGAGATGCTTTGATCATGCAATAATGCCTGAAAGTAGTGGGGGTTGTGGTAATCCTAGGAATTGAAGAGGTGTCTGGCTTTTGTTCACTGGCCAAACCACATTGAGGAAGGAGAATGATGCAAATACATCATCCAGTTATCAGTTCACAATATGAGACCAAAGCTACAGTACAGAGCCTCCTTGGAGGGTTCCTAGGACACTCCTTAGTGCATCTACATTTGATAAAGGGGTGACTGAAGAAACCAGGACCTGACAAGGGTGAGATGACCAGGACTCTGCTGCTCAGAGATGAAGGTCTGGTCGTCCTCCCAGCAAGCAACTTAGATCAGTGGAAGTACTGGCTGAGAGAAAGAGAAGTCTAGGACGAGTGGCAGAACGGAGAGATGGTGGGTATAGATTATGGCCTTGGACCAGCCACAGCAGGGACGAGTACGGCTTCTCTAACTCTGCTATTTTCAGTCTTTGGGGGGCTCCAAGATCAACCCTTAGCCAATGAAGTGCGAGAGTCAGAAGTTAACAGCTCCAACCTCCCTACCCATCGGTGAATTCGTTCTGGGATATGTTCTACCTGATTCCTCAGGGCTCCCCGAGTGGTGTTGAAGCCCAGCTGTCCAAAGGGGTAGTTTGCTCATTAACACACCTGTTCGACTTGCCTCTTTTTCTTTTGTCCTTTGCCCAATCCATCCCTTGAGCTTTCTGGGATGACCAACTAAACAATCCACAGTCCAGTGCTTCTCACAGGATCTGCTTTTGGGGGAGCCCAAACAAAGATAGTGAGCTCTCACTATAAGTTTGCCTACCTACATTTATTTGTTATTTGCTATGAAAAAAATTTTGCTGAGAAAATAATACCATTTTAGTTGATAGGCCTGCTTAGGTAATACTTATTTGTAGTAATAGTAAAAATGTGAAGAACAGCTTTTAAAGGCACGTTATTTTCACTGGTTTATTAAAAATGAGGAAACTTAATGTTGAAAAAATATGCAGGAATACATACTTATACCATAAGAAGAAGAATATTTGAATAACTATGAAAAGAGTTGGCAGGGCTGTCAACTATTAAGGGATTATTTTGAAACTGATATCATTGGCCAACTACAATGATTAATGAAATCAACATTTTCATGATGCAGGAGAAATAAACATCATAATTCAAATTTAATAGGTATTTTTTCTTGGAAAGTTGTTTAAGCTATTAGATTATAAGGGCCCATTTATCTTTCATTACAGAAGAGTTTTCATATACATGCATACACACACATACACATCTTCATACTTTACATATTTTCAAAGAGTAGTTCTACAGACTCAGACATTTTAGCTTTGGTATGGCATGCAGCATTTCTTCTAGAAGGTAGCTTACATAGAAACCCCATGTTTAGAGCGAGTATATGCTGAAAGTGAAACTGTTAGTCACTCAGTCCTGTCCAATTCTTTGCAACCCCATGGATTGTAGCCCGCAAGGCTCCCCTGTCCATGGGATTCTCCAGGAGTGGGTAGCCATTCCCTTCTCCAGGAATGAACCCAGGTCTTCCACATTGTAGGCAGATTCTTTATCATCCGAGCCACCAGGGAAGCCCAAGTGTATGGTAGCTCTTCCTTCATCTCCTGCACGTAGTATAAAACGCTCCAGAAGTGATATTGCTAAGCCGAATTTAGAAGAATGTCCACATTCACAGAGAGGAAGAAAATGTCAGTGTCATCCTGAAAGCCAGAGAGTGGTCAAGAGTCACAAATAAACAATCTCTGCTCATTTTAAACCATACAAATATTTGCTGAATAAATCCCATTTCATTTGTCTTCACTTTTGATGAAATGTGAATTTCTGAAACCAAATGATATCCAGATTCATTCTTCACACAGGCATATTGAACACCCAACATCATCCTTGGTATGCAGCCCACAGCTGGGCTTCCCTGAAACTCTATTATATTGTTTGTTGCTTCTTCTGATGAAAACTCCCCCACTTTTGGGAAAGAATTGTTGTTTCTGCATGTCAACCATGTGGGAAATTCCAACTGCAGGGTCCTGATTTTCTGTTCTTAAGCTATTAGGTTATAAGGGCCCATTTATCTTTCATTTTACAGAAGAGTTTTCATATACATGCCTACACACACATGCACATCTTCATACTTTACGTATTTTCAAAGAGTAGTTCTACAGACTCAGACATTTTAGCTTTGGTATGGCATGCAGCATTTCTTCTAGAAGGTAGCTTACATAGAAACCCCATGTTGGGAGCGAGTGTTCTGATTTTCTTCATAGTGGCAAGAATGTTGTTAATCTTCATGTATCACTGCCTTTTGTGATAGCTCTAAGAGGCTATGGAGGTGAAACCAGTTAGAGGTCTTCTCCCAGGTTTTCCGAGCAGAGACAAAGGTGGAGGGAAGCCCTTTCTTTTCTAATGATGATGCCTGAAAGAACCATGGAACTCACCACATGGAGAAAGTCTGAGTCACTCAGAATGCTGTTGTTCAGTTGCTCAGCTGTATCTGACTCTTTACAACCCCTTGGACTGCAGCACGCCAGGCCTCCCTGTCCTTCACTATCTCCCAGAGCTTGCTCAACTCACGTCCATTGAGTCGATGATGCCATCCATCCATCTCACTCTCTCGTCCCCTTCTTCTCATGCCCTCAATCTTTCCCAGCATCAGGGTCTGAAAGTTGCAGAAACAGGTGAAATAAAGCCTCAAGTCCTTGGTTTCAGTGCTTGAGGTCCCACTGCTGTCTTCCAGCCTCCACTGCCTTTGGGAGCTTGACTGGCCCCACTTTCCTTCTATTCTGGAAGCTCCCCTAATAAATATCTTTCCCATTATTCCTCTTTTGCTCTAAAGGTAAATCAAGTGGGGTATCTGGTGTTTACAACCAATAACTCTGATGAATATCTGGCATTTACTTTTGTTTATTTGCTCAAATAGTTATACAATCACTGTTTAGTTAGGCAAAGCTTTCTACTGCTTTTCCGTTTGGATTTCTCAGTCATAGATTTCTCAGGTATGGAAGCTCCCTCCCTGGGTTTTGCTATCCCCTGTCTCAGCTTAGATATTGACTAAAGCTGTTCAACACTGCTGGCCTAGCTCCCGAGGACAGGGGTAGGAGGACACCACCCCTGAGGTGCAGTAGCAAACACATCTCCCTGAATTGTCACATTACTAAAGCTCAATGTCCTCAGGAGTACCCAAGTCATTCCTAGGCCTACCTCGACCTTTTAATCCCAGTGATAAAAGCAAGAGAGCTCACCAAAACAGTTCTTAACACAGCAGGACTGACAATTCTTAACATTTGTTTAATACAATTCTGGAGACCTGCTTCAAAGTTGTTTTCAGGGGCATTTTCTATTTCACTGAGTACTCCCTCATGCTTTTAACCTTTTTAGAGTTGCCACAATGATGCATGAATATCAGCCATTTTCAGTTTAACTGTCACTCTGTCTTCTGCTCAGGCTGCCATAGCAAAATATTGTAGACTGTGTACTTTAAAGAAGAGGTTTATTTCTCATGGTTCTGGAGACTGGGAAGTGCAAGATCATGGTGTGGGCTTTGATTCAGGTCCCAGTGAAGGCTTTCTTCCTGGCTTGTAGACAGTCACCTTCTCACTGTGTGCTCACATGGTCTTTCCTTGGTCTGTGGGCACAGGGCAGGCGGGGAGTGGATCTCTCTCTTCCTCCTTTTATAAAGTCACTAATCCCATCATAAAAACCCAACTCTCATGATCTCATCTAACCCTAATTACCTCCCAAAGTTCCTGTCTCCAAATAACATCAGGTTAGGGATTAGGGTTCCAACATATGAGTGGGGGGATGGGGATACAAATATACAGTCCAAAGTAACTCTGATCAAAATTTGGATTTTAGAGAGAGGAAATGTGATTGGTCTAGCTTAGGACCTATGCTATCCTTGGCTAAGAGGTGGGCTGAGCACCTATTTTAATCCCAACAGACTATCCATTGGGAAGTGGTAATTTTCCAAGGGAATTTAAATGCTATCAGCAAGAGGAATGAATGCCAAGCAGTTAAATAACCACAAATGCCCACTTCAGGCCTCTTCCAAGATTTCAACAGAGCTAAACTGAAAGCAGGTCTTCCCAGGTAGCTCAGCTGGTAAAGCATCTGCCTACAATGCAGGAGACCCCAGTTCGATCCCTGGATCAGGAAGATCCCCTGGAGTAAGGGTGTGGCAATCCATTCCAGTGTTTTTGCCTGAAAAATCCCCATGGAAAGAGGAGCCTGGTGGGCTTCAGTCCATGCGGTTGCAAAGTGTTGGACACAACTGAGTGACTAAACACAACACATGGGACAAACTGGAAGCAACTGGGTTTATCAGCTGCTTCATGAAGTAGCACATTCACCTGTAATATGCAAATAGATGAGAATGTTTCTAGTGAAATTCTCGCTGTCATTTTTCACTTTAGTTAGCCTTTAGAGGGATGTCTAGAATCTTTTGTTCTTTATATTTTTCAGCAGAAAAGAGACAAACACCTCAAAATTCCAGATTTTTCTTTAAAATATTTCCTTACTGAATCTATCTATCCCAACGGGAAAATTGTACATCACACTTGGCTAAGTGAAAACAAGCAAGTTTCAGAATAGTATGTAATGTCATTTTGATAAAATATTTAAAAACACAATGTCACTGAACAAGTTACCCCAAAGTCTTCACGGACTTGGTTTGATTACACGCCAAATTTGTAATAGTGCTGTGGTCAACAGAATAACGGTCCCTCAAAGGTGTCCGCGTGATCATTCCCCAAACCTGTGAATGTACTGCCTTACATGACAAAGGGAACTCTGCAGATAGGATTAAATTAAGAATCTGAGATGGGAGGATTAACTTGGATTATCCAGGTGGTCCAAGTATAATCACAAGAGTCCTTATAAGTTACAGAGAGAGGCAGGAGAGTCAGTGTCAGAGTAATGAGGTGTAAGAAAGGCTGGAATGGCTTTGCTGGCTTTGGAGGTAGGAGGGAGCCGGAGTCGAGGATGCAGGAGGCAAATAAGGTTCTATCCTGGAACCTCCGAGTGGAACTCAGCCCCAGCAACATCTTGATTTTCACCCAGAGAGACACATTTTGAATTTCCAACCTCCAAAATTGTAAGATAATAAGTGGGGGATTTTTTTGAGCCACAATGTTTGTGGTAATTTGTTACATCAGCAGGAAACTGATGCAAGTGGTTATTCCTGGGAACAGGGTTTTGCAGGAGAGGGAAGTGAAAGGAAACATCAAAGGACATCAAAACTTCTAAACTGGGAATTTTTGCAAGAATATATCATTTGTATGCTAACCACTAATACATATTTCTGATGATACTTTACAAATAGGTTGTTTAATAACTCATTTTCAAAAGAATTTGCTGAATTTTTCAAAATTCTTAGTTTTTTTAAGGAGACAAATTTTGCTACTTAATACTTATAGACTTTTATGAAGTGTGTATGTATATATATATATATGTTATATATATATGTGTGTGCGTGTGTATATATATGGCTTGTATTAGTCAAAGAATGTGCTAAGCTGTATGGATATGTGTGTGTGTGTGTATGTGTACCCATACCTATTTATTTATTTGATGAAGGTAAGGGTTTCTTTTTCCCTTGTGTAACTGGAAGACAAGAAGTCCAAAGGAAGGGGGTCCAGGGCCAGTTAGAGGCTTCAAGATTATAAGTTTCTCAGTCTCCTTCTCTCTCTCTTGTTCTGCCATGAGAACAAGAGGCATGAGAGCATGGCTTTCATTCCCAAAGTTGCCACGTGGCTATAAAATGGCCACGGAGCTCATGACATCTGTACACTTGGAGAGAAAAAGAAAGGGGAGGGTGGGAGGGAGGAGGCAAAAGAACACATTCCTGCTGAGTCTGCCCCTTTTAAAGATCATTCTTTAAATTGGCGTTGACAATAAGCTAGTCTTGTGGCTACCTCTGTCCACAAGGGAGGTTGGGAAATGTAGGTTTTCAGCTGGGTATGTGGACATCCTCCAACAAAATCAAGGTTCTCTTAGTGAAGAAAAAGGAGAGAGATAGATTTTGGGTAAATAATTAGCACCTGTACCTGTGTTCTGGCTTCAGTAACAACAAAATTATAAAGAACAGGCCTTTGCAGCTATGTCTTTAAGGATAAATAGTATGCCATAATGAACAGTCCTTAACCATTCAAGGCAATGTAAATAGACATATCATAAACATTTTATAACTGTTCAAAGCTAACCTCTTTGTAGAACAGGCAATAAACATTTAAAACCTAAAACAATCAGTTCTACTCTGAATTGATTTATGGGACATCAACTCAGTATATTTAGGTTTATAAGTAGCCCTAAAAATATACTAAAAATGTACCCCAGTGTTCACAGCAGCACAATTTACACTAACCAAGACTCAGAAGCAACCTAAATATCCATCAACAGATGAATGGCTAAAGAAGATGTGTTACATACATATAATGGAATATTAGTCAGCCATAAAAAAGAATTGGACCATAAAAAGAGCTGGACCATAAAGAAGGCTGAGCACCAAGGAATTGATGCTTTCAAACTGTGGTGCTGGAAAGGACTCTTGAGAGTCCCTTGGACTGCGAGGAGATCAAACCAGTCAATCCTAAAGAAAATAAACCCTGAATATTCATTGAAAGGAGTGGTGCTAAAGCTCCAGTATTTTAATCACCTGATGCAAAGACCTGACTCACTGGAAAAGACTCTGATACTGGGAAAGAATGAGGGCAGGAGGAGAAGGGGACGACAGAGGATGAGATGGTTGGATGGAATCACTGACTCAATAGACATGAGTTTGAGCAAATTCTGGGAGGTACTGAAGGACAAGGAAACGTAGCCTGCTGCAATCCATGGGGTCACAAACACTTGGACACAACCTAGCAAATGAGCAACAGCAGCATAAAAAAGAATGAAATAATGCCATTTGTAGCAACATGGAAGGACCTAAGGTGAAGTAAGTCAAACAGAGTAAGGTAAACATAATATTTATATGTGGAATCTTAAAAACTATTACAAATGAACTTATTTACAAACCAGAAGCAGACCCCCAGCCAGACTTAGAGAATGCACTTATGTTTACCAGGGAGGAAAGGTAGGGGGGATAGACTAGGAGTTGGGGACTGACATGTACACACTGCCATATTTAAAATAGATAACCAACAGGGATCTACTGTATGTGTGCTAAGTTGCTTCGGTCATGTCTGACTCTTTGCAACCCAATGGGCCATAGCCTACCAGGCTCCTCTGTCCATGGACTTTTCCAGGCAAGAATGCTGGAGCAGGTTGCCATTTCTTCCTTCAGGGGATCATCCCAACCCAGGGATTGAACCCCATGTCTCTTAAGTCTCCTGTGTTGTCAGGAGAGTTCTTTACCACTATCGCCACCTGGGGAGCTAGTCCACTGTATAGCACTTATATACTGTATATCTTGTGGTAACATAATGGAAAAGGAAATGAAAAAGAATATATATTTAGGCATATATATTGCTGTACAACTGAAATTACCACAACACTGTAAGTTAACCACATTTCGATTTTTAAAAACAATTTAAAAAATAGTTCTAGTTTAAGACAAACTTCAGAAGGAAGACAAAATACTTCCTCTTTGAAATTCTAAGCAAAATGTTTGTGTTTGAGCACTTTTTCTGATTAAATGTTGCATAAACCCTCAAAGGCATTGGTGACCCAAACAGACTAGTAAGTGTGGATCTAGATGTTGTGCCCATTTGGAAGATGCAAACACTTACCTGGGCTTTCATGGGCACTCCGTGGGAAAGAATTCGCCTGCCGATGCAGGAGACGCAAGTTCAATCCATGGGTTGGGAAGATCCCCTGGAGGAGGAAATGGCAACTTCTTCCAGCGTCCTTGCCTGAAAAAGCCCATGAGCAGAGGAGCCTGGTGGGCCTGGGATTGCAAAGAGTCAGACATGACTTAGCAACTAAACCACCACCACCACCAAAACAGCTTATGTAATTGAACGTCATACAAACATTCTCAGGCCAAATGAAAACTAGTTGATGGAGTTACGAGGGCTGGGGACACAACTGGAAGCCAGGGGGTGATCAGAGACAAGCATCACACAGCAAAAGGCTCTCTGGCCTTTGAAGAAGAGAAAAGGAACCGGGTCTCAGGCCCCTGGGGACAGCCAAGGGGACATTCTCAGAATAAGCGACATCCTAGAGAGGGCAGGGAGAAGGCACTGGCACCCCACTCCAGTACTCTTGCCTGGAAAACCCCATGGATGGAGGAGCCTGGTGGGCTGCAGTCCACGGGGTCGCTAGGAGTCGGACAAGACTGAGCGACTTCACTTTCACTTTTCACCCTCATGCATTGGCGAAGGAAATGGCAACCCGCTCCAGTGTTCTTGCCTGGAGAATCCCAGGGACAGGGGAGCCTGGTGGGCTGCCGTCTGTGGGGTCGCACAGAGTCGGACACGACTGAGTGACTTAGCAGCCGCAGCAGAGAGGGCAGTGTTTCATTCTGAGTCTGAGAAATAAGAAAAGAACAACATAGACCATCTGTTTGATAGATCTACAAACACAGATATTTGGCATTTAGTATTAAAACTGTTGATCAGGCTCCCAGTGCTGATGACGAACAAGTAGAAGCCTCAAGTTCTATGCCGCTCAAGCGATCCCCGGAGGGGAGGGGAGCTCTAATCCATCCTTCTAGTGAATCAACCCGCACAGGTTTAAGACTTCAGGAGCCTTGACGATTAGGACAGAGTTAATTCGCTAGTTTAATCGAAAGGGATCCTCCCAAACAAACACTCAAAAAGGTAGTGTATTTGCAACATAATGGTTATCTGGCTTTGTAAACACCTGGAGTCTTATTGGGAAAGAGCGCCGCTTTGGGGCTCCATCCCGGTGTATCTGGCACACCAGGCCCCTGCCTCTCCTGTGGAGGGGTTGCTGCTGCTGACGTTTAGTCACTAAATCGCATCCAAGTCTTTGTGACTCCGTGGACTGTAGCCCGCCAGGCTCCTTTGTCCATGAGACTTCCAAGGTAAGAATACTGGAGAGGGTTGCCATTTCCTCCTCCAGGGATCTTCCCCACCCAGGGACCGAACCTGCGTCTCTTATGTTTCCTACGTTGCAGGCGGGTTCTTTACCACTGAGCCACCAGGGAAGCTGAGGTAGAGGGGAGAGGCTGTCTACCAGTTGGAAGGTCTCCAAAGTGGGGTGCGAGCCTGCCCTTCATGGGATTCTCAGTGTAGTCATCGCATTGTTAGAAGGAAATGTTAGAACTTTTCAAAACTGATTATCTGAGACAGAGGGAGGGACTTCCCTGGTGGTCCAGTGGTCACGACTCCGTGCTTCCGCTGCAGGGGGCACAGGTGTTATCCCTGGTCAGGGAACAAAAGGGGGAGTAAGCATTATGAATCTGCACTCCATGGACTGACATTGGCCCCAGCGCTCAGCCCTCGGTAGAGATGTGTGATTGTCGGTCCTCACTCACTAGAAGGGAGGCGTCTATGGAAAAGTAGGAACTTCACAGCTTGGAGACGCTGACTGTGGCATCCCACTGCTTCCAGGGTCTGGCAACACACAGACATGTATTTGTGTTAGGTAAAGTGGATTTACAGAGCATAGTGGGCTTCCCAGGTGGCGCTAGTGGTAAAGAACCGGCCTGCCAATGCAGGAGATGCAAGAGACGCGGATTCAACCCCTGGGTCTGAAGATCCCCTGGAGAAGGGCACAACAACCCACTCCAGCACTCTTGCCTGGAGAGTCCCATGGACAGAGGAGCCTGGGGGGCTGCAGTCCATGGGGTCTCGAAGAGTCAGACACGACTGAAGCAACTTAGTACACATGCACAGATAATAGTACCTAATTTTATGTAAACCAGCCTCACAATATATACAAAGGACTTTAAAAGATTACAGGAAAAAAAAAAAAAAAAAACCCTGCTGACTGAAGATTTGACTAAGGCAAAATCAAACCAGATAATGACAGCTGACGTTTATGGTCCTAAAACCAGGTTTCTTCAGTCACATTACACAGGAAAAATAAGGACGATCTAGTTGGATTGAAAAAGTGGTTCCCACCAAACTGAAAATATCCAGAAGACTACCAGAACTATGGAAGGCTATCTACCTTCAAGCACCTAAATTTTACTTTGGGTATACCTACTGAGCTTATATTGCCATGTGAAATGTCTTTTTCGACTGTGACAGCTGTTAAAACTAATGACAAAGCAAACTGAACTTAGAAGTAGACCTTTGAATTGCTATACAACAAAATGTCAAACCACAATTCTCAAAAATAATGAAGCATATTCAAACGCATTGCACTGATTAAAAATAACATTTTCAAGAAAAAAATTTGTCACAAATAAAACTAAATGTTTTCAAATATTATTCATTTCCAACTTAGCTCCTCCTTTAAAAGTATCTATTTTGTGTATGCTATGATATACATATATATTAATATAGCAATACATATATAGAACAAAATACAAATAGACATCTTGGGGGTTACTACTCAAAATGTTATTTACTATTAGCCTGCACAATCAAAAGTGTTTAGAAATCATTGATGAAGATGATAGAGGATAGTTGCAATTTATTCATAAAATAATCTAATCCCTATCAATTTATTAATCTTCCTGGATGACTTGATGCTTTAACCAAATTAAAATATGATCTTGCCTTCCTTTAAACTCCCACAGCTGTAACTCGAAGATAACTGTGCTGTGATTTCTACTAATTACACTTATTTTCTTCTTGGATTACAATTACTTGAGTAGATGAGTGGTCCTCCTATGGACTTGAGAAAAAGCATACTGTGGACAGAATTTGGGTTTGAATCATTTCATTGATTGCTTCAGTATTTATCTCCCCTAGCACTTAGCACACAGGAGGTGCTCATCAAAAATTTATCTGGAAGTTAAGAGAAAATGAATAAGTGTCTAGAAGGCCTTTAGGACCAAGCATCACAGCAGGCAATTTCATTATTTGACAAGTCATTGAGGTAAACCACTCTGCACTTGAGTCTTGCCGGAAGTGAGTATTCTTCCATCAGTGGGAACTTTTTTCATCCTCTGATCATACAGGTAACTGTTTGTGCCAAAGACTGCTCACTTCTGCTCAGAAATAAAAAAGCGACATATTTGGCTACTGTTTGTGGCTTGGCGACACCTAACCCATGTGGAATCTTAGTTCCCTGACACCAGGGATTGAATTGGTACCCCCTGCAGTGGAAGCCTGAAGTCTTAACCTCTGAACCACTAGGGAAGTCCCTTGTGTTTCCATTTAATATGACTGTGTGTGTGTGTGTGTTCATTCAGTCCTGTTTGACTCTTTGCGACTCCATGGACCATAGCCCACCAGGCGCCTCTGTCCATGGCGTTTTCCAGGCAAGAATACTGGAATGAGTTGCCATTTCCTACTCCAGGGGATCTTCCCAAATCATGTCTCTTGCGTCTCCTACGTCAGCAGGTGGATTCTTTACCACTAGCGCCACCTGGGAAGTCCCTTTGATCCATCAAGTGCAAAGATTCTAGATTGTTCTCAGCCTGACTCTTACATGGATGGTCATAAAAAAGCAAATTCAACATCATCTTCAGCTAATTTATATAGAGATGTAAGTTTAAAACTTTTTTACTTAAAAAATTGTTTTAGGCTACACTGGGTCTTCGCTGCTGCCCGAGGGCGTCTACAGTCATGGTGCAAGGCCTCTTCCCTCTAGGTGCAGCATCAGTGTTTCTACAGTTGCAACGCTTGGGCTTCTCCAGGTGTGGCTCAGGGACTCAGTAGTTGTGGAGATCAGGCTCTCAAGTTGCCCCACGGCCTGTGGGGTCTTAGTTCCCTGATCAGGATGGAACCCTCGTCGCCTGCATTGGAAGGTGTATTCTTAAACACTGGACCACCAGGGAAGTCCCAGACAGAGATTAAAAAAAAAAAAAAAAAAAAACCATGCAATGGGCAGATAACCTCACTGTTCAAAATAATCTTAATAACTCCATTCCTTATAAAATATGCAGTAAGTTCTAATGGACTCCTTGAGAATAGGAACTAATGGAATCCTGCTTTATATGCTGACATGAGAATGTCTTACTTGACTTCAACGTATCTGATTCAGTCGTGTAACTGATTCTCTCTCTTTTCTACTGTCAAAATCATTTTCATATGACCTCTCTGCTTCGAACAGGTCCAAAGGTTCCCCTTGGTTCTTCAATAGTTTCCCAATGTGAAGCCCCAGATTTAGTAAAAATTTCTCATTTGCCTTTGCAAGAAAGTCAATGATAATTTTCCAGTAATGTAGGGGGCAATTTCTGCCCTACTAAATTCTGAAAGATTATGAAAGATTACTAAATTATAAAAAATACATGGGAGATGGATCTTGCTAAAGAGATATGTTCTTTTATGATTTTCACAACAATTTGCAATGTCTGTAACAAGGCACAGCAACTTATTTTTTACTTTCTAAGGAAATGATACCATGGAAGGATATTGGGCTGCACTTGTATGAATATAACTCAACTGCCTTCCAGATCTTGGCTTCGAGATTAAAATTGTTTTTCAGAAGCAAGAAATGGATTGAGCTGAACCATCCGTAACTCAACACTGAGAGTTCCTATTGCCACCTCTACCACCCAGTAAGTCACTTGGTTAATATGTAATGCCAATGAGCCTGATATCAAAAGTCCTATTTCCATGCAGGACAGTTGGCTTATATAAAGACAACATAGCATAATTACAGTTCAAGCTACCTTCTGCCCTCTGCGATACACGTCTCTGTTCATATGGAAATGATACAAAGCTTGAGTACATCTGAAAGTTATGCCATGAAACAAAAATCTTTGCAAAATTGGAAAAACTTTTTATAATGATTTTAATTCTGTTGGCAGTGCTGGCTCATTTTATATGTCAACTGGACTGGGCTAAAGGATGCCCAGATAGCTGGTGAGACATTATTTCTGAGTGTATCTGTGAGGGTGTTTCCAGAGAAACTAGCATTTGAATCAATAGATTGAGTGAAAAAAATGGGCTTCACCAGTGCGGGTGGGCATCGTCCAAACTGCTGAGGGCCTGAATGGAACAAAAGTCAGAAGAAGGGCAAATTTGTTCTCTTGGCTTGAGCTGGGGTATCCGTCTTCTACCCTCAGCCATCAGTACTCCTCCGAGTTGTCAGATCTTCAGACTCAGCCTGGGACCTATGCCAACACCCCAACCCCCACCCTGGCTCCCTGCTCTCATTCTTGGACCAGAGGGCTTGGAAATGGGAATCACACCACTGGCTTCCCTGAGCCTCCAGCTTGCAAACAGCAGACTGTGGGACTTCTCAGCCTCCATAATCATGCGAGCGAATCCCTCATGATAAATCTCTGTATCTAATAGAAAACAAACTAGTGACTACCATTGGGAAGGGTCGGGGAGGAAAAGGGGTGTGGGGAGCACAAAATACTGAGAGTATGATGAGCTCAAGGATATACTGTACAATGTGAGGCATATAGCCAATATTTTGTAATAACTAAATGGAAAGTAATCATTAAAAATAGTATAAAAATTTAAAAATCAATCGCTATATCTGTATCATCTGTATCTATAGCTAAATCATCTACTGGTTCTATTTCTGTGAGGAACCTTGACTAATACAAAGGGGCTCTTCAGCAGATGGCCTTTTTTAAACTGAAGTACAGTTGATTTACAGTGTTGTGTTAGTTTCAGGTAGATAGCGAAGTGATTCAGTTGTATATTTTTTCAGATTATTTTCCATTTTAGGTTACTATAAGATATTGAAAATATGATTCCCTGTGCTATACAGTAAATCCTTGCTGCTTATCTATTTTATGTCTAGTAGTTTGTATCCATTAATCCCACATTCCTAATTTATCCCTGCCCCCTTTGGTAACCATAAGTTTGTTTTCTGCATCTGTGAGTCTGTTTCTGGTTCATAAATAAGTTCACTTGTATTATTTTTAGATTCCACATATAAGTGATATTGTATATTTGCCTTCAGATGACCTTGAATGAGTAAATTCTATCAACTAGAATCACTACGTAAGAATGGAGAGCAAGTTAATTTTTAAGGGGATCCATCCAGCCTCACCATAAAAAGGTTACTAAGTCAATATTGAGTCCTCATATTCTGCTTTTTGGAAAAGCAATAAAAATGGAGGATACTGAACAACAACAACAAAAAAATGAGTTTTTCCTGTTTTATTCGGTGTTAACCCACTGTAAGTTTTCTATAATGGCAAATTTTTATAATAATAAAAAGAATGCATTCTCATTGTACCAAATCTGGAAAATTTTTAAAACTATGGAGAAGATTTCAATTATCCATAATCCCACAATTTATTCATTTGCTTATTTCAGCAACATGTATACAAAATTGCATACTTTACTATGAGAAGGGCAGCATGTTTCAAAGCTCACCAACCAGAAAGGTTAGCCTCTAATTGATTTTCTTCAATACACTCTTGATAATCAAACAGGAATCAGGGACTTCCCTGGTGGTCCAGGGATTAAGACTTCGCCTTTCAACACAGAGTGAAGGTTTGATCCCTGGTTGGGTAGCTAAGATCCCACATGCTTCACTTCGCCAAAACCAGAACATAAACAGCAGAAGCAATACTGTTGCAAATTCAATAAAGACTTAAAAAAATGAAAAATAAATGGGAATCAGATTTTGTATATATTTGGATTCTCTTTTTCAGTTAGCATAAACGTTTTCTAAATTATCAAATAACATTCAAAGATTCTATTTTAACAGCAGTGCAATATCACATCATATAAGTTTACACTGATTTATTAAGCCATTCTACTTGGGAATATATATGACTTTCAATGTTTCATCATTGCAAATGACTCTGCAAGTAATGTCCTTTGGGCACATAATCTTTGGGAATTTTTGCTAGGGTTCGGATTGCTAGATCCAAAGCCTTGAACATTTTTAAGGTTCTAGGTATACAACTCAATTACTTTTTGAAAGATTGAAATGGTTTATATCCACTAGCTAAGAGAATGTCTGTTACACAGTGAGGTCCCATCCCTCAAAATAGTGAGTGTGTGCATGCTCAGTCATGCCCAGCTCTTTGTGACTCCATGGACAGTAGCCCACCAGGCTCCTCTGTCTGTGGAGTTTTCCAGGCAAGAATACTGGAGCGAGTTGCCATTTGCTCCTCCAGGAGGTCTTCCTGACCCAGGGATCGAACCAAATCTCTGGCGTCTCCTGCTTTGGTAGGCAGATTCCTTACCACCGCACCACCTGGGAAACCATAAGAGTATTAGCATTTAAAAAAAAGTCTTTGCCAACTGGATCAAAATGGTTTTCCTTTCAATTTACATTTCTTAATTGACAAGGTAAGTCAAGATACAGTGCATATGTCTCTTGTACATGTACATATAATATATATCCCTTCCATGTGCACATGAGAACAAAGTATGTTTGGTATTGCCTCTCAGATCTTTCTGTAAAAGAATGTGATTAGAAAAATGCAAGCCACTCTCATTTTAGTGCTTTCCTTTCATATTTGTCATTTGAAACTCATAAATTTGATGCACTCTATATTTATAAAACTTGCTTAATGTATGGTGTATTTATATAGATTTGCATCAAAAACCTCAGCTTGTCAGCAAGTTGTACTTAGGCCCCCACAGGTAAGTATAGCGCTGTTCTGAATACTGAGACTACATAATATAGAACAGACCCCAGCTTGTGATCTAGGGGAGACAAGACACGTAAACATGCAATTATCTCAATATGTACATAAATACAGTTCTGTAATTAAAGAGTGAATATGGGAGGAGGGGAGATTTTTACCAGTGGGTTGGCGATGTTTACTTCTTTCCTCCCCATAATATCCTGGCATGTTAACCTCCATACCTAGGATGTGAATTATATAGTGCAGGGGCAGTCATTCAGGTTACATATCACACGGGCATAAAATAGTCATTAATATTAACACCATCGATAAACTGGCCAAAGATATCTCTTCACAAAAGGGGCCAGACTTTTCACCCTGTCAGGAAAAAAATGGTAACAAATATGAGTAAAAGAGAAGAGCAAACGAAAAAAAAAAAAAAGAGAGAGAGACGGAGAGCAAATACTTCTGGACTAAATTCACCTTACATAAAAAGAACAGAGTTAAATATAAGTGTACTCACCCGTCCTCAATCAGAGGAACAAAGTGTGGAATATGATTGTGTTTTAAAACTCATTTTTGCTTTCCTATTCATTCTTCCCCAGCTAGAACACGTTTTGAGTCCCCCATCTCGGCAAACACTCTTGTGTGTATTAAGCAACATTTCTAAGCATGTACTAACTCATTTGATTCTCATAATAACTCTATGGTGAAAGCACTATTAGGATCACGCCCATTTCACAGATGTGGAAACTGAGGAACCAAGAGACTAAATAACTCTCCCAGGCAGCTGGGATTCAGCCTCAGGAAGTCTGGTTCCATAGCCTATCTTCTCAACCTTGCAAGTTGCACTGTCTCCTTGGCTGGATGGTGAACTTTGTACATTTGAATAGCTAAGGAGATGTGTAAGGAATTAGGAAAGAAAGGAAAGTTTTAAAAGTTGTCACATCATTTGAGAACTTGTAAAGAGAAAAGAAAGGGGGCAGCCTGGGTGAGTTGTGCAAAGGTAATGGAAACAGTGGACGAACAGGAAATGGAAGAGAAAGGCAGAGAGACATCCACCTTTGCCCTGCTCAGCTCCTTGGTGACCGGATCTGGTAACTCAGGTATGGAACAGGGCATCCCTGCTTTTAGGCAGCACATTGAACTTCACTGGATCCCCCAGATCGCCTCTGCAACAACCCCACCAGAGCCTCTTTCCACAGTGATTACGAAAGGAATGGTGGAGGAAGTGTTGCTTGCTAACTCACACCAACAAGCTGCCCCAATAAAAGTACTAACCCCATAGTTAAGATCACATTCTGACCCTCACAGGAAACTTTTAAGGACGTTTCCTTTACCAACTGTAAGTCATGTCCGACTCTTTTTGACCCCATGTACTGCAGCATACCAGGCTCCCTGTCCATCACCAACTCCCAGAGTCCACCCAAACCCATGTCCATTGAGTCGGTGATACCATCCAACCGTCTCATCCTCTGTCCCCCCCTCCTCCTCCTGCCCTCAGTCTTTCCCAGCTTCAGGGTCTTTTCCAATGGATCATCTCTGTAAATTGAAACTAATTTCCTCTCTTGGGCAAGCTAACTGCTGTGGGAGGTGGAAATACATGCAGAGTTTGTGAAGACTTGGGTTTCCCCAATGAGTTCTCTTGAAACATGAATGTCTAATGGGGGTAGTTGAAACAGTGCACCCATGATTTTTTTTCCTCTATGACCTTGGAACTCAACTTTCCCTCTTCTCTTGTGTGACTGTAGAATGGGGAAGAGACAGTAAGCACTAGACGGCCACAGGGAAATGTCCCTCTAAAGAACTTCGTATGGGGAATGAAGGAAAATGAAATTTTCCTCCAAGAGCTAAACAACCAAATCAACTATTGGATAGCACAGGGAACTATACTTCATATCCTGTGATAAATCACAGTGGAAAAGATTTTTTTTTAATTTTTAAAAGAATATATATACACATATATTCAACATAACTGATTGAATCATTTTGCTACATAGCAGAAATCAACACAACATTGTAAATCAACTATATTTCAATTTTAAAAATCGATATATATAAACATTATACGCAGCACAGATATGCAGAGTCATCATGCTGAACATAGTAACCTGAATGAAGATATTAACACAGCTAAAGGAATAATGGTCAATTTGAAGTAGCAATCGATACCATGGGAGAAGGAAAAGAAGAGAACAGAGAGGAAAATTCACGAGCTCTGTTCGCATTTTGAAAGTTTGCTAAGCATTGCCCTCAAGGTAGTGAGCAAAATTGGGCCGGCTCTGCCTTCATGGAGTCCCAATGCCAAGTTCACAGAATCCATCTAGAAATAATTAGGGGGTTAAGAGGCAACCTAATCAAGAATATCCACATATGTAAACCCATGGTGATATCATGTCATTGTTTGGCAAAACTAATAAAAAAAATTAAAAAAAAAAAAAAAGAATATCCAGTAGTCCAGGCATTGGGCTTGCCCATTTGTGGCTACCAATGTTATTCCCCTTTCTGTATCAGCTGATGCTCATAGATGGAGGACCCTGATCCACCCAGCTTGCAGACATTTGCGGAGAACAGGTGGGCTGCCCTTGCCACCTTTTTATTTTTGTCTCCTGAAGGAGGCGGGGCTACCCCGACATGGGGCAGCCTCTCAAGTCCTGGCCTCATGCGCCAGGGGGCGGGTCGTGGAGTCAGGGAACCAATCCTGCACCTTGAACACTTTTCCGCTCTTCCTTCCGCCTACCCAGCGCTGCCCCCCTCCACCCCGTGAACCTCACATCCCCAGTAGGCTGCCTTCTGCCTTCTCCTGCTCCAGCTTTTTGGGGTGCGTCTGGGGGAGGTGAGGGGGTAAGTCCGTTTAACCATGCCCTTCAGTTTGGGTGAGTTGGAGCCTGGGGGCTTCAAGGGACAGGCACTGCTTTTCTTCCTGAACATTCCACGTTTAGAACATTCTCTTCTCACTGACTGCAGGGTGAGGGCCAGCGACGGTCACCTCCAAGAGATGCTTCAGGCCATTCTGACCTGCGGGCAGTCAGTCGTTGGTCCTCACCACCCCCCATCCCTACCCCTACCCTCAATTTCTTTTGTTGTTGTTATTTTCACTATTTATTTTGTTTTGGTTTATTTTTTATTTTTAGTTTTTAAGCTTTATTTTTAATCAGATTATAGTTGAATAACAGGTTGTATTAGTTTCAGGTGAACAGCAAAGTGATTCGGTTATACATATACACGTATCTATTTTTTTTTTCAAATTCTTTTCCTGTTTAGATCGTTACCTAATATTGAGCAGAGTTTCCTAATATTGTGCTATACAGTACCCATTTCCTTTTCTAATTTAGTGTTCAGCATGCAAGCTTCGACTGGGCTTTTGAGTTCCCATGCTTCTGCTTCTGTTTGCTCTGGTGGTCCAGGCTGTGTCACCTGTTCTCATCATAAGTTAATCAACAGACACTCTGGCTGTCCACTCCTCTGTGAGCTTTAGACAGGTTGCTGAGAAAAGCGGGCATCTGAGCCTGTGGAGCCAAAGACTGGGCAAATGCCACCAAATTAGTAGCATGCTGTGAACTTGTGCATGGGCAACTAGCTTCCTGTTAACCCCCAGAACCATCAATAGCTGCTGTCCTTTTATACGTAAAATTTCTGCAAGGGCAGCCTTGTCAGGTCGCTGAGGGGATGAACCATAATACAGGCCGAGCACCTACGAGGATGCCTGACACCAGGGAAACAATAAATATGGGAGTGATTGGTGTCCTGGTTTGCATTTGAGACATAACTGTACATGTCTTGAATCACAGTCAACCTCCATTATCTGAGAGTTCCACATCAACAGATTCAACCAAGCTCAGACCAAAAATACTACCAAAAAAAAAAAAAATTCAGAAAATTTGAAAGACCAAAACTTGAATTTGCCACAGGATGGCAACTATTTAACTAACATTTTCATTGTACTTAAAATCAGTCTCATGGGACTTACATGGTATGAGGTATTATAAGTAATTTAGAGACGATTTGAAGTATATGAGAAGGAACTTTACTGGCTGTCCTGTGGTTAATACTTCTTCATCCAGGGCAGGAGGTAGGGCTTCCATCCTTAGGTTGGGGACCTAAGATCCCGTATGCCTCAGGGCCAAGAAACAAACAAACAAACAAAAATCCATAAAAGCAGAAGCAATATTGTAATAAATTCAATAAAGACTTTAAAAAATGTTGCACATCAAAAAGAGTCTTTTACTCTGTGGATGAGGGTAAGGGTGGGATGATATGGGAGAATGGCATTGAAACAAGTTAATTATCAAAAGTCTAATCAATCGCCAGCCCAGGATTGATGCTCCGGGCTGGTGCAGCAAGATTTTCCGGGGGGAGGGAGGAGGGAGGGGGGTTCTGGAGGGGGAGCATATGTAAACCCATGGTGATATCATGTCATTGTATGGCAAAAAAATAAATAAATAAAATAATAAAGTATATAAGAAGATATGTGCAAGCTATATGTGAATACCTCACCATTTTACATAAGGGACTTGAGCATCAGTGGATCTTGGTACCTGCAGGCATCCCAAATCTAATATACACTATACTCTTAAAAGGAGTAATAAATAACTACTGTCCACAATAAGTAGGAGACATTCTTTCTCATAATAGGAGACATTTCCAACATATCTATGGGCAGTAAGGTAGCAGTGAGGCCACAATATTTCTAAAGACCTGCAATTCTCTAGCCTCTCATAACTCAGGCAATTACTTGGTCCAAATGGCTCCATCCAGCTCAACTCTCTTGCTGACTATTCGTGTTCTAAATTATACCCGGGTGCCATCTGCTTTAAAGTGGCCTGCATTTATGACTTGCCTCCATATCTAACTCTAACCCTGCAAAACACATCATGAATGTATAGTCCATGTTCCCTGTGCACACACACGATTAGGGTATATTCATCACAACTTTCTCGTTAACCCCTCAGAGGCGTTCATTAATGCTCTGAGAAGGTCACACCCAAGGGCCATCTTCGACCACTATCCCCAGTAAGAAATCCACGATCCAGCATGTGTGTGAGCACGGGCTCACCCATGCGTACACACACACACACACACACACACACACACCTATTTGCCTGAAACAAAGCCCTTATAAAATGGTACTTACCTTTAAAGATCAATTCTATTTTCTATTCTATTTTTTTGTCTTTAAAAAAACACTGACTTAGACTTGGGTTGTTCTCAGACCCCCCACTAAGGACTCAGGACTGGCTGTTTTAAGATACTGTTGTGAGTTCCGTGGATAGAAGTTCACAGCTTGTGTTGTTCATGCAGCCTTGTTTGTTATCATATTTTCTTCTTGCAAGTCCTAGGAGTGACTTCTGCCTACTCTGGGGCTTTGCTATTATTTTTTGTTTGTTTGTTTTGACATTTTGGTTAACAGATGATAATGCCACCTCATTTTCATATTGTTATATTAGAAATTGATAAAATGTGGTTCTCAGGAAAGTTTAATTACTCAAAAAATAAATGATTCTGAGAAACTGGGTATGTTGAGCCAGTCCGCTGTTAGGAGCAGGATTATTATTATTTCTGGGCTTCAGTGTGCTTGTAAGAGGATCATTACCAAAGTGCTAACACTGTTCGCCAACCCGGGGCCAGGCTGGGACCCACAGGAGAAGGGTGAGGGCCCTCCTGCCCCCTCAGCCCTCCTCTCTGCGGGCCCCGGGCCACTGGCGTGGCACAGCTGAGGGACAGCTCAGGCTCTGGGAAGTTACATCCAGGACACAAACCCAGAGAGGTCACTTCCCGAAGCTGCAGCCTTGAGCACACCATCTCATCTCCCTGAGCTCCTGTGCTGTCGTCTGTGAAACGGGTATCACACCAAGTTCATGGACTCTGCCAGGACTGAGCGGGGTCACACTGCCTGTATAGCCGTGGCACTCACTGTGATACCATCTATCACAACCCACAGTGCCCTGTTCATGTGTGTGTGCTGAGTCACTTCTGTCATGTCCAACTCCTGATGGCCGCATAGACTGTGGCCCACCAGGTTCCTCTGTCCATGGCAATTCTCCAGGCAAGAATACTGGAGTGGGTTGCCATGATCTCCTCCAGGGGATCTTCCTGACCCAGGGATCGAACCTGTGTCTCTTAGGTCTCTCTTATGTCTTTTCATTGGCTGGTGCATTCTTTACCACCAGTGCCACCTGGGAAGCCCCAGCAGTGCCCCCTTCCCTCCTGAATCCCTTTCAATAATTTGAAGGGTTTTGTTTGCTTGTTAGTTTGTCTGTTTTTTTTTTTCTAGGATACTTATCTATTTTTTTTTTGTTAGAGTAGTAATTTTTATTTACTTTTTAAAATTACATTCATTTTTTAAAATTTTTATTTATTTTTAATTGGAGGATATGGGTCAGGAGTAGTGCCATGAGAGAGAACCAGTATTTATCATTTTCCCCTTTCTTTCTGTTAATTAATCTCAGCATCAGATTAATCATAATCCTTGATTCATGACACACTGTCATCCTTGGAGGTCAGGCTTTTGCTTATTTGGTGAATTGACTATTTTTAATAATGTCATAAGCACCTAGGAGCCCACTACCTTTAACGAAAGCCTAGGTGATAGCCTTTATCACAGTGTGTCATGCGGTTCCCAAACTCCGTCCTCTGCACCCACCCACCTAATCCTCTTGCCTCCCTGCACTCAAGGAAACCTTCGTTCTGTCTCTAATTCTTTAGAATTTAGAAAGCCTGCGGTCTTGGGTGGAGGCAAGTTCAGGGCTGCGCTAACCTGAGCTTTGGATGGACTCTGGATCCTTCATATACCAGGCAGATACACGGGGTGGAGGTAGTGTTGTGAGACTAAGTAACGTCTCACTCTTTGCAACCCCATGGCCTGTAGCCCTCCAGGCTCCTCTGTCCTTGGGATTTCCGAGGCAAGAATACTGAAGTGGGTTGCCATGCCCTCCTCCAGGAGATCTTCCTGACCCAGAGTTTGAACCCTCATCTCCTGCATTGGCAGGCAGATTCTTTACTGCTGAGCCACCAGGGAAGCCCAGTATGTTGTAATGAATATCCCTACTCCCAGAGCCTCTCAGCCAGAGAGATTCTAGCTCTACAAGCATAAAGAAATAGAACAGCTTGCTCAAGCCTCTCTGTGTTTTCCCTCCTCTCCTCTCCCCTTCTCTCTTCCTCGGGTTGATGAATGGTTATATAATATCTCTTTGTGGATAGCTCTTAATTATCCACTTTGTGACATTTTTCTAAAAATCTCCCAGGTAAAGTCCCCCCGCCATCCTACACATTACCATAGCAGTAGCTCCTTTTCTGACTCACCCAGTATATTCTCAAAAAGCAGGTGAGCGCCAACTCATTATAAAATCAGCTGCATCAAGTGTGCGAGCATATACATTTCAGTGCTATTCATAAATCTGAGATGATCAGAGCTACCATGCTCTTCTCTCAAGATACGAATAAAATTTGTATTTGAAGCCTATTCTGACTCTTTTCGACCCCATGAACCGCAGCACCCCAGGCCTCCCTGTCCATCACCAACTCTCGGTGACAACACAAACCCATGTCCATTGAGTCGGTGATGCCATCCAGCCATCTCATCCTCTGTCGTCCCCTTCTCCTCCTGCCCCCAATCCTTCCCAGCATCGGGGTCTTTTCCAATTAAGTCAGTTCTTCACATGAGGTGGCCAAAGTATTGGAGTTTCAGCTTCAACATCAGTCCTTCCAATGAACACCCAGGATTGATCTCCTTTAGGATGGACTGGTTGGATCTCCTTGCAGTCCAAGGGACTCTCAAGAGTCTTCTCCAACACCACAGTTCAAAAGCATCAATCCTTCAGTGCTCAACTTTCTTTATAGTCCAACTCTCACATCCATACATGACCACTGGAAAAGCCATAGCCTTGACTAGATGGACCTTTGTTGGCAAAGTACTGTCTCTGCTTTTTAATATGCTGTCTAGGTTGGTCATAACTTTCCTTTCAAAGAGTGTCTTTTAATTTCATGGCTGCAATCACCATCTGCAGTGATTTTGGAGCCCCCCCCCAAAAAAAAAGTCTGACACTGTTTCCACTGTTTCTCCATCTGTTTCCCATGAAGTGATGGGACCAGATGCCATGATCTTAGTTTTCTAAATGTTGACCTTTAAGCCACCTTTTTCACTCTCCTCTTTCACTTTCATCAAGAGGCTCTTAAATTCTTCTTCACTTTCGGCCGTAAGAGTGGTGTCATCTGCATATCTGAGGTTATTGATATTTCACCCAGCAATCTTGATTCCAGCTTGTGCTTCCTCCAGCCCAGCGTTTCTCATGATGTACTGTTCATATAAGTTAAATAAGCAGGGTGACAATATACAGCCTTGATGTATTCCTTTTCCTATTTGGAACCAGTCTGTTGTTCCATGTCCAGTGCTAACGTTTGCATCCTGACCTGCAGACAGGTTTCTCAAGAGCGACTGAACTGAATTGAACTTGTTTTCCAGCTTTCTCCTTTCTAGGATAGAGCATCTTATTTTTTCCCCAACTGCCTCAAGAATAAGGACCACTCCACCTACATTCCACCCACTAGTGTACAGATTATAGGGTAGAGGAAACCCTGCCTAAGAAATTGAAGGAAGTAGAAAGAGAATGAATTTTAGAACTTCTCCCGAGTGTCATCAGAGATCAATGTCACTTTTATTTAGTAAGATCTAATTGATGCCCCAAAGTAAGTCCAGAGCACTTGGAAAGCCCTTGAGAATTAAGTTGGTTAACACACTTATGTCATCAGGTAGCAAGCTCTTGAATGGCAGAAAGAGGGGAGAAAAAGAGAAGGTCTCCAGAGCAAGAGAAAGAGAGGAAGAAAGGAAAGATGATCAATGTGATGTTCTGCAGAGCACAGTCACTGAAGAGCTTCAGCTGGTGATGTCTGGTATGGAACTTCTTTGGAAGTTGGCCATGTCCTGAGCTTCACTAAAGTCATCATCCATTACCCTCAAACTCTCACTGTGTGTGGACGTCCCCAGTAGCCTGACAGTAGTGGTGTGTTGGGAGAATGAAGCAGGAGGGAGAGTGGCCACAGTAAGAGTTGAGCAGTTTGGAAAGAACACTGCAGCCATGGAGTGACTTGGCTGCCAGGGAGGCAGCGCTCAGCATCTGCCACCGAGGGGAGACTGTGTGTTTCCTTCATTCAACAATCTTTTTCTGAGAACAGGGCATGAAGCTGGAATGTGCTATATACTAATAACACACAGGCTCTCCCCTTCACAGACCCAGCATCTAGAGGAGGGGGGAAAAGGCAGCTACTCTAAATCCATGAGATAAGGACAATAAAATAGTTTACAAGGACTTCCCTGGTGGTCCAGTGGTTAAGACTTCACCTTTCAATGCAGGGGGTGTGAGTTCGATCCTTGGTTCAGAAACTAAGACTCCCACATCCCTCTCGGCCAAATAACCAACACATAAAACAGAAGCAATATTGTAAGAAATTCAGTAAAGATTTTAAAAATGGACCACATCAAAAAAAAATCTTTAAAAAGAAAATAATTTACAAAGACACACATGCATTAATGGCGTTGAGGAGTGAAAGGAAGATCTCAGAAGAGGTGATGCTGAAGTCAGGGTTTCCATTAAGAATTCTTTGGTCACAAATAACAGGGAAATCAGGCAGTCATATTCAGGGCCATAAATTGCAAAACCCTGGTTTTAACAAATAGAAATTCAATATATATATATATGTAATATATTATAATATATAATAAATATATTTAATATGTGTTTATATTATAATATTAATATATATTTATATTATATTATATACGTATTATATAATAATATATGAGATATTAATATATTGTTAATAATATTATATAAATACATTTATTATTTTATATTATATATTAGATATATTAATATTAATAATATATTATTATATATAAATATATTTATTATTTATATATTATATATTGTATAATATAAATATTATATAGTAATATATAATATATTAGTATTAATATTAATAATATATTATTATATAATATATATTAAACATTATATATTATTATATTATATATTAATATATATTGAGAGACTCAGAGATATGTAGTTATTGGTTCTAGCTTGGGCACTCCTGGTTGTCATTATGATTCCAGGCTCTTTCCATCTGTCAGCTCTGCCCTCCTTCATGCCTGTTGTCTCATGACACAGAATGACTTCAATAGCTCCAGCACTGGGTCCACCCATGTTCAAGACAGGAAGAAAGAGGAAGAGGCAACCCCAGCAGCTCTCCTCTTGTACTTATCCCTTTTATTAGAAAGCAAAGCTTTCCCAACAGTCCCAAATGGATGTAGATTTCTCCTTTACTTCATTGGCCAGGACTGAGTACACCGTCAATCATGGCAGCAAAGAAGGATGCAAAAGTAACCATTTCTCTGTTTTATAGGGAAATGAAGAAGGGGGAAGGATCTGGGAGCATGATTGGGTCCATTCCAAGCATCTGCCGTAAGTTGGATTCTAGTGAATGTATGGAATAGAGAAGGAAGTGTATTCAGGCTAAAGAAATAATGGGTAAAAGGACAGAGTTGGGAAGGGAGCAACGAATTCTAATTGTTTACGCAGGTTCATGTTCCTGCAACCTGGATGTGAGCAGGGAAATGGGAAACAGGGAGAGAAGAAGGCAGGGCTGAAGCAGGATGACTTCTGCGGGCCTTGCCAATGAGTCTGGGTTCTCCATCTTTTTGTATCCCTAGCACATTAAGCCTACTTTGATAAAAGCAGATGCCCGATAAGTGTTAATGGTTCTTGAGACCAAAAGAGAAGACAAACAAGCCTTGATGGTTAAGAAAATGCGAACTAATTAAAAAGTGAAGATGAGTCAAGTTTCTTGTTTGTGGCTCATGTTGTCCCCTTGGCATCAATTTTGTTTTTATGATTAGCCCCTCAATTATACCAAGATAAAAGGGAAACAGCTATGCCTGAGGATTGCCCATGCTCCAGAATCTCATCTCCTGTCTATCAGCAACCCAGTGCGGCCCTGAGCACTGCCCAGGCTCCTCAGTCCCCTTCCTACCGTGTTTGTGCACCTTCCTGTCCTTGATGCTCCATCACTTCCAGCAGGCAGCACCTGCAGCTTTCCTTTGGAGGACTAGCATCTCTCCTAGAACCACATTGCCCACAAATACAGACAGTTGGAGGGCTTCCCAGGCGACACTAATGGTAAAAGAATCCACCTGCCAGTGTGGGAGATGCAGGCTTAGTACCTAAGTTGGGAAGATCCCCTGGAGGAGGGCATGGCTAACCAGTCAAGTATTCTTGCCTGGAGAATCCCATGAACAGAGGAGCTTGGTGGGCTACCATCCATGGCATCGCAAAGAGTCGAACATGGCTGAAGCAACTTAGCATGCATTCATTCACAGAAAGCTGGAAATTCCTGAAAACTGCCACCAATCTCTTGGGGAAGCTCTTAACCTATAACCGACAGGGGTGGGAATATGAGACCTAGCCCCTTGCCCTGAGGCAAGACAACTCTGAGGCATCACTTGTGGCTCAGACAGTAAACCTGCGACACAGGAGATACCATTTTGCTCCCTAAGTCAAGAAGATCACCTGGAAGAGAAAATGGCAACCCGCTCCAGTATTCTTGCCTGGAGAATTCCATGGACAGAGGGACCTGGTGGGAGGAGTCCATGGGGTCACAAAGAGTAGGACATGAATAACACGGTCACTTTTCATGCGTAGAGTCATTTCCCTGGTGGGACTGGGTGGAAACCACCCTCTGCCTGGCTTTACTGAGGTCCCATCCTTGCTTGGCGTCTTTCCCTTCCCCGTCTGCTTCTCCCGTACCTTTACTGGTCCTTCCTGGGAAACCTTTATTAGTAGAGTACTTGCATATGAATCCTTATGTCACTAAAATAGTCGTTACAGGGGAGTTAGAACCAGACACTCTAACTATCTTGTATTACCAGGTAATACTTTATAGATTTTCAGAAACAGAAACTACCCAGATGTGTTAAACAGAAGGAATTTAAAACGGGAACTGGGCCCTTCCAAATCACTGAAGCAATAGTGACCGAGAATTTCCTCCAAATAAATGTCAGACACCAAACCATGATCTAAGATGTTTAGAGAAGACCATAGAGAATGTATGGCAAACAAACAAAACTCAAGCAAGATAAACAAAAAACACCTAGGCATATCAACATCAAACTTCAAAAATCAAAGATAAAAATAATCTTAAAGAGGCCAGAGGGAAAAAAGACCTTACCTATGGATAAGCAAGAATCAAAGATAAAAATCATATCCAAATTACATCTTCAGAAATCATACAGATAATAAAGGAACTGAGGGAAATAAAGTGTTAAGAGAAAAATCCACCAACCTAGGATTCTTTATCTTGCAAAAGCACTCTTGAAAAAATAAGGGAGGAACAAAGATTTTCTCAGACCAAAACTGAGAGAATTTCTTATGAGTAGACCTGCCTTGCAAGAAAAGTTAAAAAGTTCTTCAGACAGAAGGAATATGACATGGCTCAGAAACTTAAGTCTACATAGGGAAAAGAAGAACATCAGGGAATAAATAAGGGAAGGAAAATAAAACTTTTGTTTTTCTTATTTTTAATTGGTCTAACAGATAAGTTTGTTAAAATAATAATAGTCATTACTCCTTGGAAGGAAAGTTATGACCAACCTAGATAGCATATTAAAAAGCAGAGACATTACTTTGCCAACAAAGGTCCATCTAGTCGAGGCTATGGTTTTTCCAGGGGTCATGGATGGATGTGAGAGTTGGACGGTGAAGAAAGCAGAGCACCGAAGAACTGATGCTTTTGAACTGTGGTGTTGGAGAAGACTCTTGAGAGTCCCTTGGACTGCAAGGAGATCCAACCAGTCCATCCTAAAGGAAATCAGTCTTGGATGTTCATCGGAAGGACTGATGTTGAAGTTGAAACTGCAATACTTTGGCCACCTGATGCAGAGAGTTGGCTCATTGGAAAAGACCCTGATGCTGGGAAGGATTGGAGGCAGGAGGAAAGGGGACGACAGAGGATGAGATGGCTGGATGGCATCACCGACTCAATGGATATGGGTTTAGGTAGACTCCAGGAGTTGGTGATGGACAGGGAGGCCTGGTGTGCTACGATTCATGAGGTTGCAAAGAGTTGGACATGACCTAGCGACTGAACTGAACTGAACTATGTATTTGATTATGTTTTTGTATATGTCTTATGTGTATATATATGTGATATATATTTGCTTCTGTATGTTTAAATATAAGTGAATGAATAGCAGCAATGATATAAGGGACAAGAGGGAGGAAATGGAATTATTTTGTTATGGTAAAGCACTTCCCAGGTGGTGCTAGTGGTAAAGAACACGCCTGCCAGTGTAGAAGACTCAAGAGACATAGGTTCAATCCCTGAGTCAGGAAGATCCCCTGGAGTAGAAAATGGCAACCCACTCCAGTATTCTTCCCTGGAGAATCCCATGGACAGAGGAGCCTGGTGGGCTACAGTCCTTAGGGTCTCAAAGAGTTGGACATGACTGAAGCAAAGCAAGCAAGCAAGGTACTTACACCACTGAAAGCGGACTTTTTAATATGCTAAGACATGAGATAAATAGAATTGTTTTAAATGCTCAATTAAAATCACAAAAGGCAGGAAAAGTGTGAAAAACAAAGATGCAACAAGAACAAGGGTAATAAACAGAAACAGTAATACTGTGACAGATATTAATCCAAGTTTATAAATAATCACTTCTAATGTCAATGGTCTAGATACATCAGTTAAGAGGCAGAAACTGCCAGGGCCGATCAAAAAGCAAGACCCAACTCTACAAGAAACCCTCTGGAAAAGTAAAGATACACACAGAAGCATCCCATAATCCTTTGACTAGATTTTAATCTTTTAGTCAGGATGTGGGTAGTTGAGGAAGTTGTACGTGTATGAGGCTTGGGGCCATGTGGGAACAGAGTATTTTCTGCTCAATTTTGCTGTGACCCAAACACTTCTCTAAAAGACTAAGTTTACTAATTTAATAAAAAGGGAGGGGGGACTTCCCTGGTGGCCCAGTGGTTAAGAATTCACCTTGCAATGCAGGGAACACAGGTTTGACCCCTGGTCAGGGAACTAAGAGCCCCACATGCCACAGAGAAACTAAGGCCACGTGCCACAACTAGAGCGTCAGCGTGCCACAGCCAAAGATCCCACATGCCGCAACTAAGACACGGCACAACCTGATAGATTTTTTAAAAAAAGATTAAATGGTTCATGTCTTCAGGGTCCGAAACATATGACTGAATGGGGGTGGGGGAGCAGGTTTCAGAACAATAGATATAGAATGATCCTTGTGTGTTTGTAAAAATGTCATAACTCAGTGGTTAACAGCGGTTCTCTCTAAGGAAGAGAATTCAGTTGTGGGAGACAGAGAAGTTGTTGGATGGACTTCCACATTGTATTTTATTGGGTTGGCCAAAACGTTTGTTCTTAGATCGTATAGAAAAACTCAAAAAAACTTTTTGGCCAACCCAATAAATACTTCCTCATTATTTAAACTTATATTTTCAAAGCATGTGTTATTTTTTTCCCCTAAATTAAGATTAGTTTTTATTTTTGCAGCTTAGATAATCATTTCTGAGGCTGAATACCATTTTTGTAATCCCTTTTAGACATCCAGAGATCCCAAGGGTGCCCTTGAGATAAGTCAGGGCACTGTGGTAGAGGAGCAGTTTGAGAACACGGTCTTATCTATCAATTAGTGGATCTTTACTTCTATTGGCTTTCTGTATTGATATTCTGAGATGTATTTATCTTCATGGGAGAAGGCAATGGCATCCCACTCCAGTACTCTTGCCTGGAAAATCCCATGGATGGAGGAGCCTGGTAGGCTGCAGTCCATGGGGTCGGGCTTTCACTTTTCACTTTCATGCATTGGAGAAGGCAATGGCACCCCACTCCAGTGTTCTTGCCTGGAGAACCCCAGGGACGGGGGAGCCTGGTGGGCTGCCGTCTGTGGGGTCGCACAGAGTCAGACACGACTGACGCGACTGAGCAGCAGCAGTGGTGTTTATCTTCATGAAATTTTTCTAAGGGTTTTTAAAGATTAAATATAGAAAGTTAAGCTTCCCTTGTGGCTCAGCTGGTAAAGAATCTGCCTGTAATGTGGGTGACCTGGATTCAATCCCTGTTTGGGGAACATCTCCTGGAGAGGGCAAAGCCTACCCACTCCATGTATTCTGGCTTGGAGAACTCCATGGACTAGTTCATGGGGTCACAAAGGGTACATGACTGAACAACTTTCACCTTCACTTTTTTGGACTTCCCTTGTGGCTCAGCCAGTAAGGAGTCTGCCTGCAATGCAGGAGATCCAGATTCTATCCCTGGGTCGGGAAGATCCCCTGGAGAAGGAAATGGCAACCCACTCCAGTATTCTTGCCTGAAATATCCCATGGACAGAGGAGCCTGGCAGGCCACAGTTCATGGGGTCGCAAAGAGCTGGACACAACTGAGCAACTTCACATAGAAAATTAAATGTGTTACTTGTATAATCAAAAATTTCATTTTAGAACAATAAGAAGAATGAAAAAGAAATGGATAAATAAAGGAGTCTTTCCATGCAAGCCTGTTTGGGATCTCCATTGTCTTTTTCTCTGGTCAAGAAGAAGTACCATCTCCTGATCGTGAAGGTTAAGCCATGTGATCCATGTAAGTAAATTCCTCCAGTGCCTTGAATGAGTCACTTTTCATTCTGTCTTGCCCCTTCCCTGTTGCCTCCCAGCCCCCATCTCCTCTTCCCTCGAGTTCCTCCTCTGAGCTTCTAAATCCCTATGCTCCTCTCACCCTCTTTTCAACATCCCCTCTGCCTTTTATTCTGCCTTCCGCCACCACCCTCAACCCACCCCATCCCCACTGCACAAGATGGTTACATTTCATGCAAAGAATGTATTCCTGGAGACCTCCTATAATTCAAAACTTACATAACTCAAGCCTGCTTTTCCCATAGGATTGAGTAGAAAGTACGTGCAGGAGTGAGATGAATCTTGAAGTGCATAAATCTGAGAACGTGGCAATGTATATTTGCTTTAAGACTGCTTTTTATTTTCCCTGTATTTCCTCTAATATTTTGAAGTGCTCTCCCTTAAATTAACAGCACAGAGCATCATGGGAGTTATCTGGCCTTCTCAATCGAGATTTAGTACATCCAAGTTCTGTTCCAAAGTTCCCGACTTTCCTGAGTGTTTTACAGCTCTACCACTTAATGAACTCTTGGGTGACCTTGTTACAGGATTACAGGTTGGATATAAAGAACATTTTAAATTATAATGGCAGCAAATGTTAAAATAACAGCGGAAAAGCCATAAGGTCTCTCCCAGACATTCCCACGCAGGTAAAGAGCTGCGGTTCAGTGGGCACTTACAAAGGATGATGGTTAAGGTGCTGCCGTCCTGTAAGCACAATGAACACAGCTTCCAGACTGCTCAGCCTGCCAGCTCTGACGGCGTGTGACTCTTGACGAAGGGCTTTAATGGGTAAGGTGGGGGAAGGAGATTCCAATTAGCTTCAATTTTGCATATAAAGCAAGACTGTTGTTTTATATGTTTTATGCAGCACTTGTTCAATCTTATGTAACTTCAGTAAAATGCCTTCTGTGTGTGTGTTAGTTGTTCAGTTGTATCTCTTTGCAACCCCATGGACTGTAGCCCGCCAGGCTCCTCTGTCCATGGAATTCTCCAGGCAACCATACTGGAGTGGGTTGCCGTGCCCTCCTCGAGGGGATCTTCCTGACCCAGATTGAACCCACGTTTCTTGTCACCTGCCTTGGCACATGGGTTCTTTACCACTAGCACCACGTGGGAAGCCCATAATATATATATTATGAGTGTATATATGTGTGCGTAATTTTTTTTATTTGTTCCTCCATATGAAGGAAATGTCTTGTTTCTTAGCTTCAAGGCGCTTCTAGCTCCAACTCCGACTTTATCTCCTTGGTGCTCCACTCTCCAGCCATACTGAAACTGGTTTTCACCCACTTCAGTACATTTTTATTAGTTTTAAATAGCTCAATTTAGAAATGAAGATAAGTAAGCAAAACTAAAATAAAATTCATCAATAATTTCATCACACAGAGATAATCATTATTAATATTTGGTTGTGTTTCCTTCAAGTCTTGCACTGTCTACATGAACAAAGAAATCAGAGTATGTATGTATATTTGTATGTGTAATTTTTTAACCACAGATTGATGATTCAGTGAGACTGTTCTACAGCATACTTCTTTCATTTTGAAATCTCATTAATTGTTCTTCATCATTCCTTAGGAACTTAATAGGCTTTGACTATTTGGGTATCCCCTAATAGATCAGGACAATGCTATATTTTTCAGCATTTAGACTGTTTACAAATGCGGGCTCCTGTGAACAATGCTGAAATGAATATTCTTGCTGCTAAAGCTTTGCAAACTCCATAACTATGTCTTTAAAATAAATTCCTGCAAGTAGAATTTCTGGGCCAATGGGAATGAAAAATTTCAAGGCTTTAAATATACATTGCCAAATGGCCCTAAGAAGTTGGAAACAATTTGCACTCCCCTTAGAAATATCTGTGAGTCACTGCATACTCATATGATGTGAGTCCTCTATTTCATTTATCTTATTCTCACTCATCTATCTTCCAAATTCAGATTGTGATGTAAGAAGAAACCCAAAGGCAACCATATTAGTTATATTTTATTTTAAAATTTCTATTGGAGTATAATTGATTTACAATGTTTTATTAGTTTCAGGTGTACAACAAAGTGGATCAGCTATACATTTACGTATATCCACTCTTGAGAGTCCCTTGGACTTCAAGGAGATCAAAACAGTCATTCCTAAAGGGAATCAGTCCTGAGAATTCACTGGAAGGACTGATGCTGAAGCTGAAGCTACAATACTTTGGCCACCTGATGTGGAGAGCTGACTCATTAGAAAAGACCCTGATGCTGAGAAAGATTGAAGGCAGGAGCAGAAGGGGACAACAAAGGATGAGATAGCTGGATGGCATCACCAACTCAATGAACATGAGTTTGAGGAAGCTCTGGGAGCTGATGGACAGGGAAGCCTGGCATGTTACAGTCCATGGGGTGGGGTCTCAATGAGTGGGACATGCCTGGGCAACTGAACTGAACTGATACCCACTCTTTTTTAGATTCTTTTCTCCTGCAGGTCATCACAGAGTATTGAGTAGAGCTCCCTGTGCTTATTAGTTATCTATTTTATATATAGTAGTGTGTACATGTCAATCCCTGTTATATTTGAAAATAATTTCCTGTTAGTAGAGCATGCCATGGAGCCCTCAGTGGACTCTGCTCATTTCTCTCTTAGGCTGTAAGTTCTGAGAATGCACACGGTATGCATGTGTAAATCTCTCTCATGTAGGACCACATAGGAACAGGCTCTTAAATGTCAGAAAAGCATTTATTAAGTGGGCTGATAAATGTATTTCACTTGCAGGCTTGATGTAAGTTATTTGTCTTTCCTTGGTCTCCTGTTGATGGCTTATTCATAGTAATGGATGGCATGGCTGAGTTTGTGTGTGTATGTGTATTGTTTTGCCTTGATTGTTTAATTTTTAATTGATGGATATATGCTTCTAGCCTTTTGATGGGTGCATTTTATAAAATATTTAAAACCAATGAATTAATCTGTGGGACCTCAGGGGCTGACTAGATCAGTCCCCTTGTGGGGACTGAGTCTGTTCTGGTGAAATGTAAAAAGCTGGCACTCAATTGCTTCTCATATCATCCAGTACTAAGTGACAGTGGTAAGGTCACTGGTAAATACACACACAGTGGGACCCAAGTTCATGTGGGAAATATGGCTCTGTCTTATATTTAAGGCTGGCATTTTGCAATGAGTCCCACTCAGAGTTCTTTATCTTTCAGGCATGTAAATCACGTGTATTTTGTTTTGTAACTTCTAGGCAAGGAACTGGAATTAGCAAAACAACAACTTTCTCCTTCTACTTCTCTCTCCTGGAATGTCTGGCAATCTATCAAGAGATAAAGTGTGTTACTCACTTAGTCATGTCTGATTCTTTGTGACCCCATGGTCTGTAGCCACCAGGCTCCTCTGTCCATGGAATTCTCCAGGCCAGAATACTGGAGTGGGTAAGCTGTTCCTTTCTCCAGGGGATCTTCCCAACCCAGGAATCGAACCCATGTCTCCTGCGTTGCAGGTGGATTCTTTACTGTCTCAGCCACTAGGGAAGCATCAAGAGTTAATCAGTCCACTAAGGGATGGATCCCTCTGCTCATCTAAGTCATCCACTCAGAAAATGCCCAGTGAGTTAACAAACATCTCACACCAAGAGTCAAGGCAGAAGTCTCATGACAAAGAGTCACAGCAGCTACAGTAACACCCATTAGCAAGTACATACACTCCTTGCTTTGGACATTCCCAAATCCTTCCTTCACATCCTAAGGGAACCCCTTACGATGCCATTCTCTGCATTGGAATTAGTTTCTCAAGGTATTGGCTGTTACTTCTGGCTCTCTGTAGGAAGTGATTACTGCTTTCCCCTGAAACAGAGGGAAAGAGAGGCAAGATGATTCTGAAAGAGAAAGAATTAAAATGAAAACCTCTTTTTCTCAGGCTCACTTAGATGCAAGAGGTCACTACTTAGAAAGTATTACCCCTCTCCTCCCACACACACCCTAAATAATGGAAATCTTCCCATCAATTGCAGATTCTAGCCAGTTTGCCTTTAGGTTATTATAAATAAATATTTGGTTCCTTTCCTTGAATTTTTTGCAGGTCTAGTAGTTGCAAAACATGTGTGCATGTATGCTCACTTGGTAAATCGTGTCCCAACTCTTTGTGACCCCATGGACTGTAGTCCACTAGGCTCCTCTGTCCACAGGATTCCCCAGGCAAGAAGACAGAACTGAGTTGCCATTTCCTTCTCCAAGGGATCTTCCTGACTCAGGGATAGAATCCATGTCTCCTGCATTGGCAGGCGGATTCTTTACCACCGAGATACCAGGGAAGCCAGCTGCAAAGGGTGGCAGGAATGAAAAATCTGATTCCTGCACCATGATAGCAGTAATGTGATTGGGGTCTTGCCAGAAAAATCCCAGCACAGATCATGGCACCATCTGCCTGTAAACATGTCAGCATACCCACTGTGATCTCAAGATCCTGCTGGTCCAGCTCTCCTCATATCCTGACTTTCTAAACGCCCTTTTGACAGAATGAAGGTGATGAAAGACAAACTATTAAAGACACACCCATCTTTATCTGAAAGTGCAGTAAGTATTGAAGTTCATCTTTCCTCCCATCTACATAGCATTTCTCTGGTCAGTGGTGGCATAACTCACATATGCCCATCTTAGATGAAGTATATTGGTCTTCTCTCTTTACCTTTTTTTTTTTTTCTATTTTAGTTTTCTTGGAGATCTTGAGCATCTTGTAAATTTCTCTTTATGTGTAGACCGAATGTTTGGGTTTGAAAGCACCTGTCCTGGTTAAAGGACTTGATGAAGTATTGAGGGAAAATGATGCTTATAGTGAGGTGGCGGGGAAGGCAAATACAGCTGCCTTTCTGTGTCAGTGAGTGGCACAGTTGTCCATCTGACTGTGAGACTTAGGTTTGCATTCCCAGATGAACTTCCCAGAAATGGAGCAGTGTTGAACAATCCATTGCCTACTAACACTCCTCTCTTATAGAAGACTTTCATTCCACACTGTTTTCCAGAAATGGGACTCAGCATATCCAAGGATTTTGATGAAGAGTCAACTGTCCAGTAGAAACAAGACTGAGTATTATCCTTGGGTCACAACGTACCACTGGAGACATGTGTTCGGTGCCAACAAACACGTGCCATGGACTCAACTTCGTCTTGTTGGTCTGACTCTAGCTCTAGCTTCCAGACCTGTTCTGCCCGAGATGGAGCCATCTTTTGTGAAATACATCACCACCAGAGTGCTTTGCTCTGATAATGTATTACTCTAATACATCTGTTGCTTTAATGATACATTAATGTAATACATTATCAGAGCAAGGACAATGATGATATATGATGGAAAGAATGGTGCCATTCAGAAAATGAAGGATTCAAAAAAAGACTCATTAAAATTATAGGATAACTGCCAACACATGGGGACTCTGGAAACTGTAACGTTGGCTTGTTTTCTACAGTTAGATAAACACCTCCCTAGCTCCCCAGGCTCCCACACCCACATACCCACACCCTATCAGGCACCAACTTCCTAAGACATTGGTTGTTACATATTTTATAAACTCTTTATACATACTAACAACGTCTGCCATGAACCTTGGGTCACCCCAGGCTCATTGTATCCAGTTACATTGTTTTTACCAGAAAGTCCTCCTTATTTACTCCTAAGCCTAGGAAACCAAGAAACGTTGACCTCTGGACAGTCAGAACAGCATATCATCTCTCATTACAATAATCTGAACTCCAGTCATTGGTCAACATTAATTATTGCCAAGGCTATAACGTTTTCTTGCTACTTGACAGTTGATCTTCATCCTATCATTAACCTGAGGTCAATTTAATCCCAACCTCCATTTTCAGCACCATACAAACAATTTATTTTTGCATTTTTTTCGACCACACAGAGACATACAATGTCAGACTGCTCCGCACTGTTTTATGCATTATGGTGATTAAACATTTTTAAAGACATTCAGACATCGAAGTTTGGAAAGCACCAGTCAATGACAGCTCTGGAAATGAGATGTTGTGGAGTCCATTTTCCTGTAGGAGAATTACATAAGAAAGGACTCAGAGAGTATGAGTTGAGGATTTAAAATCCATTTTATTTTCAGATTTTTGTTTGGCCTTGTACAAGCTAGGAAGATTTATAATCAGTCTCTACTATATAAAACTATCCACTATGGTATAGAATCTCATGCACTTAGTGTTCTTAAAGCCATGAGCAGAAGTGATAGCAAGATTCAGACAACTTAATCTGCCTATAAGATTTCCTTTTTCTCTCCTGGAAATCAGAAGTCTGAACATATAGGAGAAGGGAAGCTGAAATTCCTGCTGAGAAATTCATTTGGTGTTCTCTATTCTTCTTGACCTCATGCTTATATTGAAATGCCAGAAATAATAGTTTGACACAGCAAGGACCATTGAAACAACAGGCTTTAATGCGTTTAACTGAAGAGTAAGTAAGCATTTTAAATGTAATCACAGCCAATTGCAAGTTAAAGCAATGTTTTGCAGAACTTTGTTGAATTCTCTTCTGCTAAATGAAATAGAAAACTTAAAACAAAAAACTGCTAAAGATATAAAACTCAGGAAAGCCTTCTTTTAAAATCTTCCAGAAAATAAACACTTTCACTTACCAAAAAGATGTTTTTATATCCATGTTTTTAAAATTATTAAAAATGGTTAAAGTCATAGATATATATTAGCCATATATATTAATATATCTTTATTTAGATTTTAAGTATTTATGTGGCTCACCAAGTAGTTAAGATAAAAATCTTTTGTTCTCTGGTACCACTTTACATGGTGACAGAGAAAATGGCTTTAAGTACAGATCCTGGCTGAATACTGGCACTTCTTGTTTCTTGCTGTACCCACCAGAAAGGAGAAACTGAAACACCTTAAACTTGACAGGAAGAGTGACATGTTTACCTTCTCCGAAACTATTTACTGAAGCAGGATCGAAATCTGTGGCATACTGAATTTGAGATTCTGACTTGTTTCCATGTGACTCGACGCAGAATGCGGGGTTGAGAGGACTTGACACACGCAGTTGTGTTGATATCAGCTCTTGCGTATCTCCTGACATTGAACAATAAGGGACTAGTTTCAAATCTGGTCTCAGGGCCTCAGAGTGATTCCCAGGGAAAGCTCTTTCTTCACCCTCGAGCCTTCAGTGATCGCAAGACTACAGGAAGCAGGCCCCTCTCGTTCTGGACGTGTGCACCAATGCGGATGGCTTTCTCACTTCCAGGAAGGAGTGTGGTGCGGGGATGGGGTGCAAGTTTCCCTTTGTTGCTGGAATTGACAACAGAATCAGGTGGGTGAGGGACTCCCCCGGTGGCGCGGTGGCTAGGAGCCTGCCTGCCAATGCAGGGGAGCCTGGTTCAACCCCTGGTCTGGGAGGGTTCCACATGCTTCGGGGCAGCTGGGCCCCTGCGCCACGGCTACTGAGCCCGCACTCTGGAGCCCGTGAACCACAACTCCCCAATCTGTCGGCATAGATCCTGTACTCCCCAACAGGAGGAGCCAGTACGATGAGAAACCCACGCACCTCATCAGAGGAGTCCCCGCTCGCCGCAACTAGAGAAAGCCCTCGTGCAGCAACAAAGACCCAGTGCAGACAAAAATAAATGAATAAAATTATATGCATTAAAAAAAAAAGGTGGGTGATAGAAATCTTAATAAAAGTCTCCATGGCATTCTGGCAGGCTAACATTCTGCATGACGACCCAGTAGCCAGATCTGCCTTTCATTCTGTGGGAGCTCAAGGACAAAGGGATACAAGATCAAGGCTTCTGGGATGCTAAAGAGTCTGAAATGGGTAGATAAAGCCTGCAGCTATCCCTTGGCCTTGGGAGTAATGGGATCTCCACACTAAGACCTAGAACTAACAGGAGACCTGAAGGGTCATCTTGTCACTCTACCATAAAGTCTTAGAAATTACACATTTTAGCAGGAAAAGAGTTAGAATTACAATTTTAACATATAAATTGTATGCATAAATTGAACTACAGCAACTCACCTTTATGCTGATGTGTGGCAGGGGTCCACTTAGAACTTTTGATTCACAAACAGTGTAGATAAAATTATTTTCTTCTCTTCCTTACTTCCCACAAATTCGTCTCAATATCCACAAACTCAATCTAACTGGCTTCTTTTGTAATATTAAAGACATAGGAATCTTGATGAGAAAAGAAGTACATGTACAGGATCTGTAGTGGCCTTTAATAAAAGATTCTTTAGTATAGATGATGTAAACCTGCCAATGGCAACTGGCATCTCTCATGACAAATGTTCAAGATTTCATTGGAATCTTGGAAAGCGAGTAACTGAAAAACTCTGAATTCAATTAATATTGAATTTTTAAGTTATTTTAAGTAATTTCACAGTCAAATGCTGAGTTCTTTTACTCAATGATAACTTTCCACATTATGTTAAGAACATCTAAATTTAATAATGTCAAGCAGAAAATGTTATTACCATGCATATGTATGTCTGCATACCTCAAAGGATGGGGAGCTCAAGTTAGATTTGTCTTCCTCCTGACAAACCACAGGTAAAGATGGCAGTCTAGCTGAACTTGTCTATAATGAGGAAGCAGAACCTTGGCATTCACCAGTCTCCACTGCTGTATTAAGAAAAACAGTCCTAGAGTAAGCAAGGAATGATCTACACATTGATGTACGCACAAGCATGCATGATGACATGGGGCTTCCCTGGTGGTCCAGTGATTAAGAGTCTACCTTGCAAGGCAGGGGACACCAGTTCAATCCCTGGTCCAGGAAGATCCCACATGCCTCGCAACAACTAAGCCTGCATACCACAATTAGAGCCGGTATACCACAATTAGAGAGTAGCCCCTGCTCTCCGTAACTGGAGAAAGCCTGCACACGGCAACAAAGACCCAGTGCAACCAAAATTAAACTAAAAAATAAATTCTTAAAATATTTTTAAAAATTAAAAAAAGAAAGTATGATGACAAATTCTCTCCAAAGTCAGGGACCAACCTTTGTGCAGTTCTGTAAAAGGATTCCCAGAATCAGATCATAAGACCTCCTACTGAGAGATTGGTGGTGGCCAGGGGCAAGAAGTAAATGGGAAACATTGGTGAAGGTGATCAAAAGGTACTGACTTCTAGTTACAAGATAAGTAAGTTCTTGGGGTGTAATGCACAGTGTGGTGACTATAGTTTTTAATGCTATATTTGAAGATAACTGAGAGTAATTCTCAAAGGTTCTTATCACACACAAAAAAATCGTAGCTATGAAGGGTGTTAACATCCAACAGCTATGATGGATGTTAACTAAATTTATTGTGGTGATCATTTTGCAATATATACATATATCAAGTCATCATGCCATGCACTTAAAAGGAATATAATGTTTCATGTCAATTTTACCTCTATAAAACTGGGGCAAAGGGAAGATCTTCTATCATATTAGCCTGGAATGAACAACACGTGATCTCACTCGAGGACGACTCTGTAAATGGAACTTCCACGAAAACAACTTGGTGTAGCAGAATACCATAAAATAGGTGGGATCAGGAGTAGGGAAAGGAAAGGCCTATAGCAGGGAAGAAATAGCCTACTCCACAGCCTTCTCTCCAACTGCTGACAAAGAGCCAGTGTCAAAGGAAGGAAACCTGCCTTTGGCATGGTGGGTGAGGTGATGAGTTTTGGCTTCCCAAGAAAGTGAATTGAGCCAGACCAAGAAAACTCTGGGATGATGAAATTTCACTCAAGAGTGGACATAATAAAACCTCAACCTCTCATCAGTGCTCTTTGCCCAAGTTTGTCTTCAATCATCACATCCACATGTGTCAAGCTCACACTGGACACCTGTATTTACAAGCCAACTAGCACGGAGCTCCATTTTCATGCAATTTGGATTTAATCGCCCAAACTGCATGCACACGTTTATCCTGCTCTCGAAAATGTTGTTTTATTCATTCAAACTTAAGTGTGATATGCCTCACACAGTAAGGCAAGTTAAACAGAAAAGCATGAAAGGACAGGATGCTAAAAGCAAATAAAATGTAGACTACAATCACCTCTCGTATCTGAGGGGGATTGGCTCCAGGACTCCCTCAGATACCAAAATCCACAGATGCTCAATTCTTTTATATAAAATGAGACAGCATTTGCACATAACCTACACACATATTTCTGTGTACTTAAAGTCACCTCTAGGCTACTTATAATACTTAACACAATATATGTAGTTGGCCACACAGCAAATTCAAGTTTTGCTTTTTGGAATATTTTGGAATTCTTTTTTTAGAATATTTTTGCTCCTTGGTTGGTTGATCTGTGGATACAGAGGGTCGACTGTAATTTCTCAACAAGCTTTCATTGAGCACCAACTATGTAAGCAGCTCAAAGAATCCTCAAATTAAATTCAAAATGAAGTTATGGACCATTAAAGTTCTTGATACATACGCATTTCCAAATGGCTTTCTAAAAGGATTCAGACAATTGGCACTGTTTCACTATGTGTCTTGTGTTAAAATTAAAAACTTAAGAGAGTGTGTCACACAAATTGTATATTATATAAACCCAGTGTCCTGTAGCTTTAACTACTTGACATTTTTGATGGCAGAGGATGTAGCTTATAGTCTGTAGGATGGAGCTTCCCATCTTAAAGCAATAGGCACTCTTTAGGTGAGCAATAAACAGAACTATTTCTGTCATATTCAAATATAGGCCAAGGTGCTGATGACCACCTTTCATTTAACTCCAAAAATCTACAGACTTGAAAATGTCCCTATACATCCTTAATTTTCATACAAATGACAACCATTATCTCCCCTCCCATATTCCAAGGCCTAGATCCACCCATACCTTGATGAAGTGAGTCTGTGTGCCCCAAATTTTATTAGGCGACCCAAACTCCACGACCAAACCTGATTGGACAAGGAGAGACTACCTAACCCAAGCTGAGCCAATTAGATTCCTTATGTTAAATTTTGGAACACTTTAAAAATAAGGCTCTAAGCAGCAGGAATCAGTCAAATGGAGCCCAAATTTGGCACCATGAAAAGCCAAAGCTGGAATGATGGGCAGGCAGAAGTTCAGAGTGGTGAATGGGAGGGTTGGCAGAAAGATACACTGGAAAGAGGGGTAGAGACAAGACCACATCAGCACTTCAGTCCTGCTGCTGAGTGACTGGCTGATTCTTATGAGGCCTTCCTATACTTCCTGCCACTGGCTTCTAGGAGGTCTTTCTATGACCTTAAAATAGATGCAATATTTTGTAAGAACAAACTCTCTCCAACTATTTTTCTAGCCCCATTTTAAGATATATTTCTCCCTTCTTCTCCCTACGACTTGACAAAATTTCTAAAATAAGGATTTATCATAAAATCAAATGCATATTCAAATTAACAGAGATGTTGCCTCTTGACAGACTATTAGGTACATCTTGCATGTGATGGCATCTCACAACTGGAGACTATAGAACACCAATGAAGGCCACTGGACTGGTTGGTCAGTGGCATGCTATTTATCCTCATTCCAGCATTCTTGCCTGGAAAATTCCATGGACAGAAAAGCCTAGTGGGCTAGAGTCCATAAGGTCCCAAAAAGTCAGACACGACTGAGCTCACACACATACACATACATCACAAGTTAAAAAGGTCCTAATAGATAGGTTTAGGCAGAGACATCTAGAATTATATATGTATTTATTATATATATGTTAATATATAATTATAATGTCATATATATGTATATAACAAATTTCCAGGTAATTAGAAAAAACCGGGAGCTAAGGCTTATTATATTTATTTGAGCTCAACATTTTAAACCACTTGTCGCCAAAAAGTCAATAGAGATTGTCCCATCTGAAACATTCTTAGGGGTTACTGTCACCATCCTTATTTATAGAGTGAATTTTTTTAAATGTATTTATGTATATATTTTTGTTTGTGCTGGGTCTTCACTGCTGTGCAAGGGCCCTCTCTAGCTGTGGCAAGTGGGGACTTCCTTCCTTGTGGTGTAAAGGCTTCTCGTCGTGGTGGCTTCTCTTGTGGAACCTCGGCTCCAGCTGCATGAGCTTCAGTAGCTGAAGGCTCACGAGGCTCAACAGCCATGGTGCACGGGCTTAGTGGCTCCTTGGCAAGAGGAATCTTCCCAGACCAGGGATCAAACCTGTGTCCCCTCCACTGGCAGACAAATTCCTATCCATGGTACTACCAGGGAAGTCCTATAACCAATTTTTTTTAAGCCGTTTCTAGATTTTGAGAAATCGAAACTTTCTACTGACTCTATTCAACAGAAAACAATAAAATGAAAGATTAGAATTTGCTGACTTTGACTACCCCCAGAATTTGACTCAGCAATTTGTGGTTTTCTCAGTAGATGAACAAGAGATATGATTTAGAAATTGAGCGTCATTCCCGGATAACTTACAAAAGCCACACCCCCTTCCTTTTTCAGCCCTCTTCCTTCTTTCCCAGTGCAGGAAGAAAAGGAACCTGCTTTCATCTAAGGAATCTGAGAACTGGACGCAGAGAGAGGACTGTCAGAAGTAGAGGAAACACCACATGGAAGACCTTTCTTAAAGGGAACCACATGTGTTTGGCATCTGTTTGCCATCCCTGTGATGACTGGCATTTATGAGCTCTGATTTCTGATGGGAGCAAACAGAACTATGAATGCATCCAGGGAATCCACCTGGTGAGCACTCTTGTTGCTTCTGCATTTCTGTTCGTCTGCTTGTTATGCTTCTTAATTTCTCAAACCCTCTAAAAATGTGTTGCAAGAGAACATAATTCAAATTCAAAAAGTTAAGCAAAACATAAGTATTCATACAGGATTGGTGGAATCATGTACATCCTTTTGCCCATTTCCATGGGAGCCAAAGTTTGATGTTGACTCATATAGCCCCCACTCCAGTGTTCTTGCCTGGAGAATCCCAGGGATGGGGGAGCCTGGTGGGCTGCCATCTGTGGAGTCACACAGAGTCGGACACAACTGAAGCGACTTAGCAGCAGCAGCAGCATATAACCCACTCCAGTATTCTTGCCTGGAGAATTCCTGGACAGGGGAGCCTGGCAAGGTACAGTTCACAGAGTTGGAGAAAGTTAGGAATGACTAAAGTGACTAACGCACACACCACACACAACCAAAAGGCTTTTTAATTGTCGTAACAAATCTGTTTCCTGCTTTGTTGGGTGGAATAACCATATACAGAGATAACACTTCTTCGTTTGCTTGCTCTTTGTTTGAAAGCCAGAAGATCTGAAGCAGAAATGGAATGAGAAAGCACCCAAATTAAGAAAATGCTCACCTTCTGCTTCACAATTCACCAAAAGGCATAATTAGACAAAATCTGCAGTCCAGGCCAAATATTTAGGGTCAACACTTCCCCAAAGAGGATAAAATAAACTTTCAAAGTACTAGCTTCCCTCTGGAAGTTTCTCCCCAAAAATGTATGATCTGGGATCATGTGAAAACGAGGGCTCAATATTCTACCTTTGGAGCTCAGCAGTGTTCCACGTAAGGGCCGAATCACTTCTGAATCCCTGGCTACTGTTTCTCAGTCCAGTGTCTGTCTGGATAGACTTTGCTCTGTAGAATCTAGGTTGGTTCTTGCTGTGATTCCCATAGAACTGAGCAACATGCAGCAGAAATCTCAGGATGATGTGGTCAGTGCTTTTTGGAGGGTGATGAGTGGAGGCTTGAAGAGAAGTCAGGAAAGGCTTCAGAAGGGATGAGTATAGAAAGTCAAACGAACCTGCAAAGTCCACGTGGATGGTTTCATGATGAGCTGCAGAGCAAAGTTCCCCCACCCTAAGGATGTATGTTCCCCCTTTCCGTGGGGAGACAGACAAAATATCTTGGGGACCAGATTCAGTTTGTGGGCCTTCCAGTGTATGTTCCCCACTTTAAAGGCTGCACAGGAGTCATTTTAGGGAATCAGACAACATCCACAAAAACATAAAGTCAAGGAAGGGCAGGTATGTCTGAAAAACCTGCAGAAGTGTGGGCAGCTGATTGCAGTGTTTCAGGGGATGCAGGAGAGAAGATGACAGTGGTTGGGGAAGCACTGGAAGGAAAACCACTGTAACTAGTGCTAGATCCTATCCTGAAACATGCAGACGTGCAGGCCAGAGGTGTCTCTAAGCAGGGGAGTGACATGAAGACTTTCCCTTTTATAAGATGTTTGCCACCAGGGCTGTAGAGGAGAGAGGTTGGAGGCAGAAAGACAGGTGGGTGATGTCAGGGACAATGAATGGGGATTGTGGCCATGGGGGTGGAGAAGGTGGGTTCAAATTAAGGGATATTTCTGAGGCAGAAGAGATAAAGCTTAGATGTGGGAGATAGAGAAGAAGACATTAGGAATGAGCCTAAGGTTTCCAGCTGTAGGAAATGCTTTGGTGAAAATACCAGTAATCAAAATTGCGAATCAGGAAAAGAACAAAGGGAGAGTACTCATTTCTGTTTGGGGTAAATTCAGTTATAAGTACCTGAGGTTTAAACAGGTGGCAATATATTTTCTTCCCCCTCTTTATATATTTTTCATCTTTAAACATCCCAAACTTATAGAAAAGCTGTAATTACAGTACAAAGGAAAAATAAAACTTTTACCCCTTTAACCCTATTAATTATGTCTATGTAAATTGCGGACCTGACATCCCATCAGCTCAGTCGGTCAGTCATGTCTGACTCTTTGCAACCATAACCATATGTAGAGAATACAAAATTCTCTAATATGTATTTCCTAGAAACAGGAACATTCTCCCACATAAGGAGAAGATAGCCGCAAAATTAGGAAATTAACTCGAGACTTTGCCCGTGGGCCTGAGCGGGCAGGCTCAGTCGTGTCTGACTGTTTGCAACTCCATGGACAGTAGCCCACCAGGCTCCTCTGTCCATGGGATTCTCCAGGCAAGAATACTGGGGTGGGTTGCCATTTTCCTCCTCCCAGGGATCTTCCTGACCCAGGGATCGAACCGAGGTCTCCTGTAGCTCCTGCATTGGCAGGCGGGTTACTGCCATCTAGTCCTCCACTCTCAGTCAAGTTTTGCCAATGTCCCATCAGTCGTGTTCAGCAAAAGGGTCCTGTCCAAAATCCTAAGCTCCATTTAGTTGTCAGGCCTCCTTCCGTCTGGAACCATACCACAGTCTTCCCTGATCTTTCTCATCCTTGAGTCTTTTGAAGATTACAAGTTTGTCAGTTTGCTGTATGTCCCACGATTTGGGCTTGTCCCTCGTTGCCTAATGATGTGAGATTCAGCTTATGTGTCTCTGGCAGGAAGATCACTGTGATGCTACCTTCTTCTCAATCCAATGTGTCAGGTGATTTCAGTTTATCCCATTACTGATGATGTTGGCTTTGATGGCTTGATTAAAAATGGTATCTGCCAGTTTTCTTCACTTTAAAGCTATGCTTCTCCCCTATGTAACTAATAAGTAAATTTGCCATTTCTCATCAAACTTTCAATTTATTCATTCACTCACTTATATCAGAATGGATTCATGATATCTTTACTCAGTTGGTTATAATCCATTGCTATCATTATTTATGGATGTCCGTAAACAAACCCAGATTTGGCCAGTGGCAGCCCCTTTCAGTGGAGAAGGCAATGGCAACCCACCTCTGTACTCTTGCCTGGAAAATCCCATGGACGGAGGAGCCTGGTAGGCTGCAGTCCACGGGGTCGCTAAGAGTTGGACACGACTGAAGCGACTTACAGCAGCCCCTTTAGTCTAGTTTCCATGTCTTTTTTGACATGAACCTACCATTCCTGAAACACTTCCTTGCTTTCTGGCATAAATAAGATATTCCAGACTCATCTTGTACTTTCCCTACCAGCCCTGGAATCAATCATTTCTCTAAGGATCCTTGGTTCCTTTTGGTGAAAGAACAACATTTAGGAGGTACATTCTGAGAGCTGGATGTGCTCAGATGAATGATTCCAAGCCCTTTCCATGTACAGAACTAGGGAATACATGTGTGCCTCTACACCTATACAGGCTTCCTGGGTGGCACGAGTGGTAAAGGACCTGCCTGCCAGTGCCGGAGATGTAAGCTATGTGGGTTTGATCCCTGAGTTGGGAAGATCCCCTGGAGGAGGGTATGGAAACCCACTCCAGGATTCTTGACTGGAGAATCCCATGGACAGAGGTGCCTGGAAGGCTACAGCCCATAGGGCTACACAGAGTTGGACACGACTGAAGTGACTTAGCATGCATGCATGCACACCTATACACACACAAACAGAGATTCTTACATATATCTATATATTTATTTTTGGCCATATCAGCAACTCGTGGATTCTTAGTTCCCCCACCAGAGATTGAATCCAGGCCATGGCCATAAAAATGCCAAGTCTTCATCACTGGACCACCAGGAAATTCCCGATGTCTATTTTTTTCATCTATTCACATTTTTGATACACACTGTTACTGCTGATTCCCATCCGATAGCACAGTGTTCATTCTAATTTTCTCCTTTTCCGTATCTGTAAGTCCATTCTCCAATAGTAAAAAACAAAAACTGGCTCTCTGGTCACTTTTGGTTAGCCCACCTGTGTAACCCAAACCCCAGCTCTCCTGCACAGGCGTCCTCCGACACTTCCTGCCGGACTGCCTCCCCTGGGTACCCTGCTCAAGCTCCCGTAGCCCGGTCTGGGGTCCACCCCCACCTCACCTTAGGTCCAGACACCTACCTTGTTCTGCCCCTACTTAACAGCTTTAGGACCAAACTGTTCACAAAAGAAAAAAAAAGAAAGAAAGGAACAGAGGAAGGGGGAAGAGAAAGAAAAAGAGGAATGTAAAATACAAGTTTAGCCTAAGGGGAAAGGAATTCACAGCCATTAGAGCTCTCAAACTTAAGGGAAGTGGATTCCTCTGGGCCAGAAGAGCTACCTGAGGAGCACCAGGAAAAACAGAAGTAGAAATCACTAACTGTTACCTGGAATAGGCTTCTATGAACCTCACATAACCCACTCAATGATTAGCTTTTGATCCATTTCACATACTTGTATGTTAACAATTAAAGACAAATTCTCTGGAAAGGATGGTGAAGGATGATGGCTCTTCCTGGTGTTATGACTGAACATGACATCTCCTTGACATTTCAATCAACAGATCATTTGAAGACCATTTGAGAAAGAAATACGAGCACTTACCGTTGGCAAAAACCTTCTATTGATACTTTCTGGCATGATCAATAACGTCAGCATCAAAACTTACAGAATGGCTGTCATTGTCTTGGAGAAAGCTACAGAGACAGTAGTGACACTGTCTTAAAAATTGCTCCATCGCCAATGATGGGGTTAACCCAGAGGACGACTTTACATGGCAAGCCATAGGTATCAGTGACTACTCTGAAAAGTGATTCAGAAAATTCAGACACTTATTGTAGTCAAGTTCCTTTACTAATAGATGCATGAGAGTGTTACCAAGTGCAAATAATACACAAGTCTAGAAGAGCTTTGTCAGTAAATATACAATAAAAATTGGAAGTGATAAGAAATCACTGAGCTGTTGTTTAATTGACATGGTTATTTTCACCAGTGGTACATAAAATAATGATGTACTTTATAATCAAGATCTTCCTTTTTGAATAGTATAGTAAGAAATAAAGTGGCATTGGTGAAGAAGACAGAGGAAAAAGCCTTTCAAGGTATAGAATGAGAACAAGAGCTGAAAGAATAGGAAATTGTAGTTTGAAAAAAGAACAGAGGTGTTTCAGAGGTGAGGTGGTTTTTGGCTATAACGAGGTCCAGGAGATGGTCTTGGTAATGGTTTAGGGAGACAGAAGCCAAGGTTACTAGCCTACGTGGAGGTTAAGGTGCAATGAGGTAGGATGTCTAGTGGGTCCTCACCTGGACACTGATGTAACCCAAGTTGATGGTAAGGACTGGGGTGAAGAACAAAACAGCAAATAGACATTCTAATTGGACCTCGCTTGGAAGTCAGAAGATTGCAATAAATAAGGATGAGGAGAGGAGGCAAATTTGTTATAAATTTATTTATGGATTTTTGAATTATTAGGAAGAACTTTTAAACCTGTCTATATTATGGCAGATTAGATGCACTGCAATGACAAAAGTTTAGTCTGATTTTCTGCAATTCATCGATCTTGATACCAAGTAAGATTCCTAGGGGATTCAGCCTTGATAGAGAACCATGGATTAAACCAAATAGACCTATGCAAATATCTGAGTTTTGGTATTTCAAAACTCCACATAATTAATGTCTTGAACCGATTCCTGTACAAATGTGGAATTTAACAACTAGCCCAGTAGCTCAATGCAATCTATCAGAAATGCCCATTCAGATGAAGATATATTTGCATATTGACCAGAAATGCCAAATAGTGGCTTATTGACTTGATGGTTGATATTTAAAGACATAGGGAAAAAAAGACAAATATAGCATTTGAAAGCCTGAGACCATTCTATACTTATACTATTAATATTCCCTTGCCACTTTGCAAGTTAAACCACTGGTAAGGAGATAAGTTAATTGGACTACGTCATAAATTAATTTCAAACAGCAAAGCCAAATAAGTAAACTCAACTTCAGAAATGATCTCTCCACTCAGACTTCAACAGAGAGGTGGAAGAAGGTTAACCCTTAGCTTATTGGATGCCAAAGATAGCGAGGTAGTCCTGAATGTTAGAGAAAGCATCCAAGAAGGTATACTTGTGTGAAGGTATTTGTAATATATAAATAGTGAGGGCATGGTCATAAGAAAAGGAACAAAGTAAATCACAGGGTGAGATTCCACTCAGTGGTGTCCGACCCTTTGCAACCCCATGGACTACAGCCCGCCAGGCTCCTCTGTCCATGGAATTCTCCAGGCAAGAGTCCTAGAGTGGGTGTCCATGCCCTCCTCGAGGGCATCTTCCCAAACCAGGGACTGAATCCAGGTCTCCCGCACTGCAGGCAGATTCTTTACTGTATGAGCCACGAGGGAAGCCCTGAGATCCCACATGTGTGTGCTAATTCACGACATACAGATGAACCTATTTGCAAAGCAGAAACAGAGACACAGATGTAGAGAACAAAGGTATGGACATCAAGGGGGAAGTGGGAGGTAGGATGAATAGGAAAACTGGGATTGACGTATCTACACTACTCTTTATAAAACAGATACTAATAAGGACCTACTGTATAGCAAGCAGGGAACTCTATTCAATACGCCATGGTGACCTAAACAGGAGGGAAATCCAAACAACAGGGGCTACATGTATGTGTAGCTGATTCACTTTGCTATACAGTAGAAACTAACATGATGTTGTAAAGCAACTATACTCCAATACATTTTTTAATTAATAAAAATAAATTACAGCATGAGTATCAAAGCATTATTTACACGAACCATCACAACCACTCAAAACGTACCAAGAGTTGGGGCAGGGGCCTTTCACAGCTGTCAAACCTTAAAGCCTCCTCTTCCTGGGACAGCACTGATGGGACAGACTTCAAGGCAGATGCTCTTTGGGAGGACTGTGCTTCCCTGGTGGCTCAGTGGTAAAGAATCCGCCCGCAGTGCAGGAAACCTGGGTTCAGCCTCTGAGTCAGCAAGATCCCCTGGAGAAGGAAATGGCCACCCACTCCAGTACTCTTGCCTGGAGAATTCCATGGACAGAAGAGCCTAGCAGGCTACAGTCCATGGGGTCACAAAGAGTCAGATCGAATGAGCAACTAACATGTTCTCTTCTTTAAAATCATTGTGTGTTCTTTGCATCCGGTGGGAAATAGTCAAAAGAGAGGTTTTGCCTCTCCAGAAAAAAGTTGCACAGGAAATAAAAGAGGAAAATGTGGTAAATGAATATTAAATAAGAGTCATTAGTGCCCCCATGTTCTAACTGTTATAGGAATAGTCTTAGGATGGGGAGGTTTTATTTCCCCCCCTACAAGGGTAATAAAGCATCCACCAAAAAAAAAAAAAAATCATTACTGGCTGCATGGAAATGAAAACACTCTCATTATTCATTTCTTTTTCTGAGAGAGAGAGAAGGACAAAGCATTCAACTTCCAAGCTTTTAAAGTAATCGTGAGCTCAATAAATAGAAGTTGCAAGACTAATGTCTTTAAAACTGCCTCTATTATGGCCAGTGAAGGAAAGAAAGTGGGGGCGGGGGGGCAAGCATGAGAAAATTGAGGAAATGAAAGAAAGTGAAGAAAATAAGTTGGTTATATTCAGTCAGTGGCTTTTCTTCCTAGACATTGCTACTTCTGCCCCACGTGGGTGGGTGGGGGGGTGCTGTCTCCTTTCTCTACTTACCCACAAACATCTTCAGTTCCCTCCCCTGCCACCCACCACCACACTTGTGTTAATAAAACAGAGTCATTCTGGGGGTCTTCCCTGGCAGTCCAGTGGTTAAGACTCTGCGTTTCCACTTTGAGGGACATAGGTTCGATCTTTGGTTGGGGGACTAAGGCCTTGCATGCTGTGTGGCCAAAAGAAAAACAGAGACATTTCAAATACTCTTTAGGGACCTTCAGCTGCAGCATCATCTAAGTTTGAGCTAACGACATTGTTTTTAATTTTCCTGAGAAGTTCAAAGTGGTTGGATTTAAACGGCCTCCATTAATTGGCCCCAACTCAGTATATTTTCATCACTTTTTTCCCTCTCGTCCCAGGAAAGATGCTGCCCTCCCAGTTCCAACCTCACCCGTTCGTCTTTGTCCTGAAGAGTTCTTCTGTGGCTCTGTCCTTTCAACCAGTTTCTTTTCCTCTAAATATTTGCATTATGTAATAGAAGCAACAAGAAGAAGAAATAACACCTGTATAGTATTTTGAGAATAGGAAATGTTGCATACATAACTTCCTTTAAACCCCCACAACTTTAAAAAAAAAAAAAAGCAAAAAAAAAAAAAACAAAAGAAACAGGTATTATTGTTTTGCCACTTTTACATTTTAAAAGTCTTTTAGAAGTATTTATTTATTTATTTTTATTTACTTTTGGCTGCTCTGGGTCTTCATTACTGTGTGAGGGCTTTCTCTATCCAGAGAGTGGGGGCTACTCTCTAGCTGCCATGTGACGGCATCACACTGCAGTGGCTTCTCTTGTTGCAGGGCACTGGTTCTAGAAAGTAGGCTCAGTAGTTGCAGCCCCAGGCTTAGTTGCCATGGCATGTGGAATCTTCCCAGACTATGGACAAAATCCGTGTCCACTGCATTTGGCAGGCAGATTCTTAATCACTGGGCCACCAGGGAAGTCTTGTTTTCTCATTTTTAAATCTCTGAGAGATGAGGGGACTTGCTCACATTCACAAGTGATGAGTGGCTGAGTGGGGACTCTAATGCAAGCCTTCCAAATTCAGGCCCATCCTGCCTACCAGCCACCTCCTCCTCCTTGCAACTAGAATAGCAGGGCTACCCACATGGGGAGGGCACACCCGCTTCCCCAGCCAGGCTGGAGGAATGCTCAGCTGGGAATTCCCTGTGGCCCTAGCAGGCACCTTGCAGGACTGAGGAGCTGAGAGCTCCCAGACCATCTCTGCCAAGGCTGGTCTCACCCATCAACTCCAGGATGCTTCAGAAAGATAACCATCATCCATGTACCATGCCTTGACAAGGTTGGGAGGTTCCCGGAAGACCCATCACTCTGGTTTGCCTAGGCTTCTTCGGGCTTCATGGGCTTCCAGGTGGCACTTGTGGTAAAAAACCCACCTGCCAATACAGGAGATGCAAGAGACCTAGGTTCAGTCCCTGGGTTGGAGAAGATTCCCTGGAGGAGGAAATGGCAACCCAGTCCAGCATTCTTGCCTGGAGAATCCCGTGAACAGAGGAATCTGGCTACAGGATCCATGGGGTTGCAAAGCATCGGACATGACTGAGCAGCTGAACACACTGTGGGTTTTAGCACTGAGAGTTCAACACTTGGGCCTACAGGTTAAGTCAGCCACCCTAAGAAAGCTCTAAGCAGGTCTGTGCCCCTTCAAGGATGTTTCTCATACACCGTCTTTTATGATTGTATTTCACATTCTCTCAACAAGCATTTATGGAGCCCCTGCTAAAGTCAAGAGCCTTACACTAGGCCTGGTACACAAAGATGAACATTTTGTATCTTTGCTTCGAGGGGTTTGCAGTCAAGTGGGGAAGAGGGTATGCATTCAAATGAGCATGAGAACTGAAGTGTGGTTGTAAAAACAAAAGCAACTCTGAGTCTCATGATAGCCGCAGGAGAAGTGGATTTCAGGAAGGAGAAGGCGACCAGTAGAATCAAATGCTATGGAAACGTCTAGAAGGATGAGGCTTAGGAGGAGTCCACTGGACCTGGTGGCTAGAACCGATGAGAAAGTAACAACGAGCACGGAGAGGGCAGCAATCAGTGGGTAGCGAGGACGGCAGCCAGAGCCATCCTCCAAAATTTAAGCCAGGAGACTTCTGCTTTTGATCGTGAAGGAGTCACTGGTGCCAGACTAGAAAGTGAAGTCCCCCAGTCGTGTCTGACTCTTTGCAACCCCATGGACTGTAGCCCACCAGCCTCTTCCGTGCATGGGATTTTCCAGGCAAGAGTACTGGAGTGGGTTGCCATTTCCTTCTCCAGGGCATCTTCCTGTCCCAGGGATCAAACCCGGGTCTCCTGCATTGCGGGCAGATGCTTTACTGTCTGAGCCACCAGGGAATCCTGGTACCAGACTAGCCCTCCCACCATAAAAAACTAGAAAACTGGACAAAAACACAGGCATCAACTTCAGACATCAGACAATGGGCAACCGTCATCTTGAGGAGAAGTAAGCCCAGTAGAGCCCAAGCTTTCTGCCTGGAGGCATTCATTGGATCCCAGTTCTGGAGGGGAACCCAAGCAGCTGGGAAAACAGGCTCAGGGCTCAGGGAGGCAGTCTCCTGACCTCATTGCCCTAACTCTGCTTTTCCTCCAAAGCACAAATCACCACCAGACTTTATAAATTTGATTGCTTTCATTGTGGTTATTTTCCATCTCCTTGTGATTCCCTCTTCAGAATGTCATCTTCATAAGGGCAGGGCAAAGCTATTATATATTTTATTCACTGTTCCATCCCTCCAAGGGTGTGTGTAGATGAGAGAAAATAACATCAGGAAATAGCTCTTTAGAAAAATGATGAGGGACAAGGGGAGATAAACTGGAACCACAACGATGTCATAGAGTTTCAGGAAGGGCACTTTATAGAGAAAGGGGATTTACAACATGAAAGTATTTGAGGGATCTAGGCTGCATATGATAACACGCTGTTGGACTGTAATCCCTGAAGACTCTCCTAAGACCACCTAAGGCCTGGTGGTTGAGGTGTTCAGTAGGGATGAAACTGAGGGAGAGCTGGGAATTAGAGGTTTCACTGGTGATTCAATTGGTAAAAAAAACCTGCCTGCAATGCAGGAGACCCAGGTTCAATCTCTGGGTTGGATTTATTTTGTTTTGGGTTTTTCTTTCTCCTCTCAACAGGCAAAATACAGCAATTATAGTTCAGTAGCACTTGTTACACAGTTGTAACCACCATTCATGGTGTTGAAGAGAAGAACATGGAGGTGTTTGTTTGCTTGATCTGCTTCTTCCTTGGAGCAGGCAGAGAGGTGAGTGGACCTCTCAGTTTTGTGTGGCATATGACCAATAGACTTTTAAGAAACAAACATGGACATTCTTGCTCCCCTGATTCCAAACCTGGAAGAAGTAAAGTTTGCTCGTGTGAGTGGGCTGTGGCTACCAGAGAGCCTAGGTGAGCATGTATCTCCTTTCTATACTAAATAAAATAAGACGTAGTAAGACAAGACATCTGAATGGATAAAGAAGTTGTTTTATATATATATACATATATATATGTATATATATATATAATGGAATATTACTCAGCCATTAAAAAGAATGAAATGCCATTTGCAGCTATGAGGTTATCATATTAAGTGAAGTAAGTCAGAAAAAGAAAAATATCATATGATATCACTTATATGTAGAATCTAAAAAAAATTATACAAATATATATATATATATATATATATAAAACAAACAAACGGACTCATAAATAGAGAAAACAAACTTATGGTTAGCAAAAGGGAAACAGGAGGATGGATAAATTAGGAGTTTAGGATCAACATATACACACTACTATAGATAGAAAAGATAAACAACAAGATTCTACTTTTAGCACAGGGAACTATATTCAATATATTATTATAACCTATAGGGGAAAAGATATATATATATATAGGTAGATATATATAGATACAGATATAACTAAATCACTTTGCTGTACACCTGAAATATTATAAATCAACTATATTTCAATTTCAAAAAATAAATAAAATAAAATAAGCCATCTGCCAAGTTCTCTTGCTTAACACTTAAGGTTAAGTATAAAATTATCTGCATTGACCCAACTTCTCAGAGGCACAGAAATGAATTACTTAAGATAATCTGGTCAGAAATAACTATAGAAAAACCAACTACTCCTTCTGTATAGCAGCTTTCCTGGGTGAAAGATTCCTTCCATTCCCTGAAGAAAGGTAGTTCACTCCCCACCCACACTCACACCCATGTCTCAAGGCTGAAGTTACATTAAAACTAAATTAATGACTTGTGTCTTTTTTAATGCTTCAATAAAAAGAAACTCCTCCCTCTTCATTCCTGAGATCATAGGAATTGCTAACATAACAGGGTGCTGGAATTGTGAGGATAGGAATCTATTTTTCCTCCACAGTTGCTAATGATCGTTTCTTGTTGTCCCTGGGGAGTTTAATATTATTCATATTTCCCTGCAACCTCTTAGTTCAAGTCTCAGCCTTTGATGTGAAACAATTCATGACTCTTTCTTGAGCCAAGCATAATGGACTTCTGTTTTTTGGCCACTGAACATCCATACACCCTGCTTCCTGTAACTGTGGTCTGGGGACCCCCAGGCACACTCATCTCTGCTCCCTGGGGCTCTGGGGCACTCCCACTGCCTTTCCCCACACCAAGGATCACTCCATGAGATGACCCAGCCCTAAGAGCACCAGCACACCCCTCCAAGGTACTGTGATTGGCCAAAGGTACTAAATGGTCAAAGCACAAGCAATGAAATACAATGAGACCTCACAAATAACTTCTGAGAAAGAGACTCACTTACTTTCGGTGCTGGCTTTAAGAGGACAAAAAGATTGGGGCAATCCCTCCATGTTGCTACAGTGTGGAGCCTGAGATGACACCACTTCAACTGGAGGAGGAGCAACACAGGCCAGTGAGTTGGCGGAGCTCAAAATCTGGGAAGCCTGAAGTAAACCTACCCCTGGACTTTTCAATGAGCTGTTAAGTCTCCTTTTTCCTCAAGAGAGAATTTTGCAACCAAGAGTTATACCTTCTACTTGCAGATCACTCTAGAGACCTGTTTCCAGACATCTAGACATCTAGACAAGCTCTCTTTTCTGCACACTAAATGATTCTTGCTTTGGCCAACGTACATTCCGGTTTTGTTGAAGCCATCCTCATTCATTCTGTGCAATCTGATGTTCGAGTATAAGTTCTTTAAACTTTTACAGAATCTTCTGTATCTTTCTCTGTTTCCAGTTCATTCACTTTTGACTCATCAGCAATTTAGTGAGTTCTCAGTACATGTTCTTAGAAGTCATGAGGTGCACAGCAAAGGAAGCAAGAAATGAAGTGAAAAACCAAGCAACAGAGTGGAAGCAAATATTTTCTGATTGTCTGGCAAGGGATTCATGTCCAAAACATATAAAGAATTCCTATAACTCATGAGAAAAAAAATAAATAAGTAAATAACCCAGACAAAAAATAAGCTAAAGACATAAATGGACATTTCGCTATGAAGACATATGTGGTCAACGGGTATATGCAAACATTATCAATGTTACTAATTATTAGAAAATCAAAGCCACTGTGAGGTATCACCTCACACCTCTCAGGATGGCTATTATCAAAAAAAAAAAAGCTAAATATAACAAGTGTTGGCAAGGACACAGAGAAATTGGAACCCTTGCATGTTGGAGATAGGGTTGTAAAATGGTGCTGCCAGTATGCCAAATAGTATGACATTTCCAGAAAAAATTAAAACAGAACCACTGTACAACCCCAAAATCCCATTTCTGAGTATATACTCCCAAATAATTGAATGCAGAATTTCAGAGACCTGTTTGCACACCTTCATATTTGTTGAAGCATGATTCACTATAGCCAAGATGTGGGAGCAAATCAGATGTCCATCAGCAGATAAATGAATAAAGAAAATGTGGTCTATAAATACAATGGAATATTCTTCAGTCTTTAAAAAGGAGATTCTGCAATATGCAATAACACAGATGGACCTTGAGGTTACTATTCTGAGTGAAATACGCCAGTCACAGAAAGACACATATTAAATGATCCTTTCTATATGTAGTATCTTAAACAGGCAAATGCATAGATGGTGGAATGGTGGGTGCTAGAATCTGGGAATAGGGGGAGGGGAGAAATGGGGAGATAATAATACATCAGCATAAAGTTTCAGTTAAGAAATATGAATAAGTTCTAGAGACCTGCTGTATCACATTGTACCTATAGTTAACAATACTGCACTGAAAAAATTTATTGGAATATAGTTGATAGACAATATTGCACTATAGGCTTAAAAAAAATCATTAAGAGGGCACACCTCATGTTAAGTATTCTTACCACAATAAAATGCAATTAAAGCCACTCCAGTATTCTTGCCTGGAAGATTCTATGGATAAAGGAGGAACCTGGTGGGCTGCAGTCCATGGAGTCACAAAGAGTCAGACACGACTGAACGACTAGCACTCACTTTCAAAGAAGAAGAGGGAGAGGAAGAGGAAGGGGAGAAGGAAAAGTAAAAGGTGGCAAGGGGGGAGGGGCAAGGGAGAGGAGGAGGGGAAGGCATAAGGGATGAAAATCCCAGCTTCATCAACCAAGAGTAATTACAGAACCAGCGGACATGCATCGAGATAGGGGAATGTAAGGTAATGGAGAGCCCAGAGCACAGGGCTGGTAGGAAGAGCTGGGGGCTCCCAGCATGTCTCCAGCTTTTCCAAGATTTTCCATAAGATTGGATATTTGATCAAGAAAGTCTCTTCCTTTTTCTTTAATGCCCACTTGCAATTTTCTTTCTATGTGGGACAATGAAGGGTTTAGAATCAAGAAAGCACAAATTCATTCAACATGAACAAACATTTATGAGCTTCAACTGTGAGTCTTGGCACAACGGGCCCTGGAGACAGAGTACCTAGTCTTACACAACTTACATTCTAGTGAGAGAGAGACCAGAAACTAGTAAAACAAAAATAAATATCTAAAATGATGTCAGATGCGTACAAGAAAAGTAGAGTAGGATTGAGGGATGGAGGTGATTGTCAGGAGTTGAGGTATGGGGCCTGTTTTAGATGAGGTTATGGGAGACAGTCTCTCTGAAAAAAGGCCATTTCTGCAGGAACATGAAATGTTTTTGTGTTGTGTGATTAACTGGGGGAAGAGTACTTCTCGCAGAAGGAACAGCAAATGTGGAGACCTCAGGGCTGACTTCTCCACCAGGCCCAATAGACAAAGGGCCACAATTCCTTTAGGAGCCAATGAAAATGTTTTAGTTCCTTTTAAAATCGGAAAGAAAACATAAAATTTCAGATCAAAGGGACTATTTTAATATGTAACATTAATCCATTCATCCTTATACCCATGCAGTCATAAAATTTAATAAATTTTTAATAAAAGAACCTGTTATAATTCAGGCTTGGGCCCTATGATGCAGGAAAGAACTGATTTTACTGAAGGAAAAGCAAGACTGTGTGACCAGGCATGTCTGAGCGGAGGGAGGAGGACCAGAAGTCATTTCAGAGAAGTTGGTTAAGCGAACAGGCAGATAGAGTCTAGAGTCCTGGGGGGCGAACAGGCAGATAGAGTCTAGAGTCCTGGGGGGCGAACAGGCAGATAGAGTCTAGAGTCCTGGGGGGCGAACAGGCAGATAGAGTCTAGAGTCCTGGCTTGAAGATGAGAGTAGAGAGGTTTCAGAATTTTTTGACACTTTGTTGAAGTCTGCTCTGGCCTTCCTAAACAAGTGGCTCCTACTGAGTTTTTAGCTTTCCAGCAATGGAAACCAGTTACTTCTTTTGGTGGGGGAGGGTAGGTATAGCTGTGTTATTTCCACAACTAAGCGAAACAAATATCCCCTCCCTCTTGGTCTTCCCTCCCATCCCCCCATCCCATCCATCTAGGTGCCCACAGAGCACTGAGCTGAGCTCCTTGTGTTACACAGTAGGTTCCTGCTAGCTATCTGTTTTACGCATGGCAGTGCACATTCTTCAAATCCGGATCTCCCTATTTGTCCCTCCTTCTCCCGCGGATGTCCACATATCCAGTCCTTACGTCTGGGTCTCTATTCCTGCCCTGTGAATAGATTCATCTAAACCATTTCAGAGGGCTTCCCTGGTGGCTCAGTGGTCAAGACTCCGCCTGTGATACAGAAGACACAGGAGATGTGAGTTTGATGGCGTGCAGGGGTCGGTAAGATCCCCTGGAGGCGGCCACGGCAACCCACTCCAGTATTCTTGCCTGGAGAATCCCACGGACAGAGGAGCCTGGCGGGTTACAGTCCATGGGGTCGCAGAGAGGCGGAGGAGACTGAGCACGCAGGCATGCATACCATTTTGGAAACAAAGACTTCCTGTGGGCTTCCAACTCCACCCAAATTTTGAGACTCAGCTACTATGTCTAAGCTTGGTATTTCCCTTCTGACCTTCCACCTGCTTTATCGTGGAGTAGAATAACTTAGAACGAAGTTGAAGTACTTTGCAATATTCAAATGCCATAAAAACGTGTCTTGTTGTCACTGTAGTAAGAAGAAGTAATAATGTCTCTACCTGGGGATGGACTTTGGCTGAGAGACAAATGACATTTCTTGCTGGCTCGTCTGCCTTGTGTCCAGGCCCAGCACATTCAGGAATCCCTCAGCCACAACCAATATTTCAAGAAGGATTTGTCACACCGTGTTGTGAGCCCATAAAGTTTATGACACGGCTTGTAGCTGCTCATTTACTAATACCGGTGATATTTAAAGCTCTTCATAGCGAAGCCCTGGGCCACTCGCTGCCTCGCCCCTGTGCTGTCCTACATCCTGTGGAGACAATTGAGGTCACCTCCCTTCTCTTGTGTGCACACTCACATCGAACATGACCTAGTGGAACCGGAGCTCGAGCCGGCCAGCTGGGAGCTCCCAGCATCCCCCAGACCTTTCAAGGTCCTTTGCATAGCTGGCTGTGTGAGCAAGGAAGCTTTTTCTTCCGCCTTTCTTCTTAGAAGGAAATTAGTTGGGATGCCTTAAAGTCCGGCAGGTCAAAAGGGCTCACGGATTTTGTCAGAGCGTCTTTAGAAAGTCACTTTTTATTACACTCTCCTAGATAGGCAAATAACAAATTAGAAATAAGATTAGAAAGTCACTATATTCTAGGATTAGAGAAGGTTTTACAGGAAGGGGGACAATTGATTTTATTGATACCAAAGGGAAGGAGGAGCCTGGTTGGAAATTTTAACTTTCAAACTTACAAGACTGCCTTTATCTTTCAGTAATGAAAGTGCTGGGAAAGTGGGTGGCAAAGTGTAGAGAGAAAAAAAATTTTGTTTTAGCGTCTTTTAGGCTTCTCTTTGAGCTTCATCTGAGCATTGATGAACACGACTTCTAGACAGTACAGTCCACAGATGACCTGGTAAGCCCTCTTTGGGGACTTTTTCAACTATGGGTTAATCTGCAGTGGAAATTCAAATCCATTCAAGCCACAGTTCCAGAATCCAGAAAGAAATTAAAGTATTGCTTTGAAACTGCTTGATCAGGGAATAACAGTTCTGGATGTCTCCTTTTTTCTGCTTCTTCCCTTCAAGGTTAGCTAGTATTTGCAAATAAGTGAACCAACCTCCGAGGCTACTAAGAAAATGAGATAAAACCTAAAACACTTGAGTCCCGCAATTGGAGGCGGCCTCCCAGACTTTCCTTTTAGGGCAGGGGTGGTCTTCTTCCTGCCCCACCTTTTGCACATGCACTAGGTTCTGGCCTGGGTGCAAGGGCCCAGAAAGACTGAAAGGACTCTGGAGGAAAGTTGCAAAGATGGAAAAAGGGAATTTGTGAGGTACCAAGGCTGCTTTCATGCCAATATTTGGGGAATGGTCATGTGAAAGGGCAGACCTGCACAGTGTAGCTTCAGAGGGCAGAGGAAAGAGCAGAGAGTGGAAATGCTAGATTTCTTTTGCACATTTTCTATTGTAGTAATATATATATATAACATTAAATCAACCATCTCAACCAATTTTAGGTGTACAGTTCAGTGGCATTAAATAGTATATTCATGCTGTTGTGCAACCATCACTATGATATGTCTCCAGAATTTTCAGATCCTCCCAAACTGAGAGGCAGTACTCATTAAAAAGAACATTAATTCCTGGGTTTCCTTGGTGGCTCAGTGGTAAAGAATCTGTCTGCCAGTGCAGAAGATCCCTGGTCTGGGAAGATCTCACATGCCACGAAGCAACTAAGTCCATAGGCCGCAACTATTGAGCCCGTGCTCTAGAGCCCGAGAGCCACAGCTACTGAGCCCACACACCGCGACTACTGAAGCCCCCTAACCCTAGGGCCCCTGCTCTGCAACAAGAGGAGAAACCACAATGAGAAGCCAGCATATCACAACTAGAGAGGAGCTGCCAGTCGCCACAACTAGAGAAAAGCCCGCAACAATGAAGACCCAGCACAACCTAAATAAATAAAAAAATAGAATTATATAAAAAAAAATACCTCCCTATTCTGTCCTTCCCACAATCCCTGGCATTCACTATTCTGTTTTCTGTATCTATGAATCTGATTACTCTGGGTATCTCATAAGAGTAGAAGTATATGGCATTTACCCCTTTGTGTCAGGCTTATTTCACTTAGTATAAAGTCTTTAAGCTTCCTCCATGTTGTAGCATGTGTCAGAGTTTCCTTCCTTTTTAAGGCTGAATAATATGCCATTGTATGTCTACACCACCTTTTAATCATCAATGGAAATTTGGATTATTTCCACTTTTTGGCCACAGTGAATCATGCTGCTATGAACTTAGGTGTACAAATATCTGTTTTGAGTCCCTGTATTCAATTGTTCAAAGTTTATACTTGGGAGTGGGATTGCTGGGTTGTTGCTGTTGTTTAGTAACTATCGTGTCCACCTCTTTGTGACCCCATGGACTGTAGCCCCCCCAGGCTCCTCTGTCCATAGGGTTTCCCAGGCAAGAATACTGGGAGTGGGGTGCCATCTCCTTCTTCAGAGGATCTTCCCAACCCAAGGATTAAACTCACGTCATCTGCATTGGCAGGTGGGTTCTTTACCACTGAGCCACCAGGGAAGCCTGTGGGATTGCTGGACCAAATGCTAATCTATATTTAATTATTTGAGACTGCCATATTGCTTTCCACACCAGCCATGAACAAGAGTTCTAATTTCTCTGCTTCCTTACCGTTATTTATTATCATGTCTGTTTGATAATAACCATCCTAATGAGTGTGAGGGAAGTGTTACATTTTGACTGACTCTACAAAAGAACTATCTCACAATAAGTTCCGTCCAATGAGACGTGTGATGCTGTGCTAATTTGTTCAGTCCTGCCTGACTCTTTGCAACCCCATGGACAGTAGCCCACTATGCTCCTCTGTCCACAGGATTCTCCAGGCAAGAATACTGGAGTGGGTTTCCATGCCCTCCTCCAGGGGATCTTCCCAACTGAGGGACTGAACCTGCATCTCTTACATCTCCTGCATTGGGAGGCAAGTTTTTTACCACTACCTGGGAAGTACAGTCAGCCTCTTTACTTGGGATGACCAAATCAGAAGTTAGACTAGAGAGTTAAACTAGATAAGTATTAACCGACTCCTCATGTGAAGAGTCTATGAATCTGTAAAACACCATGCTATTTGAGGGCCTTATTTATTTTTGGTCTGATGTATACAAAGTTAAACACAATGTATGAATTACAATGATTTATTGGTAGCTATGCATATATAAAGGGGAGATTGAAAATTGGTGGTCCACAAATTTGACTTATGATACAATTTGCTTCTAACAGAAAGAGAAGATATTAAGAAGAGGTGGTAAAAATATGCAGAAGAACTATACAAAAAAGATCTTCATGACCCAGATAACCGCAATGGCGTGATCACTCACCTAGAGCCAGACATCCTGGAATGTGAAGTCAAGTGGGCCTTAGGAAGCATCACTACAAATAAATCTAGTGGAGACAATGGAATTCCAGTTGAGCTATTTCAAATCCAAAAAGATGATGGTATGAAAGTGCTGCACTCAATATGCCAGCAAATTTGGAAAACTCAGCAGTGGCCACAGGACTGGAAAGGGTCAGTTTTCATTCTAGTCCTAAAGAAAGGCAATGCCAAAGAATGCTCAAACTCCCTCACAATTGCACTCATTTCACACGCTAGTGAAGTAATGCTCAAAATTCTCTAAACCAGGCTTTAGCAATATGTGAACCGTGAACTTCCTGATGTTCAAGCTGGATTTAGAAAAGGCAGAGGAACCAGAGATCAAATTGCCAATGTCCGTTGGATTATCAAAAAAGCAAGAGAGTTCCAGAAAAACATCTATTTCTGCTTTATTGACTTCTGACTGTGAGGATCACAATGAACTGTGGAAAATTCAAGAGATGGGAATATCAGACCACCTGACCTGCCTCCTGAGAAATCTTTATACAGGTCAAAAAGCAACAGTTAGAACTGGACATGGAACAACAGACTGGTTCCAAATTGGGAAAGGAGTGCATCAAGGCTGTATACTGTCAGCCTGCTTATTTAACTTATATGCAGAGTATATCATGAGAAACGCTGGGCTGGATGAAGCACAAGCTGGAATCAAGACTTCTGGGAGAAATATCAATAACCTCAGATATGCAGATGACACCACCCTTATGGCAGAAAGTGAAGAACTAAAAAGACTCTTAATGAAAGTGAAAGAGGAGAGTAAAAAAGTTGGCTTAAAGCTCAACATTCAGAAAACTAAGATCATGGCATCCGGTCCCATCACTTCATGGCAGATAGATGGGGAAACAGTGGAAACAGTGACAGAGTTTATTTTGGGGGGCTCCAAAATCACTGCAGATGGTGATTGCAGCCATGAAATTAAAAGACGCTTGCTCCTTGGAAGAAAGGCTATGACCAACTTAGACAGTATATTAAAAGCAGAGACATTACTTTGCCAACAAAGGTCTGTCTAGTCAAGGCTATGGTTTTTCCAGTAGTCATGTATGGATGTGAGAGTTAGACTCTAAAGAAAGCTGAGCGCCAAGGAATTGATGCTTTTGAACTGTAATGTTGGAGAAGATTCTTGAGGATCCCTTGGACTGCAATCCAACCAGTCCATTCTAAAGGAAATCAGTCCTGAATATTCATTGGAATGAATGATGCTGAAGCTGAGCTCCAGTACTTTGGCCACCTGATGCTAAGAACTGACTCATTTGAGAAGACCCTGATGCTGGGAAAAATTGAGGGCAGGAGGAGAAGGAGACGACAGAGGATGAGATGGTTGGATGGTATCAGTGACTTGATGGGGCATGAGTTTGAGTAAGCTTCCAGAGTTGGTGATGGACAGGCAAGCCTGGTATACTGTAGTCCATGGGGTTGCAAAGAGTCTGACAGGACTGAGCCACTGAACTGAAATGAACTGATAATTTATTTGCTACATATGTCTCACTGCTTGGAAATTTTGCAACAAAATTTAGATTTCCCGCCTCTCTTAAAAGATGGGAAGGCATGTGACAAAGGATCTACAGTTCTTGGAGCTGAGAAAGAGGAGGTGGCCTCACTACCCTGTTCAACTGTGCGCAACCCACTCGACACCCTCCAAACTCTAGCTGTTCATTTAGATATAAGTTACTCAGTTATAAATGAACTCTGAATGTAGGTGATTAATGTACCTAAAGAATTTTCGTTAAGATACAAACTCTTTGACCAAAGCATCTGAAATAGATTTTATCACGTTTATCATTTTTCCCAAAATTCATACATTTAGTTATTTTGTTTTGTTAATTTTTAAACAAAAATAACCGGGTTAAATCCTTAGGTGTTATCCTTAGAAACTTTTCACTAAAAAGACAGTGACTTGTCATCATATTTGCTTATGACAGTAGCAGCCATGTTTCCTTTTTCATACTGTATTCCCAAAGCTTAGCTGGCCTAGGATGTGTACCAGCTATTGCTCTGCATTCTCTGCTATTAATTATTGAGAATGTTTCATGTCAAGTTAAATGTGTTATCTGATATAGTAACTAACAGGGTGACACAGGTACTTGAAATAGTGTATAACTAAATGCATTCATTCATTGAAAATACATGGAAACAACTGGACTTGTCTTGTTACCTTAATCCTTTCAAGGAGAAGATTCCAACCTAAGACTTGGTTCAACATTATCAAAATTTGTATATGTGGGCTTTGTTTTGTTTGGGTTTGGTATGGTTTTCTGGTATAACATTCCTTCTCTGAATTCAGGGAAAGTCTGGGTTTATAAAATAAATCTTGTTTTTGATATTATTATTATTATATTTTTAGATTTTGCTTGCCTATCTGTTTTAGACAAAAAGAAGTGTTAAAAGGGAAAGAGCTGTCCTCACTGAGAACTATACTTTTTCCATAGGACTATAATGCAGACTTGCAGGCAATCCAACGTGGGTTATGATTTATGTCAGATGAATGCCAAATAATACTGGGTCATTTATTTTGTTTCAGGCACAACAATGGGGGTTGAAGAGGGAGAATAGGTTGGTTTAAAACAAATCAAATCATGAAAACCTCAATAAATGTTTTATAAGTGAAATTTATAACTGAATGAATGCCACAATGCCTAAAATTCCTGCTATTAAAGTTGCTGCTCTGGGGTAAAGCATGGGGAGTCTAGAAAACAGAGGTAATATATTCAAACTTTTCCTCCAGTAGCCAAAGAAAATGAAAACTCATCCTCTGGGAATGTAGGGATAGAGCATGAAGAGGGTTCCGGGAAAAATTTCTTTGAGACCTTGCATTAAAAATTTTTTTATTGAAGTGTAGTTGATTTACAATGTTGTGTGTATATATTTGGATTTCCCTGGTGGGTTAGACAGAAAAGAATCTGCCTGCAATCCCGGAGACCCAGGTTCGATCCCTGGGTCAGGAAGATCCCCTGGAGTAGGGAATGGCTACCCACTCCAGTGTTCTTTCATTTTTGGCTGCACCCTGAAGCATGCAGGATCCTAACACCCTGACCAGGGATTGAACCCACACCCCCTGCGTTGGAAGCCAGAGTCTCAACCACTGGACCACCAGGGAAGTCCCAAGACCTTGCATTGTAACTTAAAATGCATTTAAAATTTGGCCCTCATAACAGAGTCTGTGCCACAACAAACAGTTACTGAGCTCATGGCTTCACACACTGGATTCCTTTAAGCCAGTGTCCTAGAGAAAAGACAATGCTGTCATTACCCATTTTCTAGGAGAAAAAACAAGGTACCTAAAGCATGTTTTAAGGTATTTGAACATTAAATTACGTAACTCTCTGCCAACAAATATTTGAGTGAAAAGAGCATTCCAGAAAGATGGCCATGTTTATTTTGTGATATCTTGTACTTTGGGGCTCCTTTATGTGTATCCCTATTGGAAAAAACAAAAGTATAAGCTATTTGCACTGTTGAAGACATTGGCATAGAGCAGCTAATACACTTAACTGCTTACAATTTTTAAATTAAAAATTTTAATTATGGCAATATATTTTAATAGTGTCAAGAGTAAAAAAGAAAAAAAAATGAATAGCCCTCTTTATTCCATTGGCTATCATTTTGGGGGAAATAAAAGCATGATGCTCCCTGGGGAGATGGGCAACAAGGGAGCAGTTATATTCTGGATGAAGAAAGACTATGAGCTCCTCCCGTCAGCAAGGGGTAGGTTTGGGGACTTCCCTAGCCATGCAGTGGTTCAGACTCCATGCTTCCACTGCAGGGAGCACGGGTTCAATCCCTGGTCAGGGAACCAAGATTTTGCAAGCCTCAAAACATGGCCAAAAGAAAAAAAAGGAGAGGGTAGGTTTGGTGAGCAGCACAGTGGATGTTCCTGGGCTAAAAGGAGTGCTGAGAGGGTAAAAAGTCACCAAATACATGGAAGTGGGGGTAGGAGAAAGGACAGAGGAAACATAAGGAGTGGGTCCTGGAGCCAGACATGGCACATTTGGCAGTTCTGCTTAGGTCACTCAGAACTTATTCAGAGCTCAGAACTGAGATGGTACTAGATTGCAGAGGGTCAAGACTTCCTTTGGGAAACTGATTCTGTTTTTTTTCATCTACCGTATCAGTCAACTGAGGCTGCTATAACAACATACCGTATATTGGGTGGCTCAAACAACAGACATCTGTTTTCTCACAGTCCTGGAGACGGGGAGGTCTGAGATGAGGATGCTAACATGCCCAGGTTCTGGTGAGGACTCTCTTCCTGGCTTGCAGATGGCTGTCAGACTGCTGTGTCCTCACGTGGCCTTTCCTGAGAAGGAGGAAGAGAGAGACAAAGACGCAGAGACAGTGAGAGCTCTTTGGTGTCTCTTTCTCAAAGGGCACTAATCCCATCCTGAGTAACCCAGCCTCATGATCTTACGTAAATATAATTACCTCCCAAAGGCACCAGCTCTAAATATCATTACATTGAGGGCTTCAACATAGAAATTTTGGGAGAGACAAAATTCAGTTCATAGCTTCTACTAATTATGTGCCTAATATCAAGCCAATTAAGCTGACAAGTGTTCAGTTGCGTCTGACTCTTTACAACCCCGCAGACTATAGCCCACCAGGCTGCTTTGTCCATGGGATTTTTCCAGGCAAGAATACTAGAGTGGGTTACCATTTCCTTCTCCAGGGGATCTTCCCAACCCAGGGATTGAACCTGGGTCTCTTGTGTCTACTGCACTGGCATGCATATTCCTTACCGCTAGCATCATCTGGGAAACCAGTATTGGGCCAGGGTCTATTGTTACCTCTCATGTAGCGTTGTTCCCTGTTCTCAGAGTTCTTGGCTGACCTGAAAATTTTCCATACTTTAAAAACCACAAAAAACGGGGGAGGGTTTTTTTTTTTTTTTAGTTTCATAGGAAATAGCAAAGAAGGGTTAACTAAAATAAACCCTGGAGTTCTGTAAATGCTCAGGGTCAAGGATAATATCTATATGCCCACTATGGCATTCCCAATAGTTTGTGCAGTGTTTGGTGCAGAGTAATGCTTATTAAGGGCTTCCCTGGTGGCTCAGACAGTAAACAAGCTGCCTGCAACTCGGGAGACCTGGGTTCAACCCCTGGGTTGGGAAGATCACTGGAGGCAGGCATGGCAACCCAGCTCCAGTATTCTTGCCTGGAGAATCCCCATGAACAGAGGAGCCTACAGTCTATGGGGTTGCAAAGAGTTGGGCATGATTAAGCGACTAAACACGATGCTTATTAAATATTTGGGGAATGAACGAAAGGAGCTTGGATCAGTCCAGATTGGGGCAGTGAACAAAATTCACCTCAGGTGATTCAAATGATGAGCCTTTAACCAAAGGGCTGCTTATCAGGATGTGGGTGAGGTTATGGGAATACACGAGGGCTGATGAGGCATCTAGAGGCGGGTAATGATGGAGAACCATTGCCACATCTAAGGCTGAAAAAACAAGAAGAGGAAATGATCTATCCCAAGTTCAGTGATGTCTGAGCTGCGCTGTATTCATGAAGAGATAGAGCTACACTCAGAGACAAGGCATCAAAGCAGGGAGGAAGAAAAGAGAAATATGCCTACCCCTCTGCCCTCCTACTATTTTCCCTCCCCCAAGGATACGTCTTATTGGCTGAGCCAACTGTATATCAGGCCAGACAGAGAGGCTGGGTGATGCAGTCACTAAAGGTCAGTTCCTAGGGCTCGGAATCCGGCAGGGAGAGAGGAGAATGGAGGAGTAAAAGATGGACAATGAACAAGCCATACATTGCGACCTCAACAGCGCACAGTGAGGTCCATGTCCATCTCTGCTGGTCACTGTTCTGGTTGCTTGCAGAGATAGATGACTTTGCTTCTTTAATAACGTAACAATGGATGTTTACGTGGGAGCACATACTCGTTTTTTCAGGAAACCCGAAACAACGTTTCCTGGAGAGAGTACCAGGGCATCTAGGTTTACTCCTTCCCTCCTAGACAAAAAGTCAGAGTCTCTTACTTATAGAATAGATGGACAACAAGGTCCTACCGTATAGCACAGGGAACTATCTTCAATAGCCTGTAATAACCTATAATAAAAAAGAATGTGAAAAAAATGTACATATTATGTATAACGGAGTCACTTTGCTGCACAGTAGAAATTAACACAACATTGCAAATCAACTATTCTTCAATTTTAGAAAAAGCTGGAATCTCTTGGCCTCTAGGGCATGACACCTGGCCCATCTGTTCCTAGGGTTTCTGCCCGATTGATGGCGAGAGATCACTGGTCATCAAATTATAATGTCTATAGCTGCAAGGGAAAGTGGCCTTGAGTAGTGTCTTAAATGGGTGTGCCTCAGTTTCCCCAGCCATTAAGTGAAAAAAAAAAGAGAAATGATCAAAGAGTTGATGTGAAGATGAATTAGACAGCCCTTGTTGGTACAGTGTGCCCTCCCCCATCCCTGCTTTGCCATATGTCACTTTGTTGATCTCAGACAGAAATACTGCTGGACAAAACATTTATATTATGCCAAGGCACAAAAAAGCTTCTCATAGACACCCTACAAAGAAGCAAAGTCTCTGAGAAGTTGGAATATGTAAAAAAAAAAAAAAAGAAGAAGAAGAAGAAGAAGAAAAATGCCTGAAGCAACCTAACCTTTCTCTAAAACAACAAACAACCTGGCGCAAAGGGAGCTTGCACATCCTGGGGTGCAAATTTCTAGAGGCATGACCTTTGGAAATTCAGTAATTCCTGCAATGCCTGGAGTCTGTTTTTCAGGACCTCTTCAGCAGGAGCTGTATGGCGCCAGTCCCTTGGGTGCCCGGCTTTCCCACAGTAAAACGTCCCGGCGCAGCTCCTGGGTCAGAGTGTGACTCCACACGAACTTGTTAATCCATTCACCAGGGTCTGTTTACTGAAAGGACACTTGCCGAACCAGTCGGGCTTCAGATGCCAGGACAAGTGTGTGTGCTGTGGTTTAGCCATGCTGTTCCTCCCTGTTGTTTGGAGCAATTAGTAGGCATCATTTTTTTTTGATCCTGAACATTTCACAATGTTCCGCCTTCCCCATGTCCCTTGAATGGGGACTCCTGAATGCAACATGGAGGGAGAATGAGGTTTCCAAAGCTGCTGCTGTAAGAGGGCCCATTCTTCCAACGTGCAAATGACCCTTTGACCTGCTGTCAGGGAGCCGGGTTGGTGACTCACGGTTTCTGCCTTAAGGGTAATAGATTTGCGCTGGTGCATTGACATCCTTCCAAAGTACCTATGACCCTCACTGAAAGACTTCTGTAAGACAATTAGCCAAGGCCAAGTGTACCATGGGGTAACATGGGATCTGAAACTGGGCTTCATAAACACTCTCTTCATGATGGTATAAACATTTTATTTTGAAATGTTTGCAACGTTTCTGCTCAGAATGGTAACTTCCCCTCCTCTGCTTTTATTTTGAAGATATCCATTTTTTATCAACAGCATCTGTATTCTCTACATGGAGTTTATCGCTACAATTTGTGAATTTTTCTTTGTAATTTTAAAAGTTTCTTGTAGTCCCCATAGCTGTCCTTTAATCATATTTAAAAGAATCTTTCAAAAGCTAGTAAAATAACAAACCTATGCTGAGTTTTCCAGGTATAATATTTAAAGGCACTCAGTTCGCTCATTTTGTGTGTTGATGTATCAAATGCTTGTAAGTTCTTGTAGGTTTACTTAAATCCGGTTAGGCTGGACAAAGAAGCCATCACATTATCCTATGTTTGAGCTCTACTTTTCTGGAATAGCAGACAGCTGCTAATGAGAACTCAGCTAGATGCATCACCTCCACTATTTCCGTCCCTCTAGTTCTTTGTCTGTGAAATACTAAGAATAAACCAAGTGGTCTGCAAGCAACTTCTGGCCACAAAGTTCTGTGATTCTAATTCGAAGCTCCATTTTTCCTCTTTATTGAAAATAATAAAGTATGAGATTAAGTGATGGAAGTGAGAGAGCATATAATAGCTGATACCCATGGCATTATCATTTGCTGTTTTGTATGAAATGACTTATAATCCAATAAAAAAGGAATAGCCAATCCTTCAATAACCAAGAAGACACCGCTGAAGCTCAAGGTAACTTGGTCTTTCTGTCAATGAGATATCTGACTACATAAAATTTGGCAAAATAACAAAAGAATAGAGGCAGATGGCTGTGACTACTGACTACAAGAGAGCAATCATGGAGGAAAGAAGATAGGGAAACCCACAGAAAACTTTCTGATTGGTTTCTGCTCCCACTGTATTTACTGATCACCAACAATCATGAACTGCAAACTGTTGTCATCCTGTTCTGTCTTATTCTTGTAGCATTAGGCCCTATGATGCTATAGTCTAAGCAGGGCGTTCCTTGACCTGGGAGTTGGATAAACAACCCTACCGAGAGGCCCTGGGTGGGCACCCCATAGTGGGAGAAGAAGATGGCAAGAAGAACCAACTCAAGGAAGACAGATATTGTAGAGACACTGGATCAGAGATGACTGTAGCCAGAGAGGGCCTCTGAGAGAAGCCTCAAGGCAAGTGTTGCAAGGAGACAGCAGTATGATTTGAGGCAGGTCAGAGGGTGACTGGGTCAGGCAGCAAAGAAGTACATTAAGCGACCAGACAAATCAGCTGGAAAAATGCATGAAAATGGTGGTGGGGGGCAGTTGCTTAGGGGAGTTTTTTAATCCATTGCAGATAAAAAAAAAAAAAAATGAGGGCCAGGGAACTGATAGAGATGTCACTAATCCTAGCAATGAGGCTTGGGAGACAGGGGCTTAACAGTCAGCTGGGGTTCAAGTTTGGAATAAATAAGGGAAGAGTGAGTGACTCAGTCATTACAGGAATGTAAGAGAAATAGATCACAGAGGGCAGAGATCAGGAACTTACTAAATCTGACTGGTACTCTGAGATGGTGTTGAGTTGGAGAACTATGAGGAACAAGTTTAAGGGAAAGGCCCCAAGCATAAGAATCCAGATGGAAGACCTCCAAAATGCCCAGCAACATCCCCTTTGCCAGGTTCTCTGTCCGGTCACGCGCCTGTCCATCCACAATCTTTGAAAACACGGTGAATCCAAATTGTGACAAAGCTCGCTGATCCCAGCTAGGCCCTGGCCTCTTCACATATGCACACATGATAACAAAAGCCTCCCCTTTCTGTGTGTGATGGCTGGTCATCGTCACCAGATACTGATTTACAACCTGTGAGGTTCAGGCCAGGAGAGACGCCAGACCCATATCTCTGCCTCAGGACAGGCACTCATTATTTAAAATGTCAGACTTGGAGCACTTTGGGGGTTAAGAGAGTCCCTGTTTTAACTCTTGAGGCAGATAGCTCAAGCCTTCAGAAAGACAGAACACTGCTGTTATTGTCCTAAGGGGTCTGAGATCGGAAGAGGGTTGGGTCCTCCGTTCAGAGTAACCAGCCTCTCCACCCAGCTGAACAACCTGTATCAACAGTACTTGGTGGGTACCTACTTGCCCTCTATGAAGTAAAGCGAAGCGAAGTGACAGTTGCTCAGTCGTCTCGGACTCTGCAACCCCATGGACTATACAATCCATAGATTGTATAGAATACTGGAGTGGGTAGCCTTTCCCTTCTCCAGGGAATCTTCCCAACCCAGGTCTCCCGCATTGTGGGCATATTCTTTACCAGCTGAGCCACAAGGGAAGCCCAAGAACACTGACGTGGGCAGCCTCTCCCATCTCCAGCAGATCTTTCTGACCCAGGAATCGAACTGGGGTTTTCCTGCATTGCAGGTGGATTCTTTACCAACCGAGCTATCAGGGAAGCCTGCCCTCTATGATAGCTGATTTCATGTGTCCATATGACTGGGTGGGCTAAGGGATGGCCAGATAGCTGGTATTATTAATATTTCTAGGTATGTTTATGATGGCGTTTCCAGAACAAATGAGCATGTGAATCCATAGACTGAGCAGAGAAGACTGTCCTCGCCAGCGAAGGTAGGCATAGTCCAATCCACAGAATTGGCCGAGGAAAGGCAAATTCACTCTCGCTACTTGAACGGAAACATCCCTCTTCTCCTGACCTTGGACACTGCAGCTCCTGGTTCTCGGCCTTTTGAACTCAGATGTGGACTTATCCCATTGCCCTCCCCAATTCTCGGGCCGTTTGGCCCTGACCGAATTATACTATTGGCTTTCCTGTTCCCTGTCTGGCAGTTGGCAGGTCATGGGCCTTCTTGGCCTCCATAACCTCACGAGTCAATCCTGTAATAAATAAATAAGTAAATGAATGAATAAACGAGCGCGTGCTCAGTCGCTTCAGTCGTGTCCCACTCTGTGTAGCCCTGTGGATTGCAGCCCGCCAGGCTCCTCTGTCCATGGGATTCTCCAGGCAAGAACACTGGAGTGGTTGCCATGCCCCCCTCCAGGGGATCTTCCTGACCTAGGGATCACACCTGTGTCTCATGCATCTCCTGCATTGCAGGCAAATTCTTTTACTGTCTTTTTCCTATGGAGAATTCTAATATATCCTCTCTGCATTTCATAAGAAATCTCCTAAGAGAAGCCAGTCTTGGGACACACAGAACCAGCTTTCATTTCCTGAAGATAAGAGGGTTTCATTTTTTGAGAAGTGTAACATATTTACAATTGGGTTTGGAGACAAGTAAAACACCCATAGGCTTGTTTTTTTGTCCCTTAATTGTATCTCAACTTATTTCTAGGTCAGTGGTTCTCAAACATTTTGGAATTAGGGATCTTTTATACTCTTAAAGTTATTGAGGATACCAAAGAATTGTTGTTTATGTGGCTTATGACTGGATATTTACTACATAACAACTGTGGAATTTCTAAAATAACTATTTATTAATTCCTATATAATGACAACAATAAGTGTAATTCTAGTTAACACATTCTTATGAAAAATATATTTTTCAAAACAAAAAAAAATTAGTGAAAAGAGTGGCATTAGTTCTGCAAATCTCTCCCAAGTCTGGCTTACTAGAAGACAAGCTGGATCCTCCTATCTGCTTTTGCTTTCAATCTGTTGTGATATGTTGCTTTGGTTAAAGACACACAAGAAGAAAATCAAGCCTCACACAGATATGTAGTTAGAAGAAGGCAGGAAGATTTTAATAGCTTTTTCAGATAATTGTAGATATTTTTCTTTGATGTAACACTAAAACTTGATGAATGGTAGTTTCTTAAAAGTTACTGATAGTGTGGAATTTGAAACCACGTCAATGACCTTTTTACACTGTTATGTTAAAATCTTTTGGTTTATCTTGTACTTTAAATAGATATTTACTACAATATGATTTTGTAACATCATGTATTGGTCATTTGGAAAATACTGAGTTCTTCAGTTCTTCCAAAAGGTTGACACACAATGTCAAAAAGTCACATTCATTAATATCACTATGAATCTCATCAGAAAAGTCTATATCAGGAAGCTGTTGAAAGTCACAGTGATAGATACAAGTTGTCTAAAATTCTAATTTTCACTCCTAACTACAAATGTCATCATTGCCAAAAAATATCATGAATTGTTTTCTTTGAAGTTACAGACTCACTTCAGTCATTTTTGGAGAACTACTCAAGTCTGAATAATCACAGTTTGTCAGTCATTCTTTCAAGTAAAAATAATATTCCATGGAAAAAGCAGCTATATCAAACCATCTCAAGAGTGATTTTCCTTGAGATAACGATGCACTTCAGTGTGCACCACAAGTACTTTATATGTACCTAACATTCTGTCACAAAGAATATATTTAAAAGCCTTGCACTCAAGGGTTGAGATTTAATAAAATTAATAACTTTTACTGCTCCATCAAGGACATTCTTAAATGAACCTCTTCTTTTTTCTCTAAGTGAAGAAGAGAATGACTACTAATACAACACATTTTTTGTGTCATTGTCTTGATTTGAGCTGCTAAGTTGCCAGTATTTTATTACCATTGCTTTATCAGTCAACACAGATAAAAGGGCAAATAATATTCTGAAAAGAGTTTTGACCCCAAGGACTTCTCTAGACCACACATTATTCTAGGGAGGGTGCTTCCCTGTCTACCACCCTTAGGAATATTTGGGGAAGGATAGAATTACTCCTAGGAGAGTGAGTGTTTATGAAACATCATCTTAGAATGCACAATTTTCAGAAAATCTATCTTAATCTTACATTTGAGAGGTGATAGAGATGGAGGTGGAGAGAGTACTCTAATTATTAAGATAAAATATGCTTTCAAAAGCTTGGGCCACAGGGGTGAATCAGATAGAACATTGCAACTTGATGGCCATAGTCAACAGTAATCCAAGTTCACGGGCACAGGCATCCAAAAAGTACATATTTCCCGAATTATTTATCCACTTGATTTCGAAATCCATTGTAGTAACCTCCAGCTATTTATCTTTCTAATATTTTTAGGTTAGTCAAATGTTAAAATTAGTTTGTGTCCCCTAAACGTCTAGGCTTTGGGGGAGGGAGATGAAGGGCCCTTGAAGGATGCTTTGTAGCAGAGATTCCAAGCTGAGATTAAAACATCAGTTGTTCTGTCCTTATTTCCATTTCCTATTGCTGTGGGCTACTTCAAACGATTTTGGGAAAGAAGTAGAGGTATGAACAAATTCAATTAAAAATGGTTTTGGCTGTTCATAGAACACCTATATAATTAAATGTTGATAGCATTTGTCTGCATGCCTTTAAAAGGTTGCAGGAAATGTACTCTACTTTCAGGAAAGGCCTCAAGTGTGTTTTCTTTTAGAGGGTACTAAGCATTGGAAAGAGCTGGCACTTCAAAGAGAGGTGATGGTGTGTCTGTGCAGAGTGATAGTCCTCCATAGCCCAGCTCCAGGTTTGGAGTGAGCAGTGGTGAAGTGCTGTGGCCATTCTGTTCATCTTGTGTTAGGTTTAGAGATGCTACATGTTCAAGGCAATGAGTCTATGCAAAAATTTATCTAGTTTACCATTGATATACTAATATCATGACCAATGTTACTGATGGTAGTCAAAAATTATGGCCTAAGTTGAAATTTGGTCTGAGTTGGAAGATAATTCTACTTCAAGTTGGAACTTGAGGTTTACTATCAGTCTGTGGCTGTTTGGTCGCTTCGTTGTGTAGCCTGTCAGGCTCCTCTGTCCATGGGATTTCCCAGGCAAGAATCCTGGAGCGGGATGCCATTTCCTTTTCCAGGGGATCTTCTTGACCCAGGGATTGAACCTGAGTCTTCTGCACTGGCCGACAAGTTCTTTACCATTGATCCAGCAGAGAAGCCCGTCAGTTTACTTAAGCCAATATTCAAGGAAGAGTTGGTTTAAGCACTGATGCTCCGTTTCAAACCTGACTGCTCTCTGTTTGGTTTTAGATTGAATTCAAGCAGGTGTTTCCAAACCTGCTTCAGATAGCATTACTTGTCACTGGAAAGCTAGATCTTTTGGGGGAGTTGGCAGTGAGAGTTTCATCTCGAGATTTCGCTATCAATGAAAAACATCTTTTGGGAGATAAAACGCTTTTTAAGCTTCTCTAAGAAAAGCATACAATATGAAAGCTTATTGTTATTTTTGAAGGGGTGTTTACAGAATTAACCCCCATCACTGTCTTGAACACCGCTCCAGTTGTGAGAATTTAGTCAGAATCTCAAAGAGGCGTTATCTATCCATGTAAGCCTATGGAGTGTCATTTTAATGTTCTGTATCTTTGCAGTGCCTCCACCTTCTTTGATGAAAAAGTCTATTTTAAAATTTGTAAGAAAATATTTAACATAATAAGATGATGAGTCAGAGGTTTTAAAAAGCTAAAAAGGGAAGATGTAGTTAAATAATGCACCTTTTTTATTTTTTCGCTACATCTGACTCATGACATATAATGTATTCTGCTAAGTTCAAAGTTTTCTCTTACAAAAAGAGTTTTATGAAACAACTCTTCTTCAGACCATTTTTGCTTCAATTATAGTAGCAGATTTTGGAGTTTAAATCATTAACAACCTCTGAGTGAACTTTTATCCAAATGACTGCAAAGTCACAAAGAGAACAGTCCTCTTTCACCAAACACCGTTTGTGCTGGAGTGAGACCCATCCTTTTCTATTTTTTCCCCTTTATGCCTCTCTTTGAAGAAAGATGTGTGATTTGTAAAGTAATGAAAGTATGCATCTGTTAATGAAAACTGTTTTATTGAGCTCATAATGCAAACTGGAATTGCTTTAGGGTAAGCTTCCTACACCTCCATTATAGCAGGCGAAAAAGTAAATTTCAGAAGTCAAGATTGTTGTGCGCACTGTAGGAGTATCACGTAGCAGTTAAATCAACCGTCAGGGGTGACCTAATCTTATTTGTCCCCCCTTTGTCAAGGAGCTGTAATTTTCATTTAGGCATTTTCCAGTTTTAACTCCACCGGACAGTTCAAAACGGGGCGCTTAGTCCCTCCACCTAGTTACTAATTTCACCATATGTTAGCTTCTTATTCTCGTTATTTTTATTGGAACGTTTTTGGAGAGTGCGTGGAAGGCTGTCGCCTCACAGACTTCAGGTGACGAGGTGAGAGAGAGTTCTTTGAGTGGCAAAAGCCTGAAGAATTTTTATACAGAACAAAATGTAGTGTAATCAACAAAAAGAAAGTTAAAGAGGAAAACCTTTTTCCTCTTGAAAAATCAAGAAGAATAATGAACTAATCTTCGTTTCAAGAGTGGGAAAAACTTTTTCTCCCCCTGCATCTGGCGAATAGCGGGATAAATTCGAAGAAGTCCATCCCACCCCCGCACGCGCGCCCCCCATTCTCTCCAGACAGAGCGGTTGCAAATCCCAGGCTGAGTCCGTCCTGGGAGCCTTAGGGCACCTTCCTCTTTGCTCTCTGTGCGTGCGTGCGTGTGTGTGTGTGTGTGTGTGTGTCTAGCTCTCGCTCTTTCCTTCAGTCTGTGCCTCTGTGTGTGTGTGTGTGTGTGAGTGTGTGTGTGTGACAGAGGGAGAGAGAGCGCGAGAGGAGCGAGAGAGCGAGAAAGAGAGAGAGAGAGAGAGAGCAAGAGAGCGAGCTGTGAGCTGTGCTGCCGCCGCCGCTGCCCTTTGATCCCGACATTAGTGTTAGGGGCTCGGAGACACAGAGCGCGGCCATAGACACCGCCGCACCGGCACTCATTTATTTATACCTCCCATCACACACGCGAGCATAGGACAGACACACACACTCACACCTAGTAGATCTGTTTCCATTGAAGAATATTACGCTCGGGGACAAGCCAGGTGCACGACCAAAAAATTAAAAAAAAAAGGGGGGGGGGGAAGAAAGGAAAGAAAAGAAGAAAACCCCTCTTCTGGCTCCAGGAAACAAGCTTCAACCCATTGCACACACCGGAGAGAAGGGGTTTCCCCCTGCCCGCCCGCCCGCCCCCCAACTACCTCCCCGCTCCTGCCAGTGTCTGCCTCTCTGCCCCCACGGGGGTTTATTTGATCTCACATTAACCAAGGAGGAGAATGTGAGAAAAGGGGGAAAATGCCCAGGAGGAAGCAGGAGCAGCCCAAGCGCCTTCCCTCACGTAAGTCATCCCTTCTGCACCTCCTCTCGTGCCATTTTCTCGCCCTCCCTCTCCTCTTCTCCCTCCGCAGCCTCCTCGGTTGTTTTCTGCATTAGTTTAGGGTTACAGAGGTGAGACTGACAAAGACACAGCCCGGGTTACTCCTCGCTTAGGTCTATGCTGAGGCAGCCATGTTGGTGATGATCAGCCCCGTGCCCTTTCTATTCTCTCTCTCTTTTTCTTTCTTTCGCTACCCCCCTCTTTTTTCCTTGGGCTCGGGCTTTCTCCCCTTCCCCTCCCCTCCCCCTCCCCACTCCGGGTTGCTGGGGGGAGGGGGCGAGAGCAGGGAGGAGGGGAGCAGCGTGGATGCCGGGTTTTTTTTTTTTTTAATCGGGGGGTGGAGGGGAGGTGGGAGAGGTTGGAATCTTAAAAAAAAAAAATGCCTTGCGGATCCCCGGTGCCTGAGGGTGCGGGGGTCGGGGCGCGCGGAGGGCTTGGGGGCCGTGACATGGCGTTTGGGGGTGTCGGAGCGAGGGCGCGCGGCCGCCCGCCGGGGACGGGATCCAGGGAGAGGTCCGTCTCCGGCTAAAGGTTGCGCCGGGGTTGGTCGGCCCCGGGGCCGCCGGCGGCAGGAGCAGGAGGAGGCGGAGGTGGAGGCGGCGGCGGCGGCGGAGGAGGGGAGTCGGGGGCGGGCGAGGCGGGAGCGGCGGGGAGGGTGTGGGGGCACCGCACGCAAACACGCGGGCACACACGCGCCGCCGGGCGGCCGCTCCCGCGGCGCCGGGCCGAGGGGGCGCGCCGGGGCGCGGGGCGGCCGGGCGGGGGGCGAGGCCGGGCAGCGGCGGGCGGATGTGGGGTGCGGGAGCCGCGCCGAGGCGGAGGCAGGAGGCAGGGCGGCTCGCGGCGCGCGAGGTCCCTGCAGAGCCGAGGGGAGGGAGGAGCAGGGCTCCCGGCCGCAATAAAATGCGGGGTCAGTGGGAGCAGACGGAGCCGGGCGAGACTCGGGCGCTCAGACCCCCCTCCCCGGCGAGCCTGAGCAGAGTCCAGGACTAAAGTGCATCGTCGCCCTCCCCGGCCGCAGCCACACACACCAACTGGAGGCACACACCCGCCCGCCCGGCCCGGTCCCCTTCCCCTCCTCCACCCGCGCCCCCGGTCCCTCTCCGCCCTCCCTCCGGCTTTTCTTTGCGAGTCTCTTAACTTTTCCCCCACTCCCTCTCCAGCTCCAGCCCCCCCCCCCCCCCCCGCCCCATCTTTCTCCGCTTTGAGTGTTCCGAGATGCTGCTAAAGCTAAAAGTGAAGGAGAAAGAAGCAACTAAAAATATCCCCCGGGGCCGCCCGGCTCCTTGAATGCAGGGAGGAGGGGGCAGGGGAGAAGGCGCGGGGCGGGGTGACCGGGAGGAGGGGACGCCGGAGGCGCCGGAGGGAGGGGTCGGGGGAGGCGGAGGGTCAATTTCTCGTCTCCCCCCCCCACCCCGCCCCGCACTGCTCCCCGCTCTCGGCGGCTTGGCGCGGCTCGGAGCCCGATCCTGCAAAACCCGGGCCGGGGGCGGGAGCGGAGCCGGAGCGCCCGCCCGCCGGGGTGTCAGGCCGACGTGGTCGGTCACCTGAAGTTCACGGAGGGTGGGGGAAGGGTTAAGGTTATGGTGTCTCGGGCTCGGCTGGGGTGAGCGCGTGCGTTTCCGCTGCAGACAGGCAGCGCGATCGATCTCCCCCTCGCGAAATCTCCGCGGCGGGGCCGGCCCGGGGGGACGGGCAGGGGGCGCGGGAGGCCCGGGCCGGGCGCCTCCGTGCCCCCCGGGCCGCGGCCGGAGCGGCGAGCGAGGGCGCTTGCAGGCAGCCCGCTCGGCAAACATTCCTCTTTCTTTCCCCTTCCCGGTACGCCGGAGTCGACGCACAGGGCTGGGGTTGTGCTTTTTTTTCCCCTTCCTTTAAAAAAAAAAAAAATGCCCCTGTTGCAGGCCTTTCTTCGCCTGCCCGCTAGAGGTTCTGGGGATACTATCACATATGTCATATATATGCACGGAGACGCGTCCGCGGGCGGCGGCGGGTGCGGGGAGGCCGTGTGCGCGGAGAGCGGGCGGCGGAGTCGGGGAGGGCGAGTCGGGAAGCTCCGCGCCGCGGCTCGCGGAAAACTCGCAGCAGTTGGCGAAGTGTGTGCTGCGCGTGCACAGGGCCGGCCCGCCGCGCTTCCCGGCTCCTTTCGGGGCGCGTGGGGGCAGGGGCCGCAGGCCGGGATCCCGGGGAGCGGGGCGGCGGTCGGGAGGGGCTCGCCCTGCTCGGGCAAAACGGGCTTCGGTGTGCTCCGCGAACTTGCCCTTAGATGGCAACTTCGGGCGCTGGTGAGCTGGTGTGCGAAAACCAGGGCGGTGAGGTTATTTGGTCATTTTCCTTTCTTCTCTCCTTAAAAAAAAAAGAGAGAGAGAGAGAGAGAGAGTCTTGGCGGAGTGAGAGGGAGGGCAGGAGCGGAGAAGGGATTTATCTGTTCGGTGGTGACGGAGACGGAACGCCTTCCCTCCCGTTGTGGGTAGTGCAGGCGGGCAGCTGCAGCCTGCCCTGCTGGTGACCTTGACCCTGACCTCGTGCGACTACCCTCTCCGTCGGAGAGGAAATTCAGGCTCCATTTTAGCTCGTGTGTTGGGTGGGCCTCTCCAGGGCGCCGGGGCCTGGTGATTGAGTTAGATTTTGCCAGTGGCTCTCCCACCCACCCAGTTCTCTAATTGAATACTGTTATACACTCGGTTTAAAGGAAAAAAAAAACAAACCCAACTCCTTCTCCCAGTCACATAAAGCCACTTTTACTGAAGTAAAAAGCAATTACCTTTTGGAAACACCGTAAAAGTGCCTCCAGTTTTTAAAGAGAAGCCTAATTTGCGATGCTTTTTTCCCACTTACCTTTGCTTTGAATGGATTTTTGTGGATGTGTGCTGCCTGTTTTAAGCATGGTTTACACATGTTTTGTAAGCAGTCTGCATTTGAGCCCAGAGCAGTTTCTGGGCAAATGGTGTATTTTGCAATTCAGACAGTAAGCCCAGACTGCCATAAGTGCTGAGTGAGTCTTGAAGGAACTTGCAGTGGGGTGGACTTTGGTAAAATTAGTGCTCATTTGTGTTTAGTGTAGAATACAATTGTAGTCCTAAATTCCAGTGTCACTGCTAAGTTCTTTATTTGTTTATTTGTGTGTCTGTGGGGGAGGAAGGGTGTCAGGATTTTTCTTTCCCTGGAGAACCGTTTTGAATCAAAGTTAAAAGATAGTGAGTTGGGGATGGATTGCCCTAATAGAAGTCATCCTGAGTTTTTAAGAGGTTATGTAGAGGCAGACAGACTTCGCATTTCTCCGCAGAAGAAAGGAGTGAGAAGGGTGAGAAGGGCCAGAGGGGGATGAGATGGGGAGGACCTTCTGAATAAATACAGATGCTTAAGAGCTACTATTGATAGAATGTTTTTAAAATTTAGAGAACCTATAAACACATTGAAGAAACTCACATTAGAATTACAAGAAAAAGAAACTTGTGATAATCTCACCTCTAGAAAATTTAGAATGCTTTCTACTTCCTCTTAGGTTCTGCCCCCCCCATGCTTCTGTTCCCCTTCCCCATGAATGATTGCTATGAATAAACTCTTTCTATGTGTTATTAAATATGATAGTAGCCAACCACAGCGTGAATCTACAAAGCCCGGAGTCCTCCCACTGTATAGCACAGACACCAGGGAACCTGGAAGTTCAACCTCGGGTAGATTAGTCCTGGAAATCCAGACTAGCAGTTGGTATTATCTGATACCAAGTCTGGGGTGAGCCTCAGCCTCTGGCACGGAGTCCCAGCAATTCCCCAGGCTGGGCTTCGGCCTGCTAAGGTTTCCTAGCTTCTTCTGTTCAACTAGACACCCATGGGACCGTTCAGAGCCGAATTAGCTTTGGGGATGGGTGAGCCTTTAACCTGACTCTACTAACCTCAGCGTTAGATTTCTGATTTAAAATTCTGCACAGTCCTTTCCTCCTGGGCCTCCGAAGTAAGTGTATGTGGGGTTTTTTTGTTGTTGTTGTTAGATGGGCCTCATACATGGGCAGAAAAACAAATGGTCTGTCCTATAGAATTGAATGATGATCTTACTGGCTGTGAGTAAAAATGGCGAGTTTCACTAGGTTTCAGAGGTGACCCCAAACCGAGGCTGTTAAACTCTGTTTGAGAAGTGGCTCTCAAAATTATTATTCAAAATAAGCCTTTATTTCTTGGCCTAGAGCAGTAATTATCGTTTGGGGATTTAAATATGACTCTGCTGTGATTGATGGCTCTTTTACAAAAGTTCTTTCCATTAACAGGGTCCAATACCATGTTGCAAAAAATGTCTTAGAGGTCCTTGGAGCTATACCATGTGCTTATCTTTAGCAGAATCCCCAAACTGCAGAGTTTAAAAATGTTTGTCAGCCTAAGAAAGCGGAAGAGGGAAACTGACACGGGGACTGTAGGCCAGGCCTAGGGCTCATCCCTTTGTGAACATTATTCCCTTTGAGATCACTAACTGGAGAGGGAGAGGGGTGTGTTGCTTGGCATCTATAAATCCTTTGACCATAGGTGCCATCAGCACTTTTAAGATTTCCTCATTAGCTTCAACTTACCCCTAACCGTGCATGAGTTTAGACCCTGTTCTGTTTATTGCTGGAAAGCTGCCCGATGCCTATTCCCAAGGAGGAGCACAAAGGAAAAGTTCATAAAACAGTTGTTTTGTTATTCCAGTATTTTCACTGTTTACTCAGTTGTGGGTCAAGACCAGAACAGGTTATTGTGTTTGTCATGAACAAAACTTTATAAAAATTCTTTCTTGCTTTCTCGTAAAATCGGGACGATTTTTATTTTTACGTGTCTTTGTATGTCTGTTGAAAGATAGAAGATTGAATCTTTCCCTTACTTATTCTTACTAAAATTTTTCAGAAACCAGACAATACTCCTAACTAGACAAAGGCCATGGGGAAATTTTCTGAATCTGAAAGAGTGAAGTATTTCACTGTGGATGATTCTGCGACACCACAAAGCAGGCTTGCTTGATTCTGGGCAAAAATGCCGATCTGTTCTTATATGTGTTCCTCATACAGTAAATAGGTCCACTGAGCTTTGCTGTTAAAAGTGAGGAAGATAGCTCAAAATCGCATTCCTTCTAATGCTTCAAAATAGTTTCTAATAAAACAATTGATTTTTAATTTGTCTGTGTGTTGCCATCTCGTGCTGGGGATGACACAGCTGGTGTGAATTGACAAGTCTCCTGCACCAAGTGTTAATAAATCACGTTGGGGAAGTATAAATTGGACAGCTTTTGGCCAGTGTTAAAGCTTGCTGTGCATTTGAGATTTCAGAGTCTTTGAATGGCCTGTTAGGAGAGTTCCTAGGGAGGTGTGGAAAATCTTCATCTCGCGAGGCTTATAAAATTAGATAGACAAAGGCCATAGAGACAGCCAAGGGATCGTGTTGTGTTGGTGGAGTAACCAGACAGCCTTCTCCTGGTGTTAAAAGTTGGCTTTAATTAATTAATGTCAAGATATCCTTGTAGGAAAGACCAGATTCGAAATGGGGCAGGGGGTAACCCCGGCTGGTGGGTAAACCCGTTTATTTAGTAATCCCAGTAGTTGAGATTGTGTCTGAATAATTTTGTTTCCCCAAAGAGAAAAACTCAGCCAGTATCACTAACCCTGGTCGTTTCATGCAAAGTGGTGTCTTTGGACTCAAAAGATGACAAGACACAGAGGAAATGATGGTGGAGCCCCGATTGTCACACTGTAAAAAGCTCTCTTGGTTTCTGTGACTGGTCAATAACGCCCTTTGTGAAAGCTGAGGGCAGCTTAGTCCTGGGAGGAGATTAATACATCTTTTTGCCATCCCCTTTCAAAGTTGCCTTGTCTCTCCTCCACTCTTCCTTTTTGAATATCTGCTGGAGTCTTAGGAGAGGAGGATGGGGAAACAAATACAACAGGCTGGACGCTTATCTCTCTATTCTGAGTGATGTATTAGTAATTTTCTGTAATTTAATCAGACTGATCGCAGAACAAGATAACGAGAGTGTGACCTACAAAATAGGACTTTGTGGGGCATGAAAGGCTTTCCAGCAGAAGGTTTTTACAAGATCGTGAGCTTTGTGGTAAAGGAGTAGAGTTTGAGTTTCCTTTTATCCCAAAGAAATCCAGACCAGGCCTAGTGATGGTAAGACCTGTGGTTTTGCTTTTGCTTTTCTTCCTTAGATTTTGTTCCCATTTTGGGCTAGTAAAGGCACTCTAGAATCACATTTTAGAGGTGCAGATTGTCAGTGAAGTTGCTGTGTCCTGTTTCTTTTTTTTCCCTTGACCTTGCTGGCATGTGAGATCTTAGTCCCCCAACCAGGGATCGAACCCGTGCCCACTGCAGTGGGAGGCAGAATCTTAACCACTGGACCACCAAGGAAGTCCCACTGTGGCCTGTTTCTCTTGGGCTCTTTTCTATTTCCTACTTTCTGGGTGTAGCTCAGTAATGCATGCCATCTAGGGCCGTGTGTACAAAATTCTTTATGGTTCATGGTAGCTGAAATGTCTTTTGCCATATTTTATAAGAAACTAATGTGCCAAGCACAGACCTTAGAAATAGCTAAGAGACGTGATGGACTGAAGTTTCTAGCCGCTTTCCCCCTTCTGTTTAGGAGCAAGTTTTGTATTTTTATGCTCCATCTGTAAATTACCCTTTTATGATATTAGAGAATAGTATATGGGACTAGGTGCTGAAGCAGGGCCTCTCAGGCGACTTTATCATTCCCCAAAGACCCACCTTGGGATAGAATCACTGTAGTTACAAGGTAGTTTCATAAATTAAAATCAGACTTTGGCTTGATACTGATCTTTAGCTTCATGGGTACATACTGCTGTTTACTTTGTAAAAGTCAGCCTCACTGCGTGTACACACACACGCGCACACACACATAACACACACACAGAGGCTGCACTGTAGCTAATTTTATAAAATGTACAGTGATACACGCCCACGGTCTGAAATCAGCATGAGGCCTTTAGCCACCCTGTTTTTCAGAGACTGACCCAGGGTTCTATTAAATGCAGCAGATTCTGTGTGCCTAAAAAGGATATTGTTTCCAGCCGGCCATTCCCTTCTTATTAAAAAACAAACCTCCACCACTGAAGCTCTCCCTCTCGAGTTCTGAAATGACTAAGACTTAGGTGCTCTTTGCTTCTGTTTTTAAGAAAGTCCAAATTCAGCCAAGTTCGGTCTCCCAGCAAGGAAGGAGGCTTCTCTGAGGCTGGGGCCTGAAAGAGCAGACTCCAGAATAATCTCTGTGTCTGTCTCTTTCTTTTCCTTGTGATTTTCTCCGTGGATCAGAAACGTGGTTAGACCCCATGAGAAGTGAGGTGTGAGGGGGAAAGGACGAGGGGTGAGAGAGATCTGTATCTCCCGATAGATTGATTTCAGTGCTCTGGAGAGGCTGGCTTTCCAAGAGGACTGGAGAAGGCCAAGGAAGGTGATCTTTTCCATGATTGATCAGCAGCAGCCCTGCTTATCTGTGCTTTTGAAACAAGCTACTGTACTTGAGGAGGGTGATAGATTTTCCTAAAGTTACATGGTGCCAGTGTCTTGGGTTGTCTGCTGGTGTATTTTCAAAAGTTTGTGTTGTTTTGTAAGCAGGGGGAGAAAATACCTTGTGATTTGGCCCTCTTTTCACTGGGTCTGCTTTTGATGGTGGGCTTCCCTGGTGGCTCAGCAGTGAAGAATCTGCCTGTGATGCAGAAGATGTGGGTTTCATTCCTGGGTTGGGAAGATTCCCTGGAGGAGGACATGGTAACCCACTCCAGTATTCTTGCCTGGGAAATCCCAGGTACAGAGAAGCCTATGGCGGGCTATACAGTCCATGGGGTTGCAAAAGTTGGACACGACTTAGCAACTAAACCACCACCACCACTGTATACTGTACATCTTAAGGGAAACAAACAAACAAACAGACAGGGACTGGACATGCTTTTTAAGGTCACAGAGTAGTGGTCCAGTGTACAGCCTCTGGCAGCAGCTTCTTTAGACTCAACCTTTGCTGCTCACTAGCTGTGTGACCTTGGACAAATTACTTAACTTCCCTGTTCCCTAGTTTCCTCGTCTTTCAATAGTGACAACAGTGCCTATATATCACAGGGATACTGTATGAATAATTGAATACATACGGAAGTATCAGTATTATGAGCACACACAAAGCCATACCTTATTAGTGGCTGCTTTGTAGAAAGAGCTCAAGAAGGATTAGCTATTATTAAGTATATGAAATAAGTTTTCATTTGCATAGCCTGTGATTAGACTATAGATATTTCTGACTCAGAATTTTTTGGTGATGTCTGTATTTATTATTCTTTTTAAAATTTCTCCATGTATCTCCTACAATAATAATATGACATGGTAAAATTCTTTTATAAGGCTATATAATAAGGCTTGACAAGTGCTTGTTTCATAGGCCAACAATATTACTTTAAGCTTTTACTAGAGGAACAAGTTCTGTGTGCGTGATTTGACCTGAATTATACCTCAATTGTATAATAATCATATGAATTATAACTGAGCTTTACTATAAACTGAGGGTAGTAAATCCATGTTCCCAGACTTAGGCTGAGATTCAAATGAAAAAATAGGTGTTTAATAAAAGTTTATTTATCCATTGACTTACCAGTCAGTCCACCAATTAAAATTACCCAGGGGAAATTTCTGTTGGGTTTTCCATGTGTCACACAGCTAATAGTTCACATTTTGCACAAAACAAAGGAAAGACAGGGTCTGGTGTTTCTAATTGCAGAGAACCAAGCCAAGAGAACACATTAAATGAATTTTATTTATTTAAACCTTTTTTTAGTTTTCTATTGGAGCATAGTTGATGAACAATGCTCTGTGAGTTTCAGGTGTACAGCAAACTGATTCAGGTATACATAGACATGTATCTATTTCTCAAGTTTTAGAAGAAAGATTGGGGTGTGTGTGTGTGTGTGTGTGTTTATGTATGTGTTACAGGTGACATTGGAGGTCACAAGCTAGTGGCCTTCTGGTATGTTTTGCCTCATACAGTATGTTTAAAACTTAAGACTGCATTTGGAAATAGGCGGCTTGACATTACAAATCCAGGCCTCCAGCTTCTTCTGAAACTTGGACGAGTCAGCGGCGCAGGCCACCTCCCCACATGGCCGCAGTCTGCTGCATTTGGCGGCGGCGGTCTCCCTTCCTTGGCAAGTCCTCGCCAGTCTGCCACAGCTCCCACCCCAGGGCTTCCTTGTCCCTGCCCGAGTGCACACCTGCCCGCCCCTGCCGAAGCGTCTTATGTCCTGGCCCCTGCAGGCGTGTGGATTAGAAATTGTTCTATATTCCCCAGTATCGTGTGATCTTTTATGTCATCGCCGAGGCCAGGATTCTGTAAACCTCATCTGATGGCAACATCAGGAAGCTGCCTAGGGTGGGGATTAAGACCCTGGTACCAGTTTCCCAATTCTCATCCCACCCTCTCCCCGACCCGTGGGTAAAATAGGTAGCTGGTAGGAACCTGGTGTGTAAGGCAGGGAGCTCAGCTTGGTGCTCGGTGATGACCTAGACGGATGGGACGGGGGTGGGGGTGGGAGGGGTATCCCCGAGGGAGGGGATATATGTGTACATATGGCTGATTCACTTTGTTGTACAGCAGAAACTAACGCAACACTGTAAAGCGGCTATACAAGAAAAAGATCCTGGCATCAGATGCATGAGTTCCATCCCAGCTGCACCATGTTTTAGCTGTGACCTTGGCACGCTCCCGCAGTTTGCCTGTTTTCTCACCTGTTTTCTGACCTTGGGAAAGCATTGTAGGCTCTGGGAACTAAGTGAGTTCACACATGCAGATATTTAGATTCATGTCTGGCACATAGTATGTGTACAATAAATGCTGGCTACATTGAGACACTCAAGGTGTTAATTTCTTTCTTGTTTTGTCAGTTTCTTTCAATTAAGGTAAGATTGCTTTAACTGTGTTGTATAATCAGGTAAAGACCACTATTGCTGCCTATCTGTTTCCGATCATCATTAGCCAACCTAGTGGGTCTCCATTCTGGCAGTCAATTGTAATTCCCTGGGAGATTTAGAAAATGCAAACACCCCCAGAGATTTAAATTTAATTGTTTCAGAGTGGGGTCTGGACCTGGACATCCTTAAAAAGCTCCCCTGGTGATGTAAATGGATAGCCAGAGTTGAGAACTCCTGAGCTAACAAGAACTCTCACTCTGGGCTGATGCCATTTTAGCCAAAAATAAAGACATGTGATTTTGAGTCTGGGCAGCTTATTGATGAGAATCTGTTAGACTCCTAAAACCTTTAAAAATAGCTCATGAATCTGAGTAATTGCCTCCAGCTCCTCCAGATTGGAAACCAGAGGTTTGGGGCAGGACCCGTACTAAGCAGAAGGCACAGATTTCAGTCTTTTCTGTCACCTTCTCCCACCACAATCACCAGGGTTTCTCACTAGCTTTGTGACCTTGGGTAAGTCACCTGACCTCTCTGTGCTTGTGGAGTGCCGTCTTGTAAAATGAATCAGTTCAGTCGCTCAGTTGTGTCCAACTGTTTGCAACCCCATGGACTGCAGTATGCCAGGCTTCCCTGTGCATCACCAACTCCTGAAGCTTGCTCAAACTCATATCCGTCAAGTCAGTGATACCATCCAATCATCTCATCCTCTGTCTTCCCCTTCTCATGCCGTCAGTCTTTTCCAGCATCAGGGTCTTTTGCAGTGAGTCACTTCTTCACATCAGGTGGCCAAAGTATTGGAGCTTGAGTATCTGTCCTCCCAAGGAATATTCAGGATTGATTTCCTATAGGATTGACTGGTTTGATCTCCTTGCTGGCCAGGGGACTCTCAAGAGTCTTCTCCAGCACCACAGTTCAAAAGCTTCAATTTCTCTGCATTCAGCTTTCTTTATATTGTAAATAGATACATTGTAAGTGGATGATAGTACATTAATCATGCCCGCTCTTTGTTGTTGTTCAGTCACTCAGTCCTATCCAATTCTTTGTGACCCCATGGACTCAGCAGCCAGGTCTCGCCGTCCCTCACCATCTCCCAAAGTTTGCCCAAGTTCATGTCCATTGCATTGGTGATGCCTTCTCTTTATATAATACTTATTGTCCACAAAACATTTTCACTGATATCATCTGCCTGTGAGGCAGGCAGGGAAGAGCTCTTCCTTTTACCAACTAGAGAGACAGGGAAACTGGGCTGCAGGGAGGAAGAAGCTAGCTTGATGTCACCAGCGTGGGTGCTCACAGGGCCAGGCTGTGCAGGTCTCAGGGCTCAGAGGTCTGTGAAATCTGCACCTCCTCTCACACCCTTCACTGCAGGAGGCCCCCTTTGGTGCTGATCGAGCAAATACATTGCCCGGTGATTCAGGAAGACTTGTACCACCAAGAATATTTCTCTCCTCAAAGATTTATTTTGACCTTAAGACTAAACAGAAGGTCACAGAATAGTCACTTGCAATGATACTTCCTGAGGTGTGAACTACGTACTCCACATGGAGAACACTGCCTTCATGTAATGGCCTGGAATTGTGAGTTGTTTTCTAACCTGTGCTTGTATGACCCTACTTGTTAATCCAGCCAACCTCTCTAGAGCATGAAACCCAGCTATATTTGGAAGGAAACAAAGTGGGGACACCCTGTGTGTGCTCACTCAGTAGCTCAGTCGTGTCTTTGCGACCCCATGGGCTGTGGCCTGCCAGGCTCCTCTGTCCATGGAATTCTGCAGGCAAGAACACTGGAGTGGGTTGCCGTATCCTCCTCCAGGGGACCCTCCCGATCTAGGGACTGAACCCAGTCTCCATCATTTCCTGCCTTGGTAGGCAGATTCTTTACCACTGAGCCACCTGGGAAGCTGGGACACCCTATGCTTCAAGAAGTAGTCCTGAAATGTGCTGTGTGATTTCTCCCCTTCTAGGGGAAGGCAAACCTCAAATAACATCTTACTGGGTTTTAATCTGACCTTAAGAAAGAGGGAAATCAAATTATAGTGAGCTGCTGCTTTCTGACATTTATAGGAAGAGAGGAGTTTCATAATCTAGAAGGTTTGGGTTGGCTGGACTGCTAGATCCTAGAAGTGCTGTGTACCAGTGGCTACGCAAGTACACGTTAATAGATAAGAAAATATATACACAAGAGAAGAAAGAGTAGGTGTATTTTATTTAACTATTATTTTTCCTTTTATTAATTTTTATTGGAGTATAGCTGTTTTACAGTGTGTTAGTTTCTGCTGTACAGCAATGTGAATCAGGTGTCTGTACACATATCTGCTCTTTTTAAAGAGTTCCTTCCTATTTAGGGCACCACAGAGCATTGAGCAGAGTTCCCTGTGCTATGCAGTAGGTTCTCATTACTTATCTATTTTGTACATAGTAGAAAGTACACATATTTTAAATATGATTTGTGTACTCCATAAGGCTGGAACCCGTGGGGTTAACTAGTTAATAGGTTATTAATTTATTTAAAAAATCTATATTGGCTTTTAATGACAAGAAGAATGCATATTTAGTATAAATAATTAAAGCAACTTGGGAATATTTCAAGTAAAATGTTAAAGTCCCCTTTCGCCGCTTATACCCCCAGAGGTAACTGCTATGAATCAACAGCAATATTTAAAATTCAATGATCATTTGAAAAATGGATGTATATCAGCAGAGTTGGCTGAATTAATATATGTACTAAATTTAGGACAAAGGTGTTAAAAACTGAATAGATCACATGCAAAATAATGGATCCCGATCAGGTGCCCTGATTTTAAGGGGGACATTGATAAACTAGGGGTTTCCCCGGTAGCTCAGCTGGTAAAGAATCCACTTGCAATGCAGGAGACCTGGGTTCAATCCCTGGGTTGGGAAGATCCCCTGGAGAAGGGAAAGACTACCCACTCCAGTATTCTGGCGTGGAGAATCTGGCCTATATAGTCCATGGGGTCCCCAAGAGTTGGACACGACTGAGCAACTTTCACCTTCATTGATAAACTACTCACCAGAACAGAGGCAGCTAGCATGCTGTAGGCTCTTGACATCATGTGAAGAATTAGTTATCCCGTGTTAAATACATCATGGGAGTACTAACATGAGGTGGCTCAGATAATAGTCTGCCTGCAGTGCAGGAGGCGTGGGTTTGATCCCTGAGTCAGAAAGATCTGATGAAGGAAATGGCAACCCACCCCAGTACTCTTGCCTGGAGAATCCCGTGGACAGAGGAGCCTGGCGGGCTACAGTTCACTGGGTGGCAAAGAGTCAGACACGACTGAGAGACTAACACACACACACAGTATGACAAAAAGGAGAGTGGATAAAAGTTGTGCATGCTAACTAATTTCAAATATTTGAAGTTCTGTCAAGTGAAAAAGGGAGTAAACTTACTCTGAATTGTCATTCATCCTGAATTCTTAACTTGTGTCTGATATTTCATTCATTCAAGCAGCAGTAACTGAGTGCTTCTCTACCAGGGATTAGGGATCTGTGGAGTTGAATAGAGTATGGTCCGAGCTTGCAAGGATCTCAGCACCAAGCAGGCAGAGGAGATGCAAACAAATAATTAAAATTCAGCTTGAAAAGTATTTCTATAGACTTCTGAAATGCTGAGCAAGAAACAGAGACTAGGACCAATAGGGTAAAAGTTAGAGGGAAAATAACTTTGATTTCTTAAGATAAGGGTCTGTTGAATAAATAAAATTGCCCCCAAATGAAACAGAAGATCTTGTGTGTTATGAAGAAGCTGGTTTAACCACATGTCAGGGGTGATTTTTTTTTTTAAAGATTGCAAGTAAAGAGGGGGGTGATATGGGGAGCAGAAATGTTGAGAATTCTGTTGAGCAAATGCTTCTTTGCTTGGTTTCTATTATAAAATGGGAAATCTGCTCCTCTAGTGGTGGTGGGGGGAGGGGAGTGGGAGATGGGGCGCATCTTTCAATATACTGAGTTGCAAGCCTTTTGAGAATAATACTTGGACGTGGACATGCATTAGAGCCACGAGGATTTGATTAGTTGAGAGTTGGAGTCCCTACGTGATGTTCGTTCATTGAGAAAAAGTTTTGAGCATTTACCTGGCTCATAAAAGTTGTATGGAATGCAATCTCTGCTGACAGTTCTTTTAAACGTTGACACAAAACAACTACAGAGCATAAGTACAAATCAATGTGCTAACAGGTGTGAGACAATGTAATGTGGATTAGGTGTGTAACTGTTTGAGGAAACTCAACATAAGAGTGATGGGTAGAAGACTCAGAGAAGAGTGGTACCTCCAGCATCCTCACGAATGTGATGGATTTAGATCTTGAGAAGAGAGAAAAACATCCTAAATGGAATGAAGTGAAGTCGCTCAGTTGTGTCCAACTCTTAGGGACCCTGTGGACTGTAGCCTACCAGGCTCCTCTGTCCATGGGATTTTCCAAGCAAGAGTACTGGAGTGGGTTGCCATTTCCTTCTCCAGGGGATCTTCCCGACCCAGGGATCGAACCCAGATCTCCTGAACTGTAGGTAGATGCTTTACCGTCTGAGCCACTAGGGAAATGATGCTAATCAGAAGGAATAAAATCAGCCAAAAGAGAGTGAAATAAAGCAAAAGTAGGCAGGAGACACTAGGAACTTGGTTGAACCAGAGGGGGCATGAAAGCTATAGCAGGAGCTAACCCAGGTGATAAGAGATTATGATGGCTAAGTTTACTCATTCGAGTATAACACAAAATCAACTGTGGAGTTTGATAGTTTTTTCATTGTGTTATATAAATGGAGGTGGAGGATGAGGGCCTGAAGCAAGAAATAGCCTTTTAAAGCTGGGAGGGCTGTTGAAAAACTAAAGTATTGGGTTGGCCAAAAAAGTTTCTTCAGGTTTTTCCTTAATCTTACAGAAAAACCCAAATGAACTTTTTTGGCCAACTCAATAGATGGATGGCAGTGTTTGTGAGCTTTGAAGGTGTTTGAGGAAGAGACCTGCCCAGTGATAGGCTTCTCTGGGGCCAGTTTTGCAGACCCTAAGCCAGAGCTTAAGGCCCCCATCCCCTTACTTCTGTGGTTTCTTTGCCAAAGAATGCTCTAATGCAGTGCTTACCTTTACAGGTCCTAAAGTATGTGCCGTTTACAAAATGCATCTAACATTCATACATATATAATGAAGCATTCTGGTTAAATGAATGTTAATAAACCTGCTGTCCAATCTAATGAATTTCTACACTATCAAATTTCTTCCGTATCCTTCTCTTGCTACCTGTTCCCATTATCCTAAATTTTCTGTTGATTGTTCCCCTTGCTTTTTCTCTGTAAGTAAGGGTAAGTGTTAGTCACTCTTTGCAAGTGTCCGACTCTTTGAAACCCTGTGGTCTGTGGCCCACCAGGCTCCTCTGTCCATGGAATTCTCCAGACAAGAATACTGGAGTGGGTTGCCATTCCTTTCTCCAGGGGATCTTCCCAACCCAGGGCTGGAACCTGCATCTCCTGCATTACAAGCAGATTCTTTACTGTCTGAGCTACCAGGGAAGCCCTTTTCTCTATAATTTTACCATATTTAGTTTCACTTGTCTTTGCAATTTATAAAAATATAAATGTAAAAATATAAAGAGGTAGCAAGTAGCATGCATTCTGCAATTTGGATTTGCATCCAGCTGTTGCCTTTGTAAGATGTATCCATGTCGGTGCATTCATTTTCACTGCTCCCCAGTTTTGTCCCGTAGAAACATAGTGCAGTGCGTGTGTGGTTTGTTCCTGCTTTTTGCCGTTGGAACAGTGCTGTTGTGGACATGCAAGCCTGAGTGGAAATTTCTCGAAGACACTGGTTCTCAAATAGTTTGGTCTCAGGACCTCCTCAAAGTTATTGAGGATGTCAAAGAGCTTTGTATTGAGGATGCATTGTATCCATCTCATATTAGAGATTAAAATTGAGAAATTTCTATTTTTATTATTAAAAATAATGGCTATAATCTATTTTTTGTTAATTATATAGGATATTTTAATGAAAAATCCCTTTTTCCAAAAAAATAAATTTAGTGAGAAGAGTGACATTATTTCATAAGCTCTTTAACGTCTGACTTAATAGAAAGATTCTAACATCTGCTGCTGCATTCAGTCAATTGCAGCATTTGTTTTGGATGGACTATATGAAGACTATCTGGCTTCACACAGATATTTTTGAGATAATTATGGCTATTCTTTGATACTTTGCCAAGACTCAAAGAATGAGCTTCTTAAAGCTACCTCTTAGCTTAGTTGTAATGTGGAATCTGAAACCATTTCAGTGGGCTTTTGTATTCAATTGCATTAAAATGTACTGGTCTATGTTGCATTTTGAATGGACCACCTTGTAGGTACCATAATGTATGGGTCACTTGGAAACTACTGGCTTGCTGAGTTATGTAGACCTACCAAATGTTGATACATTTTATTGCACAGTATAAGAAGTGTTTTGTCAACACGGATCTTATTTGAAAAGTCTGTACTAGGAAGCTGTTAAGTTCATGATGTATAGTACAAATTTTCCAAAATTTTAATTCTGGCTTGAAAGTTTGAATTTTATCATTGGCTACAAATATCATCCGTTTTCCCTTAAAATGGTAATGTTACTTCATTTATTTTCAAGCAATTGCCAAATACCCAGATTTGAATAACCAAAGTCATTCAGTTATTTGTCAGTTATTCTATTAATTAAAAGTGATGTTCCATGGCTGGGAGTGAGGTTCAAGAGAGAGAGGACATATGTATCAGTTCAGTTCAGTTTAGTCATTCAGTCATGTCTGACTCTTTGCGACCTCATGAACCGCAGCACCCCAGGCCTCCCTGTTCGTCACCAACTCCAGGAGTCTACTCAAACCCATGTCCATTGAGTCGGTGATGCCATCCAGACATCTCATCCTCTGTTGTCCCCTTCTCCTCCTGCCCCCAATCCTTCCCAACATTAGGGTCTTTTCAAATGAGTCAGCTCTTCACATGAGGTGGCCAAAGTATTGGAGTTTCAGCTTCACCATCAGTCCTTCCAATGAACACCCAGGACTGATCTCCTTTAGGATGGACTGGTTGGATCTCCTTGTAGTCCAAGGGACTCTCAAGAGTCATCTCCAACACCACAGTTCAAAAGCATCAATTCTTCGGCGCTCAGCTTTCTTTGTAGTCCAATTCTCATATCCATACATGACCACTGGAAAAACCATAGCCTTGACTAGATGGACCTTTGTTGGCAAAGCAACGTCTCTGCTTTTTAATATGCTGTCTGGGTTGGTCATAACCTTCCTTCCAAGGAGTAAGCGTCTTTTAATTTCATAGACATATGTATATTTATGTGTAATTCACATTGTTGTATGGCAGAAACCAGCACAGTATTGTAAAGCATTTATCCTCTGATTTAAAAATAAAGTTTCAATCGAAAAAAGTGACTGGTCCAGTTCCCAGCTCAGTCACACATGTCCTTTCCCTTGAGACAGCCATCCGACTTCAGTCATAGCAGAAATGCCATATGCACATATTTCATCACAATGAATATTTTTAAAAAGCTAACTCAAGGGTCAACCTTTAATAAAATTAATAATTTCTACTGCTGCTTCATCAGAGACGTTCTTTTGTTTTTTTTTTTGGCTGCGCTGCCTGACATATAGGCTCTTAGTTCTCCCACCAGGGATTGAACCCTTCGAATCACAGTCTTAATCACTGGACCACCAGAGAAGTCCCTCATCAAAGACATTCTTAAGTGAAACTGGCAAGATTGTTGTGTGTGTGTGTGTGTGTGTGTGTGTGTGTGTGTGTGTGTGTGTTTACTGTGGGGGTGTGGTGGTAAAGAGCACAGTGATTTATTACAAGGGTGGTTTGGTGCCACTGTCCCAGTTGGAGCCAGGGTGCCAGCATTTTACCCACCACTGCTTTTGCATCATCAGTACAAACGTCAGCAGACTGAAAAGGGCAGATAGTGTCTTAGTATGATTGTGAAAACACTTCTGATCTTGAGGATCCCGGAAAGGATCTGAGAGATCCCGGGGGATCCACAGCTCACACTTTGAGAACCACCTTTCTAAGATGCCTGCACAGGGATAGAAATTCCAAGGCGTGGTGTTCCTGAGCCCTCAGTTTGGCTTGATGATGACTGTTTGCATTGCAGAACCCCAGAGGCAGGGGACCCTTCCCTCACAAGTGTTCTCAGGCTCTAGGAGATTTCTTTGAAGTATCTTCGAAGTCTTTTTGTTTGATCTGAAAATTTGGATGAAAATCAGCATTTGTCTCTGTAACGTATGTTTGTTTTAAGATAATATTGCAAATAAACTTAGCAACTAGATTACTTTTCGTCTCCACAAACACATATGTCAAAATGTTGATGTGTGAAGATGCTCCATGTTCTCCCTGTGACTTCTGGGTTACCCTCCTCAGAGAAGGAGAACTCTAGTGGGTACCGCGGGTCCAGTATGGTTTATTGTGGAGAGTGCATTGTTGGGTACAGAGATGCCTGAGGTTTCCAGGCCCTGGGAGCTGGGAGGATTTCCAGTCTTGCGGTCCCTGGGCTGCTGTCCCCACCATCCTTGAACCCACCTACTTAAGACAGAAACCTGGGTGCACTCCTAAGTGCCACCCACTTCCTTTCCTCCCACATCAAATTGCCCACCAAGTCTGTTGATCTACTTTCAGAATCTCTCTAGCATTCATCATGCGCACATTCCTTGCCACTGCTTTCATTTATTAGTTTTTCCCATAAGAATTGAGATCTTTTTTTGCCTCAGTGTCATGTCTGCTTTCCCTCCACCGCAGCCTCTGTAAATCCAGTCTTCACCCTGCTACCACTGTAGACTTCCTAAAACACTCCTGTAATCTAGATAATCCGTATTTAGGATCTTTTAGGCTTTCCCTAAAAATATAAAGTTTGTTTTTCCTAGCAAAGTATAGAAGATGCTTCATCACCTGAGCCCCCTTTCTCCTGCCCTCCTGTAATCCCTTATTTCAGTCATACTGAGTGGTCTGTTTTGTAGACCACCATGCTTGTATCGCCTTGTGTGTGTGTGCATGCGCATGTGTGTTAGTTGCTCAGTTGTGTCTGACTCTTTTACGACCCCGTGAACTGTAGCCCACCAGGCTCCTCTGTCCTTGGAATTCTCCAGGCAAGAATACTGGGGTGGGTAGCCATACCCTTCTCCAGTGGGTCTTCCCGACCCAGGGATTGAACCCGCATCTCCTGCATTGAAGGCAAATTCTGTACCACCTGAGCCACCAGGGAAGCCTCACTTTGGCACATTCTTTTTCCTACTTCTGGGATGTCTTCAGCTCATCTGATTGGCCTGATAACCTTCTTCTTACCCTTCAACACTCAGTCCTCAGAGAAGCCTTTCGTCCCTCTTCTCCCCCCACCATTGTCCCACCTCTTGGGCAGAATTGGGCATCCTGCCTCCTGGTTCCTGTGGGTCTCTCATTATACCTTTTGTGCTATGTTATAATATCTTATTCACCTATGTCCTTATTGACTGTGAGCTTGGGGCATATTTCTTACTCATTTTTGTATATTTTTGCACATAACAGTACTTGGTATGTAGTAAATGGTCAGTAAATATATTGAATACATGACTGAGAGGAGAAGAACAGAAGCAAAGATAGGAGCTAGTCTGTAAACATTATTGAATATGCGAATGAATCAAAGAATGGGTCACAGAATACAGGGTATAGGAGGTGTTCTATCAACATGCTTGAACGAATGAATGAATGGAGAAGTTAAGAGTCCCATAATCAAAGAGTTTTGGGGAGAGAAAGGACGTGGGGAAATATCTCCTGCTGTCTTCCTCTCTCAGAAATGAGAAAAGGATTGGCCTGAACTGATTAACTGGGCTGGGGTGGAGGTGATGCGCAGTGCCATGAGCATTCCCATGGATGTGGCCTAGCGAAGACTGGAGAAAGTCATGTGCTTCTGAGGCATCTTTCCGAGAGGAGCAGAGGCTGTGGCCCACCCCACAGAGATACCGCAGTCTGAGAGCAAGAGAGCACTTTTGTGGTTGGAAATTTGGGGCACATTCCAGACTATAGAGTCTCCCCTCCGTCATTGGCTCTGCTCTCCCTCTCTCTCTCTGTGTCCTCAAACTGTGCCAAGACTGTAAGATTTTCCTGATGACGGGGCATGTTCTACATCTGGATTCCATGGTCATAACAACCAGAAGTTTCCTGTCCTCTTTGGTTGAGGTGGTTATGATATAGAGCTGGGTAGCAACAGCAATTTGGAGGTAAGCTCTACTATTTAAAATACAGTGGTCCCTCATCTGAGATTTCTGGGTGCCTGCGAGGGAGGGAAAAGAGAAACTGTATTCACTGTGTGCTAACACTGTGCCACATGCTTTACTCATATAATTCTGATTTACCTTGACAGTGACCCTGTGAAATTGCAGGCCTTAATATCCTATTCTGCAAATGAAACTTTGGGCCTGTAGATATTGGGAGGGAAGGTAGGAGGCTAGGTGGCATCTGAGTGAGACTTTCTGATGCCAAGGCTTGTGCCCTTTCTGTTTTGCCAGGCTGCTTCATGTTCTAGAAATGCTGTGGTTTTTTGGTTAGGCAAAACGTGTTGTGGCCTCCTTTTATCAATTGTGTAAATTCCTTTTTATTAACCTAATTTTTTTGGCTGCTTGGGCTCTTCATTGCAAGGCACAAGGCACCTTGTACAAGGTACAAGGGCCTTCTCTAGTTGCGACGTGTTTGCCCTTCTGCATGTGGAATCTTAGTTCCCAGACCAGGAATGGATCCTGCATCCCCTGGATGGGAAGGTGGATTCTTGACCACTGAGCCACCAGGGGAGTCTCATCAATTGGGTAAAGTCTTGAAGTTGCATACACATTATATACTTAAGAGAAGGAGAATCTGTAGTTTCCTAGTTTAATGTTGTCTGTGCTTGGCAGTTGACACAAACTTCGCCATCTCTGCAAGAGCCTGGGGCCTGCGAGAGGGAGCCGGTGTTATTGTTCTACTTTACAGATGAGGGATCTGCGTAATGGGGGGCAGAGTGCTCACATCTGTCTGATTCATCTCTGATACACCCGGTAGACTGGGTGTTAGGACTCTTCAGTTTTTTGTTAAATAAACACCAGGAATTATAGTGGGAACCTGTAAGAAGCAAATTCAGCCTGGAAGCCGGTCTCTGGATCTGAGCTAACTGCCCTGTCCAGTGCTAAACCATCCTGCTTTTCCAGAGCCCTAAAAAGAGAGATGCAAGTGTGAACTCTTATCAGTGTGCGTGAGGTTTGCACACATGTGATATGGCTATCTGGTGGATTTCCACAACTCTAAGTAAACACACGTGGCCTCTTAGAATAAGATCTCTTGTTTTTAACTTCAGCATAGGATTTTAAATCATTTCCTCTCTATCTGACACTTCCCAGTAAGATTGGAAAAGGACCGATTATCCAATAATGGATTCATGGAGGATGAGCACTAGGATGATCCCTGAGATCATCTAATACAGTGTTTTTAAAACTCAAAAGAAAGGACCTCCCTGCTGGTCCAGTGGCGAAGACTCCAAACGCCCATTGCAGGGGGCCCAGGTTCCATCTCGGGTCAGGGAACAAGATCCCACATGCTGCAATAGAGTTTGCCTGTCATGGCTAACGATCCTGAATGCCGCTACAAAGATCAGAGATCCTGAGTGCACACTAAGACCCCGTTCAGCCAAATAGATAAATGAATAAATATTAAAAAAAAAAAAAAAACTAGTGGAACCCCTGTCTTTAAAGAGAGTGCCTCTGTATAGACGAGGAAAAAACAAGGCTGGAGGTTAGCTGTGCTAAGGTGGGAAGTAAATGGATCCATGCAACCAAGCCCTTCCTTGGAGACCTAGGGTTTTTTGAGAGTGTGGTTTATAAATCTGGAATCTATTCTAATCCCTCTTACAGATGAAGAAACTGAGGCACCAAGGTGCTTAGTGACTCACAGATATAGTTAGATTAAGAAGATGGTGATGAAACTTGTGGCCATCTCTCTGAATTTCCAATATTGTTTTAAATGCCATTCTGCTTTGACGATGAAGAAAAAATAATATCTATTCTTTAGAACAAAGGTCAGCAAACTATGGCCTATTTCTGTGCAGCCCCTTGAAGTGAGAATGGATTTTGTATTTTAAAGCAGTCGTTTTTAAAAAAAAAATAAGCAATGGTAACTGCAGCAACAAAGAATATGGGACAGAGAACATGTGTGCACCACAAAGCCTAAAATATTTACTGCCTGACTGTTCACAGAAAAAGATTGCCGACCCTGCTTTACAGGATCCACTGCTGTTGACGTTAGGGTGGAAACAGCGAAAGAATTTGACTTTCTCTAAGTAGCTCCAAACCATGTAGATTGAAAACAAAGCCTGAGCAGTTGAGAATATTTATGTCAAAAAGTTTTTCCAATAAAAGCTTTAAATGGCCCTATAGCTTTTCATGAAAAGTGAAAGTGTGTTAGTTGCTCAATTGTGTCCAGCTCTTTGGGACCTTATGGACTGTAGCCTGCTAGGCTCCTCTGCCCGAGGGATTCTCCAGGAAAGAGGACTGGAATGGGTTACCATTTCCTTCTCCTGGGGATCTTCCCAACCCAGGATCTGACCCGGGTATCCTGCACTGCAGGCAGATTCTTTACTGTCTGAGCCACCGGGGAGGCCCCACAGTCTTTCCTCCTCCTTTTCAAATACTAGTTGTTGGTTGGAGGATCAGCTGGGTAACTAAGTTCTTATAACACGTGGGAGAATATTGCAGCTAGAGGGCTGCAGAGAGTTATAGGACCTTTAAGATGAAAAAGAAGTGGCGTGGTTATTCAGATAGAGAAGGGGGTGCACGTTACAGACTCCCAAAAGTTTAACAAGAGGAACTGATATACGAATAATGTAAGAGGTCACTCCCGAGAAACGGCCAGGGTCACTTTGGGGCCAGACATCTGCGTGGCAGAGGGATTTGTTGTTGTTGAACATTTACCCTGGGGTTGAACCTTCATCTGCAGCAACAGTAGACATGTTCCCTGACCTCAGCCTTACTACCTAATGCGTTTCCAGAAGGCTCAAGCTTCGTTGGGAAGTGGAGTGAATATTTTCTCCGCTGGAGCATTGCTCCTGGAGACAGAAAACTAGAAAACAGTGCCAGGTTTCTTTCAGGTGTAAAACTTAGCAAAGCTTTCTTAGTGAAACCCCAAGTGGGCATGCCTGAAGAAATCATCCCTGAAATTCTTATTTATTATTATTTTTTTGACTGTGCTGGGTCTTCATTGTCAGTGGACCTCCAAAGGTCAGCAACTTCTTTGGACAGAATTAAGAACAAGAAACTGGTTAGTGTCATCAAAGCTGATTAGAGATATAAGCCAGGTCCATTGCCTTCTTTTTCAATTAATATGAATTCATTTATATTTGTTTACTGGCTTGGAAAGAAGTTCTAAACATATTACTAGGTAAAAGAAGATTCTAAAACTGTATATATAATAGGATCCAGTTTTAATGAACTTTTTTTTGTGTGTGTGGCTGTGCTAGGTCTTCGTTGCTTTGTGCAGGCTTTCTCTAGTTGCAGTGAGCAGGGGCTACTCTGTAGCTGTGAGGCATGGGCTTCTCAAAGCAGTGGCAGTGGCTTCTCTTGTTGCAGAGCTCAATAGTTGTGGCGAATGGGCTTAGTTGCTCCGTGGCATGTGTGATTCCCAGACCAAGGATCGAACCCTCTGCTCTGGCAGGTGAATTCTTAACCGTTGGACCATCAGGGAAGTCCCCCCTGAAATGCTTCAAAGAGAATGAAGTGGACAAAACCAGTGGACTCCAAGTTGTTAAGGGGCTGTTAATCTGACTCCAGGGTAGTGTGGCCCTTGGAATTACCCTTGTTTGCTGGTTTCGTGTGGTTTTTTTTGTATCCACTGTCTTTCGGCCTGCTATCATTGACTTTGTGTGTGTGTGCCAGAAGGTGAGCAGGGAAAGGAGACAGCAAATAAGTGAACATTTGACCACTAGATAGCAGCTCTGGCATAAAGCCTGGTCCGAGTAAAGGTTAAAATCGTTGACCCAAATCAGTGTTTAAAGTTGACTTTGAATTAGGGTTGTCCTTGTAAGTGGTGTTCTTTGGTGTCATGCATTCTCGTGCATAACCCAAAGAAATATTCTCACACCATAGCACCGGCTACTTTTGTGAGCATGTACGGGGTTGGGAGCAGCTTCCTCTGCAGCTTTTGTTTTATATGTATTTAATCACTAAATAAAAAGCAATTTCCTCTCCCTTGCTAAATCTCTTATTCCCCAAGATTCTTTTGCTTCTGGATATAGGTATATTTTTAGTCAATAAAGGACTTACTGTGTGAACTTTTCTGTTGGCAGGCAGAATGATTATGACTGTGATATGTTTCATTCCAAGGTGGGTGCTGTCAACACTTGGTAAATGTATCCACAAAGAAATGTATCATTTTATGTATAAGCTAAGATTCTACTAAGTACCCATTTTTCTTTCCATAGAGGGCTGTTCTTAGACCACTGAGTGCATTATTGTGGTATTACGGCTTTTTGTTGTTGTTGTTAAGTTCTTTCTTGATCTGTTAATAATTTCCTGGTGATTTCAGCAGTTTGATAATTTATCGCTCGTCTTAGAACAGGTATTGGTAATGTTGGGATGAAAACATTTATACAAGAGGAAATAAAAGTCAAGGAAGCAGATAATCGACCAATTTATCAGCCTTAGCAGACAAGTTTTCTGATAATGCCACGGTAGCCATGGTAAATTTACTTCTGATTGCTTGAGGGGACAGATTCTATATGCTTTTTGTAACATGGAGGTGCCTGAAAGGGTGAAGCAGCAAGGAATCAATCCGTGGGCTAACCAGTACTGTTCTGGTCTCTCGATTGGGCGGTGAATTCATGCCATATTTGCAACAATCCCTTTCTTATTAATTAATGCACACATGCATATATATGTGCATGCGAGCTAAGTCACTTCAGTCGTGTCCGACTCTGCAACCCCATGGACTGTAGCCTGTCAGGCTCCTCTGTCCATGGGATTCTCGAGGCAAGAACACTGGAGTGGGTTGCCATGCTCTCTCCAGGGGATCTTCCCCACCCAGGGATTGAACTCGAATCTCTTATGTCTCCTGCATCGGCAGATTGGCAGGTGGGTTCTTTACCAGTAGTGTCACCTGGGGAGTCCACATATATACACACACATATATATTTATTTGGAGATTTCTAAGTTACTGTAGTAATAGAAGACTTCTCTTGATTAATGCCTTTCTCAAAATTTTTCATTTGACAGAAATTTGGCTAAAGTTTAGAAAGAGTCAAAAATAGCTTTTTAGTCTGTTTATAGCCTTCTGTAGCCTCAGGGGACTTCACACTGAGTTGGCTGGGGTGGGGTGGGGGGGTGGCCGGTTCTGTACAATAAACCTAGCTTATACAAAAACTTCAGTACCGACTGAGTTTACAGTTTAGAATTCAGAGGTGAAACCCCAGAAAAAAGTCTCATGCATCTCAGGCCTTCTTCATTCCAACTTAAGTATATTCATTTTCTAGAGCTGCCGTTACAAAGTACCACCAGTTGAACGGCTTCAATGATGGGAAAAACGTTTTTAGTTATTCTTAATCAGTAAGATCATGTAACAATTATATGTACTGTCAGTCAGTCCAGTTGCTTAGTCCTGTCCAACTCTGCGACCCCATGGACTGCAGCATGCCAGGCTTCCCTGTCCATCACCAACTCCCAGAGCTTGTTCAGATTCATGTCCATTGAGTCGGTGATGCCATCCAACCATCTCATCCTCTGTCGTCCCCTTCTCCTCCTGCCTTCAGTTTTTCCCAGCATCAGGGTCTTTTTAACACAAAGCAAATAGATACTATAAGAAGGTCAAAAAAGAAATGTATTGTCTCACTGTTCTGGAGGCCAAAAGTTCAAGATCAAGATGAAGGTGGCGGCAGCTCCATGCTCATTACAAAGATGCTAAGAAAGGGTGTGTTGTGGGCCCCTCTCCCAGCTTCTGGTAGCTTCTTGACTTGTAGCTCTACAGCTACAGTCTTCACATGGCTTGTCTGTCTGTGTGCAAATCTCCCCTTTTTATTAGGGCACCAGTTATACTGGGTTAGGGCCCACCCTAATGACCTCATCTCAACTTGATCAGCTACAAAGATCTTATTTCTAAAATCAGTCACATTCACGGGTACTGCGAATTGGGGTACTGCATCTTTATGGGGGATGCAGTTCAGCCTATGGGGCTTCCCAGGTGGCTCAGTGCTAAAGAATCCACCTGCCAATGCGGGAGCTGCAGGTTCAGTCCCTGGGTGGGGAAGATCCCCTGAAGAAAGAAATGGAAACACATTCCGGTATTCTTGCCTGCAGAATCCCATGGATGGAGGAGCCTGGCGGGCTACAGGCCATGGGGTCGCAAAAGAGTCCCACGTGACTTAGTGACTAAACAACAACAACAATTCAACCTACAACACTAGGCTTTCATCCTTCGTTTGCACAGAATTGTAATAAGCCTGGTGATTGTTGTTTCAGTTATGGCAGACAAAAAGCCTCAAATTTAGAAGGAAAGGACTCTGCATAGGCATAATAGAGAAAAGAAAGAATTCATAAGAACTGTTAAAATAGGAATAATGACTTAAAATACCATTGCTTGGAGCTATTTGATATGGGGGCAAGCTGCTACAAAGGCCCAGTAGTTTCTGAGACACTTCTCAGAACATAATAATCATGTTACGAACATAATAATCATGTTTCACGCATCATGTTTGAGTATGTATGCATTTTTAAATCTCATCAAAACAAGATAAAAAAATATGTCAACTGTGTGAAAGTGCTTTGGTACTTTTTGGTTACCTGAAATATTACTTTTTTTGACCTGAAATATTACTTTTTTGTCAAGTTATTCATATTCTGAAGGTTTGAATTTAAACCTTACTTTGTCACTAAGTGTGAATATTAAGTAAGCCTTTTGTAACCTTTGTTTCTTGGTCTGTAAATTGAAAAGAGTACAGTCTATCACCTAAAATTTTTGTGAGGATCAAATTTGCCGGTGAATGTTAAAACACTGAATATAGAACCAGGTATATTTCTGGTGCTTTATAGATGATTGTTCTCTCATTCAGCAAATGTTTGTTGGAAACCTGTCATGTTCCAGGCCTCTTTCTAGGATTCATTCATTCATTTACTCATTGATGATCACTTAGTGATGTAGTAGTTGAAGCACTGACCTCTGCATTGGGACATCTGAGCTCAAAGATCACCAGCCCTCTCTAAGCCTCTGCCTAGAGGCTAGACATTGGAGAAGGCAATGGCAACCCACTCCAGTACTCTTGCCTGGAAAATCCCATGGACAGAGGAGCCTGGTGGGCTGCAGTCCGTGGGGTTGCTAGGAGTCGGACATGACTGAGCGATTTCACTTTCACTCTTCATTTTCATGCACTGGAGAAGGAAATGGCAACCCAATCCAGTGGTCTTGCCAGGGACGGGGGAGCCTGGTGGGGCTGCCGTCTATGGGGTTGCACAGAGACGGGCACAACTGAAGCGACTTAGCAGCAGCAGTAGCAGCAGCAGCAGAAGCTAGACATAGGGACTAGATCTCCAAGGCTTTTCCATCTCTAAAATAATTCCTATAACAAAATTCAACAAATAGAGCTGTAGTTCTCAGTATCCCCCAGGTCCATTGGATCAGCCTGGCAAGTACCCTTTGGGGTACTAGGATGCATGCTGTCTGTTTTCTGATACAATGCCAGCTACTCCTTATTGAGTTCTTGACGTTGTACTACATACCTTTCATACATTCTTGTTCCTTCAGTTAGGGTACATGTTTCTCCAAAGAAGATGGGTGTCCAGAGAGACGTGGTGGAGACTTTCCAGGAGAATAATGTTCTTGGATGGTTTGTGAGAAACACCCCTGTATTATTAAGTAAGGACAAGCTCATCTATAGTATAGAGTGCAGAATTCACTTGAAATTCACTAAGCTAAAACTCAAAGAAATTTGGGACTTCCTAGAGGGGGCTTCAGCTTCAGTCCCTCATTCCCCTAGACTGCTGTGTGTTTTGTTGACCAGAAAGGAGGTTCTGGTGGAAAAGTTTGCAAAGCAGGCTCTTTTCCCTATTCTGCGTTTGATCACATATAAAAAATAGAATTGTCATTTGTAATTTTGAAAATTGTTCTCATTTCCCGTACTGACAAGGGTCACCGTTCTGATTCTTAAGCCCATTTTTTCTTTCTCATTCATACATGTGACAAATATTTGAGTACCTGCTCTGGTGAGTAACATTCTAAATACTGAGGATACAGCAGCAAGCAGAACAAAATCTTCTCTCTCAGGGGGCTTCTGTTCTAATAAACAATGATATTTGAGGGGAGACCTCAGGAAGTAAGGGAATCAGGCATGTTGCTCTTTTGGGGGAGAAAGACTTCAGGCAAAGGGAACAGCAAGCGCAAAGGCTCTGAGGCAGGAGCCTACCAGGCAGAGTGGCAGGAGATGAGGTCAGAGGGATGCAGATTATGTAGGGCCTTTAGGTCAGGGTAAAGGTTTTGGATTTTATTTTGAGAAGCCATCATGGAGGCTCTAGGGATGAAACAGTGGAATTAGGGGCTTCCCAGGTGGTGCTAATGGTAAAGAATCCAAGCCCTGAGTAAGGAAGATCCCCTGGAGGTGGGCACAGCAACCCAACCCACTCCAGTTTTCTTGCCTGGAGAATCTCATGGACAGAGGAGCCTGGTGGGCTATGGTCCGTAGGGTTGCGAAGAGTCAGACATGACTGAAGTAACTTAGCACGCACAGTGGAATTGGACATAACATTTTTAAAAGCTTACTCTGGCTACTGGTTAAGAATATAGAGGGGAGGGGGCAAGAATGGGAAGTAAGTCAGCCAGTCAAAAGGTTACTGCCATAGTCTAGGCCAGGGGTACAGTGCAGTATACGAGGGTGGGAGTGGTGGAAATGTTGAAAAGTGGCAAGATTTGGAATGTATGCTGAAAGCAGAACCAACAGAATCCATAAATTAGATGAAGGGTGTGAGAGAAAGAAGGTAATGGAGACTGACCGTGGCATTTTGGTCCAAGCAATTGTAAGGGTGGAGGAAAGTTGCCATTCCTGTTGAGATGGGCAGTTTGATGGGGGAGCGTGGGTTGTTCCTGGGTCACTGGAAGATCTGGCACCTTTCTATGAGAATATCGAAACTGGCTTAGATACTGTTTGGAACTCGCTTTGAAGATAAGGAGCAATGTGTTAATTTGTGTTACCTTTGTTTTCTTTGTGGACACTTCCAACAGTAATCTGGAAACACTGCTGTGTGCAAAATGGTCGTCGTGACCCGGGAGGCAGCCCTGCTATCTTAGTCTGCAGACTCTTATCCTCTCCAGACTTCCACTCATTTTCCGCTGCCCTCATGGCACCTTTTCCCCAGCTGGACTGGTGTCAGGGATCTGGCTGTCTTCTCCACTCTGGCAGTTTGAAGTAACTAGCAGTTCTTACATTTTCTCTCTGGCCGCGCTGATAAGGGATGGGTGCCCCTGCGCATCAGGTTCAGTAACCGTGGTCTCTGTGGCTTGGTCCTGCGGAGCCGATTGCGTGCGTGTCATTTAGACTGTGGACTTGGAGGCCCGAAGCCCTGAGAAGCACCTTCACTGAGGGCAGAACCAGCGTGGGCAATGTGTTGAGGCTTCCAGGCTACAAAAGGACGATCGAAAACTTGGCAAGTAAACCGGCCTACATGAGGATACGTTTTATGCTCAGGATCATAAAATTGGTTCAAAACAGCCTGATGTACAGCATGCTAAATCTTCATTAAGCATTACCGAGGTCACTGCTTTTGTCCCTCCGGGTGCCTCTTCCTTCTCTTTTTCTGCTGTGACCCACGTGGAGCCAGTTGTAGAGCCCGCCCCTTGGCTTCAGCGATAGGGCCAGGGAGTGGCACATGACCTCCAGCAGCCAATCAGAGGGGGGAAAGACCTTTCTCCCCTGATACACACGTCCTTGAGTGCGACTCCAGAACTTGCGCGCCAGGTTTTTCGCCTCCTGGGAAAGGTGGCGTGGAGGAGGGCGTGACAGCCCGCTCGAGTACTCTTGCCTGGAGAATCCCCACGGACGGAGGGGCCTGAAGGGCTGCAGTCCACGGGTTCGCAGAGTTGGCCGTGACTGTGTGACTAAGCACACACAGCACAGCGAAGGTGGCCTGAGAGGAGGCTAACCTCCTAGAAGAGACCAGAGAAAACTGAGAGGGAGCCCCGAGGGTGCTTGGGACACCCTCTCTGGTGCTAGCGACAAGCATCCCTCTCCATGTTGGATGGAGGCACTGAGAACGGGACCGAGAACGTTCACGAACGCCGTCCTCCTCACAGACAGGAGCCCAACTACCCCTCCTGCAGTCTGGGCTTGCCTCATTGTCCTGCCTCAGGCATGTATAACCTAATGGTACTTTTGATTTCAAAAGGAGTGAGCTGGGTAATGTAGTTGGTCACTCTGCCCTTAACTAGTCAACGTATGGTGTGTTTTTAAAATGTGAAGAGTGGAGAATCTGAAAACATTTTCCTTAAGTGAATCTATCTAACAAGGTCACCAGAATATTGGCTTACTCCACGACTGGGCTATTTCCTGTTTGATAGTTTGCAGAGGAGGGAGCCCTCTCATAAGTGAATTTCCATTGTCCTCTGTTGAAATCTTCTTCATCCTCCAAGGTCAGTTTCCAAAGCCACCTGCACGACTGGAATGAATGATTTGCTCTCTTAGGCACACCGGACTCTGATGGCACCAGCCATGGTGTTTCATAGGCTTGTGCAATCCTTGCTCCCCTGCTAATTATAAACTGTTGGCCTAGACATTGTTACCGTCCTGAGGCTCTCTGTTGCAGAGAACAGTTCCCTGAATATGTTAATAGTAATGCTCAGTAAATGTTGAGTTAATCCATTATCAGCATTGGTTTTACTAATAGCTTTTGTACACTGTTGTGTAAACTTTACAAACTGCTTTCGTGTACAATTGCAAGGAAAAATACTGTATGTTTTAAGGTAGGTATTCCTGGTATAACTGATGATACTGATAGTGGCCTGTTTAGCTATGGATGCATATTAGGTGGAAATGGAAAACATGCAATATTTTTAGATGCAGATGAACCGGAAGGTTAGGGATCAGGTGAACACACCTGTGGTCACAAGAAGAGGGTGTTGGCTGCCAGAGGACTAACCATGAGTCAGCTCCATCCATGCAAGTCCTGAGAACCTAATCCTGATGCTCTTCAATAACTGCTGATGAGATTCTTGTGTATTGACTGGTGGGAATGCTTTGTGGGTAGATTAAGAAATGAGGCTTTTCAGCTTCCATCTCCACTAGCTTTAACCTCAGCCAAAAGGCATGAAAATTAATAGGTGCTTCCTTATATATTTTTCTCTTTCTCCTCCTGATCTTTCTGAACCAGGACCTTTTGAGTTGAATATCGGTCCAATTAAATGAACCTGATTAAAACTGTCAAACCAAAAAGCTGAAGTGAGCTGGAAAAAAATGCAGCAGGAGTGGTAGATCTCAAGTTAGTCAGTTTCTCTGCTTGAGAACTGAATTGTAAATAAATGTGTTAGGTAGTGAAATTTTGTTTTGTTTTCCCCAAAGGAGAAATATTTGCCACATGGAAACAAAATGTATTCAGCGTGTTTTCATTCTGTAATTGCACTGCTTCTATTCTTAATTCTTTCTGAATTTCTGATTTAAAGGGAAAAACACGGAAACAGACTGTTGTGTAAAATTGACAGGAATGCGTGTGAACCTGGCTGTCAGAGACATAGGTTGTCATAAAATTAGCAATGGAAATAGCTTCCTATTCTGGAGGTTAAAAATAATACATCTAGAAGGGAGTTATTTACATTGGCCGTTCAGAGGCTTCCCCTGGAGCCTTAGTTAGAAAAACTGAAATCCATGGTGGATGCTGGATGCGCAGACAGCGTTTCTGGGAGGGCAGCCGATGAGCTGCCCAGTAATTAAGCACCACTGTTCCACGCTGGTGAAAGACAGGGAAACGGAGCTGTCTCACAGCTCAGGGAGGGAGAGGGATGGGGATAGAAGAAGGGGTTGGGCATGGGGGTGGTTCTCAAATTGTGAAAGAGGCTCAAAAGGCAAGCCTCATTTGTTCTAAAGTTTGCGATGTCCAACAAATTAATCCCTTAGATTGCAGGAATGTTATTTGAGCATCCCAGTGACAGAGGCCTTTCTCATCCTGCAGCCTGAAAGGTGTTGGGGGGGGCGGGGGGGGCCCACAGATCTTGCTAAAGGGGAGCTCCACAAAACCGGACCAAGGAACACCTCTTGGATGAAACTGAATATGAAAATAAACAGCAGTCCAGCAGAAGGGAAAGCAAATTAATTTATGCGTGGGAGAAATTCCTTGTTGCTGCTCTTTTATGACGTGAAAGCACATTTGTTGGAGACTTTCAAGGTTTTTCTCTCATCCTCTGTGAGTCCCAACTTCTCTTGTGTTCATTTGTCTGAGCGCATACCCCAGCTTTTGCTTGACCTCAGGCGATGACAGAATAATTTCAGAGATGTTTCTCCCTGGGTTTCTGGTCTGACTCCTTCTAGGCCATGCACTACAATTATTTGCTGGTTTATTACTTAAATAACCACGATTACAGTAGCAGCACCTTCAGGAAAGCGATTAATGGAATATTATGAGTTTAAAAGGGCTTCCCTGATGGTTCAGTGGTAAAGAATCTGCCTGCCAATACAAGGGACGCAAGTCCCATCCCTGAGTCTGGAAGATACCCATGGAGAAGGAAATAGCAACCCACTCCAGTATTCTTGCCTGGGAAATCACATGGACAGAGGAGCCTGGCGGGCTACAGTCCATGGGGTCGATAAAGAGTTGGACACGGCTTAGTGACTAAACAACAAGAACAAAAAATGAGTTTAAAATTACTCTTTAGGTATTTGAGTTTTCTTGCAGCACAGGAAAGAGTGTGCGTATCTCAGTGAGTGTATCTGCAAAGCACAGAGCAGTAGATGGTTAAGAAATATCTGGGTATTTTAGAGGCCCTTAAATTGATCTGTTTAAGAAATGCTTTATTTGCATGTTCTGGGCTTGTGTTTTGGCAAGGTTGAGGAAGTTGCTTTAAATGTAGTTATCAGCTGTTTGTATCACTCTGGAACGTTTGGATCTCCTTATCACTGCTTGATGGGCTTAGAGCCTGAATTGACAACTTCTTTAGTTTTTGACCCACTCACCAGCTTTAGCACATCTGGAGGGGGTGAATTTTCTTCTCACATCTGGAGGGGGCAGGAAATTAAACTTTGCCTTTGGTGCTTTGCAAACCATGTGCTGAATTTTTTAGGCATTTGAATATATTTTTGAGAACAGCACCCAAGAAAAGGCAGACAGGGAATAGAGAAATTATAAAAATAATGGATACTTGGCTCTTATTAGTTTATCTGAAAACAAGAGGGAGCGATATCTTCATCAATGAGAATTCACTTTCTGATTGCTCTTTCCAGGGGTGGAAGGACAGCTACTCAGATTTTCTAGAAGATGCTACTCAGAGGGCAGGGGCTTTGAAAAGGAGCCTTGGGCCAGATGTTGAGAGATTTGGGCTTTTGGTTCCAGTGTTAGCAGTAGGTTAGCTCTGTGTGTGCCTTAGATCCTACTTGGTAACCTTAAGAATATTTAATAATCTCAGTAAAATGACAAGACTGCACAAGGATGTGGTTGTGATTCTTTGTGGTTCTCAAAACCCTGATTTTATCTTGTTAATTGCCCCAGACTGCAAGGAATGACAACCCACTCCAGTATTCTTGCCTGGAGAATCCCATGGACAAAAGGCCTGGTTGGCTATAGTCCATGGGGTCTCAGAGAGTTGGACACGACTGAAGCGACTTAGCATGCATGCAAGGTTCTACACCAATCTTGACTACGGAGAGCTACTCTAGTTTGACAAAAGCATAATTTGCAAAAAGGAACATAAAATAACCCTGTTGTTGAAACTGATGTTGGCTGCTTGGTGGTTGGTAAAGAGCATCTCTTCGAGAAGCCCTTGGTGAGATGAGTGGTTCTGGGTCCCCAGTTTCAGGAAAGATGACAAATGTCGAAATCAGATGGGAAGAAGGAAATGTGGCAAATCACCAGGAGCCAGACTGCTTTTAACAGAGAAAACTCAATTTTGCCTGCTTTTCTCCAGCAAATCCCATTTGATATTTTATATTTTCGTGATAACTTAATAAGGAATCTCAGGAAGGAGTTGCAGAACTGTAACTTAGTGAAAGAGAATTTGTCATTTGTGACATTTCTTCTCTAAAGAGCATGGGAAGATCGATGTATTAGCTTGTAGTTCAGGCATTACTACTTCCAGCTATTTCTACTCAGAAAAGAAACAGCATAATGTATGTAGCAAAACTTGGCCCAGTGGGGAATTTTGGCTCAGTCCCTAAAGCGTCATTGAACTCTAAGGACCAGGCATTGTGTAAGGCATATGTGGAATCTGTACATAGTAAGCCACCATCCCTTCCAGGGATGCCGTCATTTAATTTTTTAGAAGCTAAGTCCATAGTAGACAGATCACCTAGACTGATACAGTATCAATATTTGAAAAATGGGAATGTTGGGTCTGTCTGCATTCAAAATACCTACAGAACCTGACTGCTTCTCCCCACCTGCAATCACCTTGAGTGGCCTCCCCGATCCCACCTTGTACCTGTATTCTCTTTCCACAGGCAGCCAGAACAAACCTTTGAAAACATAAGTCACATCATGCCACCGCCCTGCCGCTGCCCCTCCAGTGGTTCCCAGTCACACCAGTTGCAACAGATGCAAAAATCTTTCGGAAGTTTACAGCATCCTTCTGCTAGGCTCGGCCTCCCTCCTTTACATCTCTCTGTCTCGTTATTTCTCTGACTTTCCTGCTGCTCTGACACTCGCTCACTCCACTCTTCCCACACTGGCTTCCTTGAAGGTCCAGGCATGTGCCAGGCAAGTTCTCACACCAGGGCATTTATAGTGACCCTCCTCTGCCTGGGCCCCACTCTCAGAGGTGGCTGAGTTACCGATCGCTGATGTCGCTCAAGTCTTTGCACGATGTCACCACCTGAGTGAAGCCTCACCCTAACTGTGACTGCTGAACACGACAACTGACCTCCTACCCATTACCCCCAGTCCTGTGCCCTGCTCTGTATGTTTCTCCAGAACACTTACCACTCTCTGGTTTTCTCTAGGATTTACTTTTATTCCTTTTGGTTAACACCTGTTTTCCTTACTGGAATGTAAGCTCTAAGAAGGCAGGATCTTCATATTGTTCAACATTGTTCAGTCCTGAACACCTGCCATGTGGCAGGCACTCCCTCATTAGCTGTTGAACTAAATGAGTAAATGAATGAGAAAGAGAAATTAATTCTGACATTGAATTCTAGGGAGAAAAACGAGGAGGAATCCTTTGAGCTGGGTGTTGAAGGATGGGCGGAATTGGACCGTCAGGCCTTCCGGGGGAAGACATTGCAGGTTGAAGGAATATTTGTGCAAAGATAGAGAAGTGGGCTCCACTTGTGCTCCTGGAAAGGCAGAGAGTCCCAACTGACGGGTGCCGGGGCCAGTGCGAGCAGCAAGGGTGGACAGATAAACTCATGGATAGAAAATAAGGAAAGGGGACTCTCAGTGGAAGGAGGGAACAGATTACTAGTCACTGCCTATGTTGAGAGGGCCGGCAAGTTGAAGGTTGGGATCTCAAGCAGTTTGCGTTGTCCCTTTAAGAAATCAGAGAGAGATAGTCCCTTTAAGAAATCAGGAATGTGAATAGTGTTTGCTAGTGAGATCTCATTTTTGTATAGTACTCGACTATTTTTTCAAAACATGGTTGCATGTTTATTATGATGGAAGCTTCAGAACAACTCTGTGAAATTGGTAGAATATCTAATAGGCAAGTTTTGATCTACATATTTTGAGCAGTTTTTTAAAAAAATGAATTGCAAGTTCTATCAAGCCAGCCAAGTGACTGGCCTGAGGTCGCGGAGTTAGAAAGTGAGAAGCGGCTTCCCACTGCCTTGGGTCTCATCACCCAGTTTCTCCCTATGCCTGGCTGTCACTTTGATTCCCACATGATCTTGAAGATCTCATGCTCACTTTTTACCTGGGCACAAGCTTCTTCCCATTTCCCCTGTTCACTGAAAAGCAGTTTCTGCATCCAGTTTCTTCTTTACCAGCTCCGTTTTTCTCATTCCTCCTTTTCCATTTCCCTTGATTTGGAATAATTAGAAAAGGATGAACGTGTGTAGAAGGCGGCTGTGCTTTAAATCTTGGCCAGTTCAGCATCCTTTCAAGCTTAGGTCCAGAGGCTCTGACCCAGCCCCTGACCTGCTGGAAGGTTGTGTCTGTCTTTGGTGTGGTTTGGGGAGGGGGTGGGCGGAGCAGGGCAGAGGAAGCATGCCCGCGACTCCGTTTTTTGCCTGTCTTCAGGCTTCCTTGTTGCTTGCTTTGGGAGTAAACCTGGTCTTCTTAATTCCCCCAGATGTTAGTAGGCAGGACGAGGCGGAGGGAGAACTCAGTGAAGGGGAACACTGGTATGGGAACTCTTCAGAGACGCCGTCGGAAGCCTCCTATGGAGAAGTCCAGGAGAACTATAAGCTGTGCCTGGAGGACCGGATCCAAGAGCAGTCCACGTCCCCCGACACCTCCTTGGGAAGCGCGACCCCCAGCAGCCACACGCTGGAGCTGGTGGCGCTCGACGGGGAGGTCCTGCGAGACCCACTGCAGTGCGCAGATCACCTCTCCCCCGGCGTGTCTTCTCTGTGTGACGAGGACCACCCAGGCTCCACCAAGCCCCTGAGCAGCAACCTGAGGCGGCTGCTGGAGGCCGGCTCCCTCAAACTGGATGCCACGGCCACGGCCAACGGCAGGGTGGAGTCCCCGGTCACCGCGGGCTCGAATCTCTCCTCCTTCTCCCCGCCGTCCCACCACGCCCAGCAGCTCAGCGTGCTGGCCAGGAAGCTGGCCGAGAAGCAGGAGCAGAATGACCAATATCCTCCAAGTAACCGTTTCCTATGGAATCAAGGTAAGTGGTTGCCAAACTCAACCACCACCTGCGGCTTGTCCCCGGACTCCGCCATCCTCAAACTGAAAGCTGCGGCCAACGCCGTCCTGCAGGACAAGTCGCTGACCAGGACGGAGGAGACCGTGCGATTTGAGTCCTTTTCCTCCCCTTTCAGCTCCCAGTCTGCCAGCTCCACCTTGGCAGCTTTATCCAAGAAAGTCAGCGAGAGAAGCTTGACTCCTGGCCAGGAACACCCGCCCCCGGCCAGCTCTTTCCTTTCCCTGGCCTCCATGACCTCCTCTGCGGCCCTTCTGAAAGAGGTCGCAGCGCGGGCTGCCGGGACCCTCCTGGCTGAGAAATCGTCCCTGGTGCCTGAGGACCCTCTACCGCCACCGCCTTCGGAGAAGAAGCAAGAGAAAGTAACCCCGCCGCCTCCGCCGCCGCCTCCGCCGCCGCCTCCACCACCGCCACAGTCCTTGGAATTATTGTTACTCCCGGTCCCCAAGGGAAGAGTGTCTAAGCCCTCCAACTCAGGTATGGATGCTTTCATTTCCATCAGCCTCTTAAGTCTTTTTTTTTCTGCCTGTCAATTGCAATGTCTAATTCATTGCCTTCTTCCTTCGCGTGGGTTCCCCATCCGATCTGAGGCAGGAATAAAAAAGCAGAAGCAACGACAAAATAAGTAAGCAGCCTCGGGGTGGGTCTTTCATGTATGTATGACACAAAGACTTCACCAATAGCTTTATTTTTGAAAGGTAATGAATAATCTTAGAGACATACAGTATTCCTTCCCTTTCATAGAAACGATTTTTTTTTTCCCTTACCGAGTTCAGGCTAGGTCCACACAAGATACATTTAATGGAGGAAGATCAAAGTATCTTTGTCATGGAGCTCATGGCATCACTGCACAGGGGGGGAAAAAAACTCACTGCTTTTGAAATAGTTGACAAGAGAGAGCTTACTGCCCTACAGCTTCCATCACAAATGGACTTTTGTGTCATCAGTAACTGTTCTGCCCTAATTTATCACACTATATACTTTTTAAAATAATATTTTTATTGGAGTATAGTTGCTTTACAATGTTGTATTACTTTCTACTGTACAGCAAAGTGAATCATCTCTACGTAAACATATATCCCCTTTTTTTGGATTTTCTTCCCATTTAGGTCATACACAGAGCAACGTGTTTGCTATGCAGTAGGTTCTCATTATCTATTTTTTATCAATAGTGCTAGATGTCAATTCCAACCTTGCAGTTCATGTCATCCCTTTTGTATACCCTTACATTAGCATTTTTATTAGTACTTGGGTGGAACATAAGCCTTTACATACTCTGTTCTCATATAATTTCTTATTGTATAAGAACTCTAAAGAATATTGTCATTCAGACATCAAAGCATTTCCTGCAAATTCTTTATTTTATTCCAGTCCAATCAGATTCTGAAGGAATGTGCATGTGGGAAATGTGAATCATGGGGCTTTTCTAATGGGGACGGTCTTTCAGAAGGAGAAGTAGCAATCTTCTAGAGCCTTGCCGTTCACACTTATTCATCTGAGGGAGAAACTTAGTCACTTGGGTCCTCACAGGGGAAACATCATTTCTTGTACTGGTTTGTGTTTGAATGATGCCCGTGGTAAAAACAAATAAAAAAACAGAGTCCTGGAGATGGATGTATGGAGTTTCAGATCTCTCTGGAGGATATCCTGCCAGATCTGAACAGGAAGTGGGCCATGTGTGTCCTTGTCAGTAGAAACATTGCCCTGGTGTGCGTCTAGCCAACTTTTGATTATTTGCAGCCACATTGATGAGAGGGGCTTAGAAAGGCACACCATTGACTGAACAATCACAGCTAACGTCAGTTTGATGCATTTATGACAAATTCCCATTTAAATTGCTGAATAAGCTCTATGTACTCATTATAATTGCTTTAAAACTTGTGTAAACAGCAGAATAGAACTAGGAAAATGGATATCTGAAACTTTGATGACTCCTTAAGCGATCCAGACCACTCCAAGGTTTCTGAAGTGTCAATAAAATCCTAAAATTTTATCAATGCTGAGTTTCCCTTCTCCTCGCTTCTCACCTGCCATCTGGTGAGATAAAGAGAGAAATGGCTAAAATTAGGGAACAAGGAGCCAAACAGAGGGACCAGAGTAATTTTTATAAGGGCATAAATCATTTCTGGTTTATAAAAATTTCATTTACGGGGAGCAGCAGAAAGAGAGGTATGGCCATCTATGTAAAGTGTTACTTTATGTATATTCTTCATATGGTTCTTACATAGCTGAATTAAATGGTGTTTCTCCTATAAATTCACCTGGACATTAGTTATTTGGAAAAGCTTATACAAAATAGTGATAAACTTTAGCTTGCTGGTGGCTTGGAAAGAAGGACCTGATATAAGACTGTCTTCTAAAGGCCGACTGTAATGGCTTTGTCATTTTAAAGATTCTTGGGTATAACCAGCAAGTTATGAGGTATGAGCTTTTCATTCAGGTGACTAGATGCACATGAGGAGGAGGGGAGGTCTCAAGCTTCCAGGGTGGGCCAGACTATTTTTGCCTGTTTTGTTGTAGGATCTACAACCCAGGGACAAGATGGGCTCCCGTCTTGGTTTAAATGCCATGGGCCTCCCTGGTGACTCACATGATAGGAAATCCACCAGTGATGCAGGAGACGCTGGTTCTATCCCTGGGTTGGGAAGATCCCCATAGGAGGGCTTGGCAACCCCCTCCAGTATTCTTGCCTGGAGAATCCCCACGGACAGAGGAGCCTGGTGGGCTACGGTCCATGGTGTTGCAAAGAATCAGACATGACTGCGCGACTAAGTGCAGCACACAGCACAACACAGACCATGCCCACTGGGCTTCTCAGCAAGATTGAATATGGAGGTCTATAAGAAATTGATTTTTCTTTTCTCTTTACTGAATTTATTCTGTTTCTGAAACACTTACTATTTGAATCAATGACCAGGTTCCAATTGAAAGAGGAGGGAAAAGAACTTAAAGTGGGATCCTGCCACCTCTTTTGCTGATTGACAGGGATCCCTGTTTTTCATGTGCCTCTGTTCACACTCCAAGAGGTGGCTCTGCTAATGGAGTAATTGTATTTAAAAAGAAACACTCATTTTGCAGAACTCAGGCAAGAGGAAAGATTGCTGCAAAGAAAAGCACGAGGGCTCTTAAAATGATCCCCTATGTATCCTAAGTTCAAGTTCTGTTTCTTTTAAATTAAAAAAAAATTTTTTTGTTTGTTTAACTACAGGCTGCTTATTAAACTATAGTTGATTTACAGGACTGTGTTAGTTTCAGTTGTATAGCTTCATATTCTTTTCCATTATAGGTTCTTACAAGATGTTGAATATAGTTCCTTGTGCTATACAGAAATTCCTTGGTGTTTATTTTATGTGTAGTGTTGTTTATCTATAAATCTTGTACCCCTAATTAATCCCTCCCTGCCTTTCCTCTTTGGTAATAAGTTTGTTCTCTCTGGCTGTGAATTTGTTTCTGCTTTGTAAATCATTTGATTGCATCATTTTTTAGATTCCACATATAAATGACATCATGTGATACCTGCCTTTCTCTGTCTGACTTACTTCAGCTTGTATGATCCATGTCGCCACAAGTGGCATCATTTCATTCTTTTTAATGGCTGAGTATCAGTCTGTTGTATGTGCCTGTATAGACCACATTTTGTTCATCCACCCATCTGTTGGTGGATGTTTAGGTTGCTGGACGGGTTCTGTTGCTTATTGCATGAACTGGAAACAGGAGAAGTGGTGCCTCTGTGCACTTGTCACTTAAAGTGATCACTTCCCCGGATTCTAACTGGGCTATGGATTAAGAAGTTAATAGAATATCTGATTTTGTTGTTTATCTTTGTACCATGGAGAGATGATTTGGCTGGTGTTACTTAGGTCCCTCACTAGTTTTTGAATCTGAGCAGTGGAAGGGACGTGGGTCTTTCCATCTGTCCCTTCTCCCCTTCCCCTCCCTCCCCCTCCTCTCCCCTCTCTCTCCCCTCTCCTCCCCCTCCTCTCCCCTCCCCTCCCCCTCTTCTCCCCCTGTCCCTCCTCTCCCCCTCCCCTCCTCTCCCCTTCTCCACTTGGTACTGTTGGTTTCAGAGCCACTTGGAGGCTGGATTTGGGTGTGACTTGATTTTACCTAAGAAAGTTATGGGGATGCAGTGAGAGCTGTCACCCATGCTTCTAAACAGTTCTCATGACTACTTTCATTTTTATGTTTGGAAGAAATCTTAAGTTTAATTCACAATAGGTGGGTGGACTGACTTCTCACAGGGAAAGGGTTTCTGTTGCCCGCTAACTTAAATAAACAAGTAATAACCCCCCACCCCCCCAAAAAAAATCCACAAAAATACGCACCATCCTGATTCTAAGCAGGGCTTAACTTACATTTTGAAGCTCTTTCTCAAAATGGTGCACAAAGGTCGTATAAAGTTGATTCTGGAGTTACAAAGCAAGATGTGCAAGAAGAGCCAGCTTTGTGTTGAGTCATTTAGACACTAGCGTTTCTTTGACCTTCTTTAGGTTAAGGGAAGTCCAAACCATGAAAGAAAAAAAGTGTCTTTTGGGTCTGGCCTTCTTCTTCTTTTTTGAACAGGAATCGGTTGTTGCCAGGTCATAGTGTATTTAATTCCTTAAAGAGTCCATCACTCGATAGCCTTTCCCCCTGCAAAGAGAGGTGTTGCTGGAGTAGGAGGTTTCTTTCATGTGACCCCGTGCCCCAGCACATGCGACGCTGCTCTTCTGAAAGGGGACACGGTAGAGAGAAGATTATGTCCGTTTGCTCTGAAGATAAATGTCACGCATTGACTCAATTCTCTTTGAAGCTACTGTTCTGCTACAGCTCAGAACAAAATAAATAGTTTTTATTTTAAAGACAAAGTTTCTTGTAGAAGGCTACCAAGATTCCCAGGATGCCAGGCTCCTGGTTAAAAGAAATCACTAGGAGCCTTTCCCAGAGAATGTCTTCCAATACATCGTATTTTCCTGAATAAAATTTAAATATGCTTAGATGCAAGCTGGTCTCATATAGCTGGGAGCTAAGAATATTTCCTGGGTCAATAGATAGGGTTTTCTGGCTGCTGTTTTCATTCCTACTTATGAGATGTTATTAACATTATTGCAAAAGCAGAGGAAGTCCAGAAAGACAGATCACCTCCTCTGATCCTCCCCTCAGGTCCATCACTGTTAGAGTTGTGATCTGGGGATGATCTCATACAGGGACTTCCTTAGAAAAGGAATCCACTTTTTAATCAAGATACAGAGCTCTCTGTCGCTCATCTCCATAGTATCTCCCCAGTGACTTAAACTTAGATTGTCTCTAGATATCAGGCTTTTCTGTAAGTTTTACTGAATATTTACCAGTTGTTAGAATATGCATCAGTTATCTCAACATCTCAATGTCAGTAACAATAGAAGGACCCAGTGACATCCACGACCAACAGAGTTTTGTGTTTCCCTGAAATAGGATTTGAAAGACTTGCCCAATAAATTCCATGGAAAGATATCAAATCCCTGTATGTTGTTACGAAGGACGGGGTCTTATCCTACACAGATACGAACTAGTATCTATGCGTATCTAGAGTCGAGATGGGTGGTGCATGGATTACAGACACCCGGGGCCATCTGTCATCTTAAATTCCTTCGGTGTGTATGGAGAGGTCTGTTTGCAGAAACTGTGCACTTGCAAATTAACTTGATTTTCTACAGATTGCCACTTAGGATAGCAAGGCAAAGTTTGATTGCAAAGCCTACAAAACAATTAACATTTGTTTAAAAAATACCTACATTGAGTTACAGTGATTCAGTTAAAACCCTCTTTTTTTTTTTTTAAGCCCAATGAAATTTTTATATATAGGCAGTAGGGCAGAGCACCAACCAGAAGTGAAGAGATTGTCATTACTACTCTGCCACTCATGAGCAGAGGGACCATCGTAAGCATCCATGCTAATTCAGTTGCCTCCACTGCACACTAAACTGGTTAAGATTTATGTTCAGGGTTCTTCTCTGCTTTAAAATTCCTTTCTTTTACTTTCTTTCACTTTATTTGTCTATCCACTCAAAACAAAACTTTTTTTTTTTTCAGTTTTTGAATTACGTATGTTGCTTCTTAAAATTCACTCTCAAACTTCCTACACGATCTCTCTGCCTTGGACCTAGATCCTGTCCATTGTAAATAGATGGACATTCCTGATTGTACTTTATTAACGAGGTAGTCACACTGCGTGCATTTTGATTATAAGCTGCTTGGGAGTTCCTTTTGGAAACAAGTGAGCTATGAGTATGTGAACATCTCTGTGATCATTGTGGTTTACCTACTCATTCTTTCAAGATGTGTGTTGGCATAATGTGTGAAAAGCATGTGCTCTTGGGTTAACACTATTTTGCTGGGACTTACTGGCAGATTCCTGTACCTTTTTCTTCTATTTCCAGTCCTTGTTTCATTTTTTGGGGATATTATCTTGACCCAGCCCTTTCCACTGAATTTCATTATGGTTCAACACACAATAACTGAATTGTACTTGGTCCCTGGCACTGTTTTGGGTGCCTGAGACACGTAGGTACGGACTTCCAGCTCTGCTCCAGCCCATTCCTGCCTCCACCCTCCTCCTCTTTTCCCTTTCCATCTTTTCCATCTTCCTCTTTTCCCTGCTGAGCTGAACTTGACATCAGAATTCTGCATAGGCCGAGCTGGACCTACGTGAGCAGCACTGTGGATTTCTACTGAATTTTATTTCCTCTTGGCCCCAGGAATAATCTGCCATGTTGGGTTAGGCCCTGGGCTACATATTTATTGTGTGTTGTCAGTTGTTTAAATTTATACCTGCTTTGATGGTAAGTTTTCTGCTTTGGAAGGAAGAGTTTATTGTCCCTACTATCATTACAATAGCTACTACCGAGACCCTGCATGACAGGCATTTTATACACGTCTATTATCTTTTTTATTCCAATAATATTACTGCTTATAAAGAGAACATGTTTTCTGCAAGGGAGCAGATTAGCAGCTGTCCACAGCACCAGGTGGAATTTAGTTTTGTTTGCAGTGATACTAACTGTTGGTGTATTGGGGGAACTCAGTAAAATTATGAACATTTCAACCCTGTTACCTTGAAAACATGTTGTGGTTCATTCGGAGGAAGTGGTCATATTTCTTTAGACTCTGAGTGAAATTTACAGCTGTCAGTTCCTTGAAAATATTTTGGCATACAAAATAGAGTCCACCCTTACTTCTGTCTTTCTCAAAAGTAGTTGACAACATCATATATGTATGGAAAGCATCTTACCAAAATATAAATTTTTAATAAATAAAAATGTAAATATTACCAGGGGAAGTTCCAAGTTTTAAACTTGAGCATTGTTTTCCAGTTACATTGGCTTCTCTCTTCCTTTCCTGCAGTGATAAGTTAAAATTGTCAAACAGTTACAGCAGTGTAGCTCTTGGACCACTTATCTGTGGTTAGTTTCTCTTCATTATGACTATTTGAACTTTTCCCTCCAGTCAGTCCAAGGGCACCCTAATTTGTGCATTGTTCATGTATATTTTGATATTAATTAAACCTAAGAAAGCATAACTCCCAAATAAAATAAATTTATATGAAATATGAATATGCAGGGTTTAACGCAGGGTAGTCTGATCCATATGCATTGTAGAGTAGGTTTGGGCAGGGGTGGAGAGTGTCGGAAAACATAGGAAGCCTGTTGCTCACCTTAGGCAAAGCCAGTTGTCCAGGCAAAGCCAGAGATGTTTCTTTTGTGAGGAAGTGCCTTTTGATTGCCTTCCTGTGATGTACCATGAAATCTTGCGTCAGGGTACGACATCTCGGTTTTTCTCTCCTCTCCCAGACAATTGTGTAAAAGGCAGTTTAGGGTTTAGACAGTGGGAATTGCTTCCTGAAGATGGGGATTAGTGGCAGCCTGTTTGTGTATCTCTTTCTTATTACTTTGATATTCTTAATAACCCCAAATAGACATCATTATCATTTTTCTCCCTTTGGCTTATGACAGTAATATCACCTAGAGGCCTGATTCAGTCTTTATGTATGTGTGTTTGTATATATATATATATTTATAGCTTTATTCATTTATTTAATTTTTGGGCGTGCTCCATCTTTATTGCCACGTGGGCTTTTCTCTAGTTGTGGAGAGCTGGGGCTCCTTTCTAGCTGCAGTGTGCAGTCTTTTCCGTGTGCAGTGGCTTCTCTTGTTGCAGAGCACGGGCATGCTGGCGTCAGTACTTAAGGCTCGTGGGTTCAGTAATTGCAGCTCCGGGGCCCTAGAGCACAGGATCAATAGTTGTGGACACAGGCTTAGTTGCCGTGTGGCATGTGGGGTCTCTTTGGATCAGGGGTTGAACCTGTGTCTCCTGCATCGGCAGGCGGATTCTCCACCACTGAGCCACCAGGGAAGCCCCTGAGTCAGTCTTCTCTCTCAGATCTGTTATTCAACATGATGTCCTTGTGATCCAGATGTCAGAGTGGAGGGAATGATGGTGAAGGATAGAAAATGAGAGGTTGAATTAGGGATAGGGGTCCAGGTCAGCAGAGGCGATCAATAAGATGGGAGCAGAGCTCGAGTGGTTCAGGAAAAAGCATGTTGATAAGCCTCTACGAAGTGTCCTTTTCCGAGAGTAAAAGGAAATCCTCTGTCTCCACCCTGTCCAATCAGAAAACAGAGTTCTGTGATGGGATCCATCACAAGTAGAATTTCCAGACTTGAGGGATATGTTTTCAGATAGAGAATTCCTTCTCAAGGCCCTTCATTGCGCTAACCAATATTGCTTACACCTCTAAGCAATGTCCTCCTGTAAAAGCAGCATCTTTGGAATGCCCTGGCTTTATTCCAGAACTCTTCTGATTCCATCCATTTTAAGTGGTTCTTTGCATGTGGAGATTCAGTTGACTCCATAAATAAATAATAAGATTATTTAAAAGTTTACACTTGGGAATATTTCCTTTTAAAATTATGAAAGTAATGTATATATTAAAAAATTCAAATAGTACAGAGGGATATACAATGAAAACAAGTTTCCCACCATGATCCCTTCCTTTTAATCCACGGTCCTTTAAAATGAACTGCTTAATGGTTTCTATGTACATTTCTAGATAATTCTCATACAGATAAAAAGATTATCATTTTTTGTTTTATTCATCTCATTCTTCCTATTTCTCTTTTTTCTTTTTTGCCCAAGTATTTAAAAGCAAATCCCAGACCCCATATTCATTTGCTTGGGAGTATTTACATATACATAAGGACTTTAAGGGGCCTCCTTGGTGGCTCAGAGGGTAAAGAATCCACATGCAGTGTGGGAGACCTGGGTTTGATCCCTGGGTTGGGAAGATCCCCTGGAGGAGGGCATGGCAACTCACTCCAGTGTTCTTGCCTGGAGAATCCCATGGACAGAGCAACCTGGCGGGCTACAGTCCATTTTCGATAAGAGTCAGACAGACTGAGCGAGTAAGCACAGCACACCAGGACTTTAAGGGCTTCCTTGGTAGCCTCCCTGGTAAAGAATCTGCCTGCCTATGCAGGAGACGCTGGTTTGATCCCTGGGTCAGGAAGCGCTCCCGGAGGAGAAGGGAATGGCAACCCACTCCAGTATTCTTGCCTGGGAAATCCCATGGACAGTGGAGCCTGGTGGGCTTTAGTCTGTAGGGTCTCAAGCTGGTCACGACTTAGCAACTAAACCGCCACCACCACCACCATCACCACCACCAAGGACTTTAAAAATGCATAGTCACAATAACTGGTATTACATGTAATAGGAGCAACGATTGTTATATGATATTATGGAACACTGGGGCTGTAATCAGTATTTTCTTAATTAGCTCAAAAGTGTCTTTTTATAATTGTTTCTTTCAAATTGGGAGCAGAAATAAGCTTCACACCTTGCATTTGCTTTATCTGTCTCTTAAGTGTCTTTTCATCTGTAACCTCTTCCCTTTTTAAAATGCCAGTTACTTGTTGAAGAAACTGGGTCATCTGTTCTATAGAATGTCCCACATTCTGAATTTGGCTGATTCCATCCCTCTTGGTGTGTTTAACTTTTTTTTTTTTTTTGGTTATTAAAACCGCCTGTATTTCCAGGAAACTCACTAGTTATCCAGAAGCTTGATTAAATATTTTGTAAGAATATTTCATACATGAATTGTCAAAGGGCACCCAATGTGCCTCCATTCTTAGTGATGCTGAGATTGAGTAATGGTTTTCTAGGTGTAGTCAGCTTGATACATCCTTTATAAAGTCGCCTATCCACCTTTCACCTAGTGGTCTGAGCAGCAATTGGTTCCTATTTTCTAGAGAATAAAAATAGAATCCTTCTAGACTTATAGTTTCAATTCTTGCTTCATCCACCAACTACTACCTTAGAAACTGCATGTTTCTGTATCATCATCTATTGATCTAATTTATTTTTTAAAATGGGCTTCTTACATTTTATTTCATGAGTGTATTACAACGTATTTAACCAGTTTGGAAGTGTTTCTGATCCCTCATGAAGGGAACGCCTGAGTCCTTAATTCTGTTTTTATTTCCTCTATCCCCAAATAGCAGAGGCTTGTGGGACCCAGTGCAGTATAAATTGGTAGACCAGAAGTGTAGCAACATAGTGTCACAGCAGACACCCTCCCCTTGGGGGCTGGTGGAGGAGTGATCTCCGCTTTCCTTGCAGGAAATACTTGGTTTGTTTGCTTTCCTGAAAACTGGAAGCATTTGCAGCGGCCTGATTGTAGCTTTCCCCAAAGTGGGCAGTGGGCCCCAGGCTCCGCAGAGGAGGGCAGCACGCCTGAGTGGCCAGTGGAGGGTCAAAAATAAGAGAGTGGCCACCTCTGACCTCAGGGCCCCCGGTGGGCCAGTCGGCAGCAGCATCTGCCCAAGCCATCACAGCACAGGTCAGCCTGAAGTCTGTCTCCGTTAGGGTTCGGCGTGTGAGGCTTACGATGGCTCTTTGGTTTCCAGCGTGGGGTTGTTCTCGGTCCCTTTGACTTGTCTTTATTTCTTGCCATTTTCCAAGTTCAGGAATTCAGATATGAACTCGAGTCTGGCACTTTCCTTCAGGGAAGAGGGGCCCTGGAGCCGGGCTTCTCTGGGCGGAGGTGTGGGATGCCTTCTGAAGTGTGGTGGGATGGCCTCTGAAAGCAGGAGTTTCCCAAGGCAGGATGAGCAGATATTGAAAAATGGAACGCAGGTTGAAGTCATGAGATGAACATGGGTTTCCACCTGAAGAAAAGCAGTAGTAAAGCTTCCTCACAGATAAAGTCTTGGAATGAGAAAAACAATTAACAAACGAGAAAGCAAAACCAAAAAGACCTCCTAAACTCGAAACCAAAAAAAAAAAAAAACCCAAACTAAAACGAAAGGACAAGCATAAAAACCCTCCCTAACCCCCCAGTTCCTTGTTAGTTTTCTTAATAGAGCGATGCATGTGAATTAGTGCTGGATGCAATGTGCCTTTTTGTTTTCCTCAATTCTCCTGTCTTTCTCCTTCTCCCAAGCCTCAGAAGAGGAAAGCGGAAAGCCTTTCCAGTGTCCCATATGTGGTCTGGTTATAAAAAGGAAGAGTTACTGGAAGCGGCATATGGTGATTCACACAGGGTTAAAAAGTCATCAGTGTCCGCTCTGTCCGTTCCGGTGTGCTCGCAAGGACAATCTCAAATCCCACATGAAGGTAAGCCCCCTGTGGATGGGCCTGAAGGCGAGGCAGGCACAGCCAGGGCCCTCGCAGCAGCCGGGATGTGAGCTCAGTGTTGTAAGGTAGAGTGCGATGCAAATAAAAGGATCCGCCTTGGAAAGGATCTCGTTATAAGCATCCTCATGTCCATTCGACAGCCCAGAACTGAGAGGCCGAGAGCAGCTTCAGCAGCCAGATGATCTATGTCATGTAGAACCATCCCTTCCTATTGGGAAGCTGCAGCCTGACCTGGCCTTGCAGCGTGACGCATATGGGGGCACTTGGAGGAAAACTTGGGGAGGAGTAAGAAGCGGGGAAAGACAGGTTCAGGAAGAGCTGCTGGACCTGCCCCTCTTCCTGGAGGGAGTGCCCTCTTCTGTTGCTTTGCCCTCCAGCTTCAAACCCAGGGGCACACCCAGAGACATTGTACAGGAAGTGTGAAGAAGTTGAAAGTCATCTGGGCTTTAACTTCCACGATGAGGCAGGCTTGGGGGCCATTCCTGACAAGACTGGGTCCCTTTGAGGCTGTCAGGGTTTGAGTTGTCATAATTCCTGGGGTCACACTTAGCAAACATCGGAAGATATTTTTTTCAGTGTTCTGTTCGGGACAGTTGGGAGGCTTATGCCTGTAACGAGCATATAGGGAATTGTCTAGACTACGTGCCACTCCTAAGTGAGCTGGGGGAAGACTTACACTGCTAGCAACCTTTTTAGCAGACTCTATTAATGCGAATTTTGTCTGAAACGTAAAGAGATCCAGTATCTGAGATGCAAGAGATCAAAAGAGCAAGGGCTTTTGATTTTGACAGGCCTGCCTTTCAACCTTATTGCACAACTTACTAGCTATGTGGCTGTGAGCAAATGCGTCTTTAGACTCGATTTTCTTATCTGTTAAATGGGAACAGTTATGTCCATCTGCAAGGGATAGCATTAATATTTAAGGAAATAATGGCAAAGTAGTCAACACAGAAATGTTCAGTGGTAGTTGTTTGATTTCAGTAACTGTTGTTGAACACCTTAACAGTAATAATCATCATTTTTACTGATATTTACAGTGGTCTGGCTGTTAACATTATTTGTTAAGTGTTTACTATCCTGCCACAGGAAGTGTAATGTAAAGTGTAACATAAGGAGATAGTTGCTTTTCTCAAATTCTTATAGTCTCATACTTCTGAATAGATCAGGAATCACCGTTGAGAACTGTAGATGTACGAGTGTGATCAGACAGGACCTCTACTGACTTTAGGAAATAACTTGGAAAATTAAAAAAATAATAATAATATAATTTGTTTTCTACCCTTTGTCTTTGTCTCTGGAGAGTATAACATACCCTTCATCATCAGAATCCATTTAACCAGGGGTTCTGGTTGGTTGAATTTTACTGAGCCAACTCAGGTTTTTTACTTGAACCCTCCTCATCCTCTGTCACCTCTTCCCAAAGTAAAATCTTGTATTTTACACAGGCATAAGTGGATTTCATTAAGCAAAAGGAGACTTTCAAAGAAGTGCCTTTAAAACTTAAAATTTGCTTCTGTTACTATGCCCTTACACTGGGGTGTAGAAATCAGGCCTGGCAAATTTAAAGCTTCAGTGAGCAGAAAACTTGCATCTGGCCGGACACCTTGTAAGCCTGGTTTCAGCTCAGGGTCACTTAAAACAACCTATTTATAAACCCATGGGAAAAAAGAAAGCTGGGTTTTCAGTAGCAGGAACTAGTGACCCTGAAACTGCAGGGAGATGAGTGGGGGACATTGGTGATACAGACGGTCGGCCACGACCGTGTTACAGATGAGAACAGCCAGGGCTCTGCGGGTCGTGGGGTCCTAGAACGCTTTCAGAACAAATCAATAACCAGTACAATGAAGCAGTTGTGTGAAGTGGCTACTTTATTCAGACTCATGGTGTCCTAACCTGTTGAGCTTTTGAGGAGAGACGTGTGAGAAGGGCTCATGCAAGTTTAATTTCCTCAGATGGTGTACACTTTCTCTTCTGTTCTCCACCTCACTTATGGGCTTGTGTTTTTTGCTTTCATCCAAGAATTCATGATTTAATTTTGATGAGATAGACTTTAATTTTGCTAGATTTTGAAAACTTGGTCTACAGAGAAATATCATGGTGGTTTCCTTAGGAATAGATATTCTCGGCTCTGTTCCCCAGAGGCTACGGTAGGAACAGATTTCCTAGACTGAGTCCTGCCTCAGAAGCAGGGACAGTATGGCCTAAAGGTTAATATCTCATACCCTGTGGTCAGAAAAACAAAAACAAAAAAGCCTTAGTTAGACTCTCAGTAGCTGTGCAGCTTTGGGTAGATCATTGAACCTCTCCAAGCATCTGTTTCCGCTCTCGGAGATAGTAATCGTATGATATATCTCATGGAGTTGTTATAAGGGTTAAATGAAATAATGGATATAAAGCACTTAATACGATGCCCAGCATGGAGAAGCCCTCAATAAATGTGGCTACTATAGTAATTACTATCCAAAAGCCATCCGAATATATATTAACGTTTACATTTAGAAATACATCAATGACATGGCATAAAAGAATGACTCTAAATTTCATTGCTTTTCTCTCTTTGTGACACAAAGAGAATTTAGACAAACAGATGAAAAGAATCTGAAATTGGCCCTTAATCCCATCATGCAGAAATAACCATTATTACCATGCTAATCTGTAGCCTCTTGAATTTATTATGTAGATTTACTTAAGGAACAATGGGATTCTAACGGATTTGTTCAGCTATAGTACTTACTGGGTGCTAGGCACTGTACATTTTCTGAAAGCCTGCCTTTTCTCCTTAAATAGCATGCAAATGTTTTTATGGCTTGCTTGGAAGGAGCTTATAAATGCCTCCAGCTTCCTCGGGGTTATCTTAGATTTCCATTAAGTCTTTTACAACTTCCCTGGATGAGTGAGCATACAGGAATTCAGTACGGAACTCACAAGCTGACATTGAACAGAGAAGGTGAGGAGGATGGAGAACAGGAACCTTGGTGAAGAAATGGCAAGAAGCAGGCAGGGGTCAGGGTGCTGACTTTTTCTAGTCTCAGGTGTGCCAGGTAAGGCAGTGACTGCCAGGTTAGCCCCCTCCCAGCCTGCCTGGTCCCCTAAGTGGGGTGAGTGGAGGCGATGTTGTTCCCCAAACTGTCCGACTGCTACGCAGGAGATGGACACGGTGATGCAACAATCTTTAAACTTCTTGTGGTGGTGACATGCGCTCTCTGTGTAAGGTAGCCAGCAGGCAGCCCATCTCTACGTGACCTGGAAAGAAGGACACGCTTTAGTCAAGTGTTTCTTGACCGTAGCCCACCAAGAGCCATTTTGAAGGCGATGTCAGGCTAAAGAGAGTACAGATGATCCCAGAAAGGGTTTTTATTGTCAGGAGAGCAGGGACGAGCCTTCCCTCCAAGGCCAAATGCGAACTCGCTCCCCTCTGGGCAGGTCAGGCTCAAATATAATGCTAAGTGTGACAGTCAGCACCACATCCACTGTACACTTTTGCACACTCACTCATTCTCCCGCAACTAAATATAGCCAAGCCAGGATCGGGTGGAAAAGGACCCATGCACGGGGCTTGCGCACGGACTCTTTTGAACCCAGGGCTCCCTGTTGGATTTTAGAACCTAGACCCCATCCTTTTGCTTTTGCAGAAGCTGCTTCCGGAGCTTCGTTCTTGGATTAGCGCCTGTCCTCTGCCAGGGCAGTAGATGTCAGGACGTTTCTGAAACGGGATCTATCCCACCACCCTGCTCCCGGGATGGTGGAAGCTTTCTGCCTAGTGACCTTTACCACCTGGCTTCCGGGTGAGCCGTGAGTGGCACCTGTCAGAGTCCCCTGGGACTGTGGCCTGAGGCCCCCAAGGTGCCAGCTCCCTCATGAACTGGGTAGAAGAGAGGGTGGGGAACGTTCCCGACTGTGTGAGGAGAAAGCAAGTGAACCCACCCGCTCCAGAGTGAAATCCCTTTGTTGTGAAAGAACTGAGACAGTCCTCAGCCAGCAACAAAGGGTGCGTGCCACCCTCCAGCCTCTCCCCACCTGGCAGACGGAAAGCCTTTTAATGAGCAAGGCTCTGCCGCAACTGAATTTAAGTGTAGCTGGTTATTTCTTAAGAGAAATTCATGCTTTGGGGGACCCAGAATCTCTTCTGTTGTTTTTTTCAAAAAGCCACAGTGGGGTGCTGTAGCGACAGGATCTCACCATTAACTTTTAATTTCTTTGCTTTTGTTGGTCACTGAACATTATTTAAAAGTATGTTTTGGCTGGTGAATAATGCTTTTGGATTGCACTCAGAATGCATAAACAGCTGTAGTAAAACTTGCTCTCTTAGAAAGGAAGCCCACGCAGAGGGGCCAGGTGGCCCAGTGGATTAAGGAACCTTTAACCTTCATTTGACTTGTGTTCAAATCCTGCCTCGATCGCCAAAGAGGAGAGGTCGGTTTGCCTCGGGGTTTGAATTCCATTCCCTCGTTTTTCCAAAATCACACAGCTCCCCAAATCTTTTGGCCCAAATCTACACCCTTGGCAGTATCTGCTCAAGGGAGGGCCAGTCCTGAAATAGCAGGGTGGAGCAGGTCAGGGCTCAAATACATTGGCAGAGGTGAATGGGGAAGTTACAAGCTTATGAGCACCTGCCAGCTCCAAGCCTGGCTCAGGCCAATGCAATGATTTCCTCACTTTTTCAAGCCCTAAATTCGATCATGATAGGAAGGAAAGAAAAAAGTTTCCTCCCATTTTTACAGGTATTGTGCAGGCAAGGCTGGAACTGGGCTTCAGAGTCTGCATTCTTTCATTGTAGCCGTGCCTATCTAGAGTCTGCTAGAAAGAACTGTATTTGGCACCTCTGGTTTCATCTTGCTGAGACTGTTTGGTGGGCATTAGCCTCTGGTTTTTTTTTTCCCCCTCTGTTCCTTCTTCTTTTTTTTTTTTTAATAAGCTGCCTATAGATGGCTGGAGGAATACAGAAAGGAAGGGTGTCTTGGAAGCTTAGAGAGTTGTTTTTATTTATTATTTTTGTCCACATTGCACAGCATGCGGGATCTTAGGTGCCTGACCAGAAATTGAACACATGCCCCTACAGTGCGAGTGCAGATTCTTAACCACTTGACCACCAGGGAAGTCCCTCCCTATCTGCTTTCTTTCTGTGTCCTTTTGCTCCAGCCACATGCTGCAGGGTCTCAAATTCTCTATGAAACGGGAATGCCCCGGAGGCATTATTTTCCACAGTCTTAATTACCTAGAGCAGCATTTTTGAAAGTGGAAATTATGTTTGCAAAGCATAACTCCTTCTCCGGGTGGTAATAATTGGGTCCATGCAGCATATTATATTGTGAGAGGAATTACTTGACAGGGTACCTCTTTTGACCCCTCAACTAGTAATTATGTAAGTTCGAATTGTGCAGGGTTTATAATGTTTTCTTTGAAGACATCAACGGTGATGGGAGGACTAGAACATGAAGAGGATTCTACCCTAGACAGCCTCCATGGGCAGGTAGCGCCCCCGGTTGTTGAGTGTGGATCTACTAATGGACTCTTAAGCTGTGAGGGCCCACTCTGTGTTTAGGGCTGACCCTCGTGACCTGAAGCACACCAGTGAAGTGCTCCTCTGATGATATGATTCCCTGGGCCAGGAAGGGAATGGCAACCCATTCCATTATTGTCTGGAGAATCCCGTGGACAGAGGAGCCTGGCGGGCTACAGTCTATAGGGTCGCGAAGAGTTAGACATGACTGAGCAACTAAGCAACGCAGAAATGCAAAAGGTGGAGGTACAGCAGGGCGTTCCCTGTCAGCACACAGTGGCCAGCTCACTCTTCTTGCTTCTCCGTCAGGTTCATCAGCACCAGGACCGGGGAGAGACCTTCCAGTGCCAGCTCTGCCCTTTCACTTCCTCCCGCCACTTCAGCCTGAAACTCCACATGCGTTGCCATCAGCACTTCCTGAGGACAGAAGGCAAGGTGAAGGAGGAGATCCCAGACCCCGATGTCAAGGGATCTCCCCACCTCAGTGACAGTGCCTGCCTGGGGCAGCAAAGGGAAGGAGGAGGGACGGAGCTAGTGGGGACCGTGATGAAGTCCAGCACTCCAGAGAGGACTGGCCAGGGCCAGGGCGGGGCTGGCGTCTCACCTTTGCTGGTGAAGGAGGAACCCAAGGAAGATAACGGCCTGCCAACCTCCTTTCCTCTGAATGCTACCGACAGGCCAGCCAACCACACAAAGCTGAGAGAGCCCTCCGAGTTCGCGGCCAACAGTGCGTCCGCGTTGTTCAGCCAGGACATCTCTGTTAAGATGGCGTCTGATTTTCTCATGAAGCTGTCAGGTACTTGAAGAGGGTTGTCCCCTCTCTTCTCTCTCTGTTTTCTCTCTATCTACCAGTATTCCTAGCTATAAAATGAGCTGGTAGGACTAAGTGATTTCAGGATCCCTTTCAATGACAGTTGTCTGCACTTTCACACATTTTCTCCTTCATCCTTTTTTTTTCTTTACAGTCCCATGGAAGTAGGCATGGCTATGGTTTGGGTCTGGAAACAACAGAGATTGTAGATTTCTTTCTGGTGTTCCCCTGTTATGGGTTCCTGCTGTGGGAAACAGGTCACAGGGGAGCCAGGTTGGTGACAGTTAGTTCTTTGTGTGACCTTGAGCCCTATTTAAACTGTCTCTCCATTGACCTTAAACCTTATTTAACTTGTCTCTCCACTGGGTTCTTTAAAAGGGCTTGTATGGGACATCTTGCTTTGCGTATCAGGTTCTTGATTGCCTTGATGTAAAAGATTCTTAAGGACATATACACAGAGTACTATTACAAATTTTAGAGTTTTAAAATTTGAGCAAATAATAAAATTATCTTTAGGTTTTGTTTTTTTCTAATGGAAAGTTTTGCGTTGTGGTAAAAAAAATATGAAATTTGCCATTTTAACCATTTTCAAGTAGACAGTTCTTTAGCATTAAGTACATTTACATTGTTGTGTAACCATCACTACCATCTGTTTTCAGAACTTGTTCATCCTCCCAAACTGAAGCCTTGTACCCATTAACCAAGAATTCTTCCCTCTCCTCTGCCCTGGTGATCATGATTCTACTTTCTGTCTCTATGAACATAACTACACTAGGAACCTCATGTAACGTAGAGTTTTACCCTCATTGCCTACTGAATACAGTAAATAAACGAGGAGAAAAAAAATTGTTAATATTCTTTTGCAGCTGCCTTAGTGCTTTTTAGAAAGAAGTTGTAGAGATATATTACTAATTGATAACACTTTCACCATCAAATTATGCATGATGTTCCCCCCCACCCAATTTCTTTGATTAAGTTGTGGAATTGAGTAGGGAGTGTCATGAAGCTGAAGGAACACTGTTTTTTCTGACTTTTTTGTGATGAGAAAACATGTGGGCCTGTGCTGCTACTCATTATATTTTTTTGAAGTCTGATTTTAAATTTTAAAAGAGATGTGGAGGGTGGGGAAAGGTCGGCTGAGAATTGGTTCTGTCTCTCAGTAAAGACGGCAGGCCCCTCGATGATTTCCAAATGCCATTTCAGCTCTTTGGAGATTGACAATACCCTTTTAAATGGAGAATAATTGGTCACCACCTTCCTTTAAATGGACTGTGAGTCAAATTTCACTAAATGTCATCGCCAGGTGAATTAGAGGTTCTGCTTCACTCTGGAGTCCCTTTGCTCAGTGACACTTCAGTCAGATCTTCTGGAATGTTCCCATCACCCCAGGTCTGTGCCCCTTGGGAGTCTCAGTGCTGGTTGGAAGAAACAGGAAAGGCAGAGGGTGGAAGTGTTGCAGGCAGAACTGAGACGGAATGTTACAGGGAGGCACCCCACCCTGCGTGACCGGTGAACACATCCTACACTGTCAATGGTCAAATGGCAGGAAGTCGGGTGCCTTGACCATGGCAATGAACACTGATCTGTCCCTGCCTTCTCCTCTCCCATCCCAGCCTAGGGAACACGTGCTCTTGAAGACTCTGCATTTTACACACAAACATCTTTGGAGATGTGGGGAAAATGTAGGCTTCTGGGTTTCGTTTTGCTGCAGATCCTTCAATTTTCACTTCTGGGAGAGCACTGGTTCTTTCTTACTAGTGTGTCCCACCAATGTGGAAGAAGGTGCCTTCTTTAGTCCAGGACTCCAGAAAGTTGTTAAATCCTGAGAAAGGGGAGAGAGAGTGGAGGAAGGCTTGATAATATATGACTTCTGGTGGGCTTAGCTATGAGTGTCCCGCATCAGTCTGTGATCAGCTATAGACCCAATCTCGGGGACTGTAAGAGAAGACCTGTGACTACTGAAAGCCAAGCTTGCAAACAGGAGAAACACAAGAGGAGAAGCCAGTCGGGAGGTTGAGGTGAAAAGCCATGTGTCCAGGCCTTCTCCTGTGATCTGTTTTCTCAGTCAGCTATTAACGGGGACTTGTTTACGGGTTTGGCAGTCGCAGTATTTACCGACTGATCAACTGGCGTAAGAAGACAGATAACAAATGCATGCTGTTTATGCAAAAGGCCCGTGCAGCTATTTTATGGTGGCTTGCTAGAGGTCCTGAAACCTGACTTGTGTGCACTGTTACCTAGCAACCTGTTACAAAGTCACCGGGGAGTGAGAGGCATCGGTAATTTTTGTGTGTGTGTGCATATTTGGATGTAAATGTAAACTTGGTGTCAGTGGCATCACAGCCCACGGGAAGAGAAGATATGTGAAAAGGAGAGGAATACATTTTCGGGGGGGGATTATTATTTTTTTCTCCCACGTGCTCTCTGGCTGATCCGGCCCTATAATTGATAGCAGCTCTCTCCAGGGTGCTCCGCCTGGCTGTGTCTGTGGCTGTGATCCCAGGACCAAAGGGCCAGACCCTGGGGAGCTGTGGCTGAGCTTCCAGCTCTTTCCCTTATCAGATGTTGGGTTAGCACTGGGCCTTGTCCCCCAGCCTCATAACGGTGCCATTGTTCTCATCTTGAATGTTTGAGCCAGGCTCTGTGCGTGCACCTGCCAGGACCCGAGGGTGCAGCTGTTCGTGGACACCGGGGCTGGGAGCCTCTGCCAGCCATGTCACTGCAGAACCGGAGCACAGTGACAAATTCAAGCGTGTCCGTATCTTCTTGTTTTCAAAAGCAAGATAGAAAACACTTGATTCTTTCTTGCTTGGCGATTAAGGGGAGTCTTTCTTGCTCCTTCAACACACATTCAACACACAAATGACTTTAAGGGAACCCAGGAGGATTAAAGGACTTCCGAGGTGTCGCTAATGGTAAAGAATCTGCCTGCCAATGCAGGAGATGCAAGAGAGTGGGTTTGATCCCTGGGTCAGGAAGATCCCCTTGGAGTAGGAAGTGACAACTCACTCCATTATTCTTGCCTAGAGAATTCCATGGACAAAGGAGCCTGGCGGGCTACAGTCCATGGAACCACAGACTCGCTGCACAACTGAACACACACAGTAGTAGTAAAAATCACTGGTGGAATGCTGTTTTAAGAGACTCGAAGGCCATCCATCCCAATCCCCATTTTGAGGTTTCCCAGCATCTGTGATTGTGAAATCAAACCCCTTCCCCAAGCCATCTAGTCTTCTGCCTGAGCCCACATTCAGCATTCCTTAGTCCTTCATGATTAATGTTTCTTAGGACCAAGGCTTCCCAGGCTCAGCACTGTAATTGCCTCAGAGGAGAAGATGGGGCAGCCCTTGCTGATGGCTCTCTGGGATGATGGCAAAGATAATTTTGAAAACTCTGCTCTGAGTTTCAGCCTAGGAGACAAGCCTTTGAGGGTTGCAGCCTGCATGTTTGCCCAGATCTTTCTTGGAATCCAGAAGACAGAGGCAGACTGTCTCATGTCAGGGCGAGGGATTCAGTAGCCGCATGACTGGGGCTTTACAAGGGAGAGGAGGTTAAATTCCTACAGTTTCTGTGCCATCTCTCCTTAATCTAGCAGCCGTGCTTGCCTTAACTAACATTAGACTTACCTGGGAAGCTTTTGTTTTTTACATGCCAGGGTCCAGCCCCACTGTCAGAAATTATGAGTTAGTTGGTCTCGGATAGGACCTAGACATTGGTGTTTTCTTTGAAATCATTGGATGATTCTAAAAATGCAGCACGGCCTAAGGACCACTGATGTGGAAACTGCACTCGATACCTGGTTGGTTGGTTTGTTTCCAGTACAGTTGTAGCTTTTTTCAGCACAGCTCTCTTCTCTCAGTCTCTATCCCAGACCGTGAAAAGGGCCTGATGCTGTGGGTTGGGTCTGAGGCATTCGCCATAGGTCAAGGTTAACCTGAACTGGAGGCCTGGCTGAGTCACGGTCATTGAGCCCCATGTTTCCCTTCATGGGGCCGCATGACAGGAGAATTAAAACAAGCATTGGATGTTGTGCAGTTAGAATTAGAAAATCTTGAGACTCATCCGTAGCATCTAGGAACTGGGAGTATCATCATTAGACGCCTGATTAAAAGTTGCCTGCCGTGGCCTTACATCACTTCTCTAAAACCACACTTTTCAAGATATCACATGTAAATCTAACTCTCCAAATTAGAACCAAGCAGTTGACAGAAACTTGGCACCTCAGTTGTTGGCTGGGAATATCTTTTTAATCTTCTTGTACTGGGTTTTTTGAAAATAAAAAGATACAAGTCATTTCAACTATTTTTAGTTTGGAAACTGGCCAAAAAAATGTTCTGTCTCCCGCATTCTATTAATTTCATAAAATTGAGGCTGAAAACATCTTAACCATGAGAGGTGGATTTTAGAAAGCAATGACTTGCAAATGAGTCCAAGCTGAATTGTTTCAAATGTGTTAGGAGCTCAGCGGTAAAATGGCAAAGGTTTTCTTGAATCAACAACGGGGAGCTGGTGAATGTTTGTGTTGTATCTTGTGGGTTCCCATGAGCCTTTGCTTTGCCACCTCCATCTATTTCCCAGAGTTTTATGCATCTGTAGTTACAATACGGTTTGTCTGTGAAGGGCAGCTCCTTATTCAGGGATACCTTTGTTTGTGCTGCCGAAGAAGGAGGGGGCCAGGAGATGCCTGGTAAACGAGGCGTCCTTATTACCTGCCAACTCTGACTGGCTGTCAAACGTCTTAGCATCTTTCTTCCAAAGAAAAGTCAGTGTTCTGCCATTCACAACCTGAGGTTTCAGTGTCGTTAGCTGGGGCTCTCCCTAGGCCTAAGTATGCCTTCCACAAAGGTTTATTTGGGGCAGCCTTCCTTTGCATCTTCAGTGTGGCCTTTCTTAACCCAGCCTGGCTTTTCTCATGATGAGCACTCAACTGGTCATGTGACTCAAATTCCTCGTGTCAGAAGCCACTGTAAGGGGCCTCCCTCTTATGTGCAGGCAGTCCAAATGCCTTGTTGAAATCCTGGGTTTTACCAGACTGGTGGGTGATTCGTGTGAGAGAGAGTGTGTGGCTCTTTCCTGTTTTTCAGTGACTTGCAACGCCACGAGACAAAGGGCTGATCTGAGTCACAAAAGGGAGCAGGTGGTTGTGATAAGAAAAATGGGACCTGGAGTCACACACTCACGTGCTCAGGCTTCCAGGGATGGAGAATTTGTGACACTGACTAATTGTTTATGGTTTCTCCTGAACAATCAGCTGCTTAGTGCCTTGTTATTGTTGTTGTTCATTGCTAAGTCGCATCCGACTCTTTGCGATCCTATGAGCTCCTGTCTTCTGGAGTTTGCTCAAACTCATGTCCGTTGAGTCAGTGATACTAGTTAGCCATGGTGTCTGCTCCGGGCCATTGAGCCCACTTGAACTTCTAACAACCCTAAAGGAAGACACTATGAGTATTCCCATTGTACAGATGAAAACTGAGAAGCAGGGGTTAAGACACTTGGTCATGTTTACACAGCTAATAAGAGTTGGGACTGGGGTTCCAATCCAGGGAGTCAGGCTCCAGCATCCCTTCCGCCAAAAAGAAAGTGGTAAAACTGGAAGTTGGCTCTGTCCTCTGTCCTTGTTGTTGTAGTAGAGTCAGAGTCCCCAGCAAGGGAGCCATGCTCAGAATCTCATACGTTAGAAATTGTACTAATGCTTTTAGGCTTCTCATGCGTTGTTTAGTGCAAATAGAGCAGTAATGGTGAGGCGAGTTACAGTGTATCTTCAGATACAGCTATGGAGAAGGTGACGGCACCCCACTCCAGTCACTCTTGCCTGGAAAACCCCATGGACGGAGGAGCCTGGTGGGCTGCAGTCCATGGGGTCCGAAGAGTCGGACACGACTGAGCAACTTCACTTTCACGCATTGGAGAAGGAAATGGCAACTCACTCCAGTGTTCTTGCCTGGAGAATCCCAGGGACAGGGGAGCCTGGTGGGCTGCCGTCTGTGGGGTCGCACAGAGTCGGACACGACTGAAGCGACTTAGCAGCAGCAGCAGCAGCAAATACAGTTATCTTGTAACAGGCATGTAATTGAGGAAATCAAGACGGCAAGTCAGTAGTATAGAGACGCTGCCACTGGAATCCAGACGTTTCTCTCCTCACTGTGCTGGATAAGGTTTACCTCATTCTAGAATTGTCCACAGAGTAACTTTTTATCTTGATAGACTTGGGAAAGTTGATCACAGTCTGTATTTCTGCAAAACTGAATCCGGGTCATTTTCTGCCTTCCCTCAAGAGTTACATTTTCTTCTACTCACACTGTTATTACTCTTGTTGCTACTTCTACTGTTATCATCCTGAACCTTATTACTAATCAGAGGGGTTTACAAGTGAGCCAGGCACTGTGCCAACAACTCGATGTAATTTCTCAGTTAACCCTCCCAATGGCCCAATTAATGTTAAACCTATTTTATAGACAAGGAAGCTGAGGCTTAGAAAGTTTCAGGGACAAGGGATAGAGCAAACTGCTTAACGGCAAAGCTTGGCTCCTGACCACTTAATGAGCTATTACCTAATTTTTTTTTCTCAGTTGAGCGAAGTGTCTTTTGACCTCCATCTGCTTTACTGTTTATTTTCCTTGGCTTCAAACCATGGCATCCTTTTTAATGCATGCTAATTCAGTCACTAATCTGGTTAAATTTTTTGTGTCTTCAAAATACATCCACAGTCCATCGCTTGGAGGGCAGCCTCTCTGGGGGCTGTCACCCTCACACGTAATCAGCTTGCTCCTTCAGCTCCCTACCTGACGCCTCTCGCCGCCCCAGGTCGCCAAGGTGTTAATGGACCCTTCCAATACCTCTGGCGTCAGGTTGTGCCCCTGGCTGGCTCCTTTCTACTGAGTAACTGTATCCCCGCTACTCTTAAGAAAAAGGCTGAGTCTTCACCAGCTCATAGACACACCCCATTATTTCCGTTTATCTGCCTTCAGTCATGTCCCGGGAGTCTGGTCTTTTGAACCATGGAGTTCCATGTATCCTTCTCCTGTTAGAGAAAAAGGAGGGGGGAGGTTCTAAAAAGAATTAATAATGTTATTAAAACTAAAATAACTAAGAAATTCCCTGGTGGTCCAGCGGTTAGGAATCTGCGCTTCCACTGCAGGGGGCACAGGTTGAGGAACAAAGAGCCTTGCAAAAAAAAAAACCCACCACCAACAACAACTAGTAGTGGTTCTATATCTTTGTAGAGAATTTCTAGCGATATTGAGCCTCCTTGCTGTGATACCTGCCCCTGATGGCCCCACCCCAATTCTGCTCATTGTGCTCAGTCGCCTCTGCTGAGTCTTAAGACCCAGGTTGATACTTGTATTATTGTGTCTTAATCTTGCCTCTTCAACTCTATTTCACATTGCTGGGTGGGGGTGGGGTGGCGATGGTGGGGTGGTATTCAGGAAGAGATATTTCCTTTTTAATGTCTTTATCTTTGCACAGTATCATCCACAGTGCATTCCGTGGTAGATGATAAGAAAGATATTTCATCAGTCATATCTATTCTGGAAGTCAGGTTTTCAGAGGTCATGATATTACTTCACTTAAAAAGAGAAAGATTTGCACATTCACAACCAACTCTATAGTGCTGTCAAGAGGCTGGAAGGAAAAGATGATCCATGGAAAGAAAGCAAAAGGGAGCCTCCAACAGGGTGAGCACCTTGGTGTCGACCAGGAACTCAGCTGGTAGGGCCAAGTCTAGGAACCAGAGTCTTGCATACCATCGAGTAACAACCTGTCTGCAATTTAGCAGCTCAACACAATAGCCGTTTACTTAGCTCACGAGTTTAGGCGTCTTTGACCAGGGTGCTTCTTCCAGGCTCTCCTGGGCTGACTCATCGGTCTGCAGGACCTTGCGAGGTTGCCAGGGTATGGCTGGTCTAAGATGGCTCCCGCCAGGATGGCCTCTCTCTGTCCCCCAGGGTCTTCCATCCTTCAGTGGGTCTGCCCGAGCTCGCCCATGTGGCAGCTGGACTGGGTTCCAAAGGGGAGAGCAGCAGTGCTTCCGGCCTCAGGGAGCTGGACTCAGAAGCAGCCCTCCAGTGACCACAGCCAGCCACAGCTACAGCCCAGATTCAAAGAGCAGGAGACTCTCCACCTCTTAATGTCAGGAGCTGTGGAGTCACATGACAAAAGGGGTGGGTTTTCAAGGAGAGGAATCCCAGTGATCGTTTGGTGGAGTTCTTCAGGCTCTCTGGGTGGGTATTCCATGAAGACAAAAAAATATTACAATATCGATGTATGAACCAGAATGTCACTATAGTCGTTTAAAATGACAGGTGGGACCATCAAGAGATGTCTTTTGGGGCAGACGGGCACCGATTTCCCTGCAAAGTGTTGGAAATCTATTATCCAATCATTAGTTTTTCTTTTTTCTGGACTCAAGTCACCTCAAGCTGTTCCTACATACAAGTCACTTCACCGCTGTTGGTATAGTTTATTTTTTGGATACAATGCAGTTTTCTTTCCCATTTACTCCTGGCTTGAGACTTGGTTGGTATTTTCAGGACTGGTTCTTCCTGCTTTTGACAAGGGAGATATCCTCTCTGTTAAGTGATGATTGCAGATAGCCGTACTTGCTCATTGTGTGTGGCTTGGAATAGTTTGGTTCACAGAGAAAAGCCTTATTTATTTATTTTAAAGGTCTGTGGTGTTGCTTATTGTCATTACCCTTGACCTTGCTCCAGACGCACTTTTGTTTTCCCTTTGTTATTATGTCTAGAATCATAGCAGCTTCACAGGGGTCTTGCGTGATCCTGGTCTGCGGACACAGATCCTGAAGTGTGACTTAGGATTAGCTCAGATCGGGATAAAAGATGTAATGAAATATAATGAGAAATATAAGATGGTTAAGACTTCCCTAACCAATTAAGTGGTTTACCTTATGAGAGAACAAGATCTGAAAATATTTAGCTAATGTTTTAAACCTTCTATTGAATATGATATGCTTCACTGTTATTAGCTATTATTTAATGAAATCTTGGCTTTCCTTATGACTTCAGGAGGCAATTTATTTTCTTCTGACACCAAGTGCACCAAATTGTCAAAAAAAAAAAAAAAATCCTCCAAACAGATCATACATCCTTACATATGCTTACAAGGGAGCTTGAGTCGCTCCAACAGCCCTGATTTGTAATCTGGAGAGTTGAGCTGTGATTCTGATTCTGTCATGAATGAGCTGTATGACTTTAAAAAGGTCGTATCATTTTCTGAGACTGTATTTTCTTTTTGTAAAATGGCAGATTGTAAAACAGCAATAGTTTTCATTCTGTGTTTTTGTTTTTAAGCAATGAAATCCATTTTTATCTTAAAGTACAAACTCAATATATAAAGCACAAAAATACATAACTTATGTATTTTAAATTTTAATTTTATCTTTTATATTCTCATTAATAAATTCTCATTAATATTTATTTTATTTATGTTCACATTAATATTTATTATTATTTAATATTTATTATTAATTATTTCTTCTGAAAGTCCAGCAGTTAGAAAAAAGTTGCTAAGTGATAAGCCCTGAGCATGAAATTAGTGTTATGGTCAGTGTCATGAGCAGTATTAGCATCTAGTATGTTTCTATAAATTTATTTTGCTGATTGCAGCTTCAAGAAATATCATTTACACAAGGGCATTGTGACAAATGAGATATTTTTAACAGTTCGCCTTGTAATCTCATGATCCCTTTAATTAAATTTGTTCAACTGCTTGAAAGGAGAGTACGATAATAAAAAGTTTTTGCTTCTAAGTTGACACATTTAGCAACTGCCCTTATTCCTTATCATAATAAAGGGCAGACATGAAACATCCTAAACATTCAATAGGCATGAAAGCCTATAATTCTATATTAACTACTTGGTTATTACTCAGTTGCTTCGCCAATGATGCTAGTGGTAAAGAATTTGCCTGCCAGTGCTGGAGACTCAAGGAATGTGGGTTTGATCCCTGGGTTGGGAAGATTCCCTGAAGAAGGAAATGGTTACCCACTCTGGTATCCTTGCCTGGAAAATCCCATGGACCGAGGAGCCTGGCAGCTACAGTCCATGGGGTTGCAAAGAATCAAACACAGTTGAGCACGCATGAGCATGCATTACTCTGTTAACTGATACTTGAAAGTTTATTTAATCTCTCTAGTCTCATTTTTCATCTACACATTGGGGACAATGGTAGTACTCCTTCAAGGGGTTGTTGAGAGGATCAGATAAATTAATCCAAATAAATACTCCCTGGCCCATATTGAGTGCTCTATAAATGACAGCACCAAGGGTATCTCTATATATATCTCTCTCTATATGTATCTATATGTGTCAGAAGCTTCATCACAGCAGACACACTTGAAACTTTTCTTACATCTAGGTTAGGGCAGTGGTCCTCCACCAGAGGCGTGCTCAGGGGGTAGTTGCAATGCCTAGAGAAATGGTTTTCACGACTGGGAAATGCTGTTGGCATATAATGGGTAGAGGCTAGGGATGCTCCTGGACCTCCTACTAGTTATAGGATAGCCTCCCAAGCAAATTATCCAGCCCAGAATGTCAGTATTGCTGAGGTTGAGAAAGCCTGATTTAAGGCATGCATATAGACCCTACTGATGCCATAATTGTACTTTTTACGTGCATAGGCCTGAATTTTTGCAAAGATTAGTGCATGGGCTCACTCACTTTATTCGTATCTGACTCTTTGGTGATCCCGTGGACTCTCACCTGCCAGGTTCCTCTGTCCCTGGAATTTCCCAGGCAAGGAATACTGGAGTGGGTTGCCATGCCCTCCTCCAGGGGATCTTCCTGACCCAGGGCTCAAACCCGCGTTTCCTGTGTCTCCTGCATTGCAGGTGGATTCTTACCACTGAGCCAATGGGGAAGCCACCTATAACCAAAATGCTGCCACTCCTATGAGGCAGGAAGATCACATGATACACCAGACTGAACTAACTTGTTAACACGAGTTAACCTATCAGGGGTCTCCAGTGAGATGACATTTTATATATGACAGAGCTAAGGATCCACATTTTAAAATGAACTTTTAAATTGTTAAGTAATTTTGAAAGCTTCACTTTGAAACCGATATTTGTTAGAACCCCTGAAGCTTGACCTAGGGTTCCTTGGGATACTTTTTGAAAACCACCAATCTGGGGTCCCTTCCTAGTCCAAGAGTCTTTGGCTCTGCTTTAGGCGGAGGTATTAAATAAGATTCTCAACGGCCTAACTTTTTCATGGAGCAGTTCAGTAGTCACAAAATTGCCAGACCCTGAACTGAAAGAGAGCTCTGTCTTATTAAACTCAAGGAAAGTGTCGTCTTCCTTCACCAGAGGGAATGGACAAAAGCAAAACAGAAGCAGTCATTGCTGCAGACTCTTCTTCTTCTTCCGCCCTCTTAGGTCTTTAGAAAATTCTTCCCTACCAGAAAATGTCCCTTTCCTTCAGGTTGCATCCCACCCTTTCCTCATTTCTCACTAACGATGCTTAGTTCACGCCAGATCACTTCTGTCCAACGCCCACAGTACAACTGCTTGGCTCAGTATCCTTAAAGGCACTTGGACTGTGTTGGAGAGAAAGGAGAGAGCTTGGGTGCATTTTCAGCAAGAAACCCTGAAATCTAGTGTCTGATTTGAAGGAGTCAGTCCGTTAACCTCTTGGGGCCTCGGTTCCGTCACCTCTAAGATGAAGATGGTAATAATACTTGTCTCCTGTGGTTGATGGAAGGATCAATTCCCGTATAACAATTCAAATGCTAGTTGTGTGCATCACTGAAACAAATAGTGATCTTTTTTTTTAAAAAAAAGATATTTATTTGGCTGTGCTGGGTCTTACTTGTGGCACACGGGATCTTTAGTTGTGACATAGGATGTCTTCGTTGTGACATGTGGGATTTAGTTCCCTAACCAGGGATTAAACCCAGGGCCCCTGCATTGGGAGCATAGAGTCTTCGCCGTGTACCACCAGGGAAGTCTCCAAATAACAGTCTTTAAGGAAGTTACAGAGCACTGTCCTGGGGTCAGAGATGGGAGGGGCTTAGACAGAATCTCAGTGTGACACTGAGAACACCTTGCTAGAATGACAAATGACAGTTCCTTTTACAGCTCATTGATGCTGGCCTCTTAGAATTAGAAACTTGGAATCATTTTATCCCAGTGGCTTCCCCATTCCTTTCCCATATTAGCATTTATCTTGAATCCTTTCTAAATCCTGACTTAGAAAAAAACGGATTTGTTTCCTTTCAATGGCAGCCCAGCTCTGCTGAGTGCATTAACTTAACAGATATACACGATTTTTAGTCATAATTTTCTCAGGTCACAAAATGCTTCAACAGTGAGAGAAGGGGGTCTCTTGGTTAGTTGGGCTTCCTTGCTGCATTAAGTAGAGTGTCTGGAAGCTTTAAGATACATAAACAGAAGTCAAGGCAGTTGCTGTGAAGGTTCTTTATGAATTGAGTTCCATAAGTGCACAGATCTTCTTAGTGGTAAGAATGAAGCAAAGACTAGGCAGTGAGTCATAAATTACTGCTTTTCTCTAGCAATTTCCCAAAGAGAAAGAAAACATCTTTAGTTCCACCTTTCTCTGTAAAAGATAATAGCTTTTTTAAAAGTACAATAGTAAAAAATGATGGCAATTATTGTCATATTAATTTTAAAATATAGGGCTTTATATACTATTCTCAGTGTAAATATTTCTGGTAATTAAAAGAAAGCAGTGTAGCCTTCATATTGCTATTTTTATATCATCTATTTAGACCCAAATGTTTGGGAAATTTAAACTTGGACGAATGAGGGTTTCCCACATATTTTTTGATATGTTATTAGCTACGTTTATGTCTCCCTAGCACATTGCTCATTTTATGGCATTCTTGACATTGTCAGAATGAAAACCAGGTATGAAGTACCTTGCAGATTTATAAAGCAGCAACATACATCTTGTGTATTTTTTTCAAGTGTCATTGCAATTCTGTTAAATTTGGGTTGTGCTAACAATGCCAAATGTCTTTTTTTCCCCCTTAAATCTTATATAGCATGTGTTCTGACTAGTGCTCCCAAAAGCTACCTTATACTTTCAGAGAACATTAGCTCAATGTTTGTCCTCTCCAATAGTTGGGATTTGCTTCTAGGGTTCCAGCAGTTTCATATCTCTTTCCGAGCCTCACCTTAGAATGTTTTAAAGTTTCAAAAATAAAGTATGCAGACCTAAAGCATTTTTTAAAAGTACATAACCACTCACTTTGTATTGTTCCTTCCCAAAGAACTGACGTTACAGACTTAATAGACAGCATCCATTTAATTACTCTGTGTCCACTAAATTAGGATGCTCTTGGTAAAGGTTTTATGAAGGATTCTGGAAGAAAGGCTTAGGTGAGAGAAACTTCAGGAGATGGCTGGTAAAAACCCCTTCAGAAGTAGTTGAAAGGGGAGAAATGTGCTAAACAAACAGAATTCTCTTAGGAGTTACCTTCTGTAGAGGTTCAGAACACATGCTTGAAGATTGCTCTAGGCATGGCTTTGTTTTCTTGGGTTCAGTTTCCAATGGCCTTGTCCCCAGTGGGGTAGATTTTCAGCACTTTTCTGGAGATTCTTCTGGGGTCCTCCTTTAGTAATACCAAAGTCCGAGTGATCATTCAGAAACACCTCAATAAGAGTTGTAGTGTAGTAGCAGAGCTTTTAGCTTTATCTGGGAAGTTTTATCCCAGATCTAATGATACCTTGGGAAAGCTCTTCTGATTGCCTTTGGTAAAAATTTTTTGGGATTCATAGTTCTTGTTTACCATGAGTTAAATGGAGTGCCAACAGATATCACTGATTTGTAACCAGCCTATTTTATTCATTCAACGAATACATGTTGAGTACCTACTATGTGTTGTTCCAGGCCCTGTTCTACACACATCAGCATTTAAAAAAAAGGTCATTGCCTGTGATGATGAGAAGTGGGCAGGATGCATTGAGCACCAGCTCTCCATCCTAGCTCATTTTTGAAAGGTTTAACATACTCCCTCAGGTAAGGCAGTGGCACCCCACTCCAGTGCTCTTGCCTGGAGAATCCCATGGACGGAGGAGCCTTGTAAGTTGCAGTCCATAGGGTCGCTAGGAGTCAGACACGACTGAGCAACTTCACTTTCGCACATTGGAGAAGGCAATGGCAACCCGCTCCAGTGTTCTTGCCTGGAGAATCCCAGGGACGGGGGAGCCTGGCGGGCTGCCGTCTGTGGGGTCGCACAGAGTCGGACACGACTGAAGCGACTGAGCAGCAGCAGCATACTCCCTGGGCTTCCCAGATGGCTCAGTGGCTAAAGGAAATGCAGGAGATTCAGGTCCCATCCTTGGGTCAGGAAGATCTCCTGGAGGAGGGCATGGCAACCCACTCCAGTATACTTGCCTGGAGAATCCCATGGACAGAGGAAACTGGCAGACTGCAGTCTATGGGGTCACAAAGAGTCAGACGTGGCTGAAGCGACTGAGCACGAACATGCTCCCCACACCTCAGGAAGATTGCCCATGGCAGACATAGCTCTCTTCATAAAGTGGAGCCCAGAGACCCCCCAACCCGACACATGAGCTTCCTATTTATTAAGTAAACAGGTCTCAGTTTTCTATTTCTTGACCCAAAAGGATTTTTACAGTGTCATTCACTTTATAACTACTTTACATATCAGTTTTACACACATTTCTTAGTGACATTTTATTTCATAATAAAAAGAATTTTTTGAGGGAGAAAGTAAAAAAATTAAAAAAATAAAACCCCATAAAGGTCATCACTTTCATGAAACCTATCTTTGAATTGGAGAAGTAGAGCATAAATTGTTAACATAATAAACAAGAAAATGATGTAGGATGGATTAGTGTGTTGGGGCTGTCTTGGCAGAATACCACAGACTTGGTGGCTCACACAGCAGAAATGTATTTCTCATCATTCTGGAGGTTCGAGATCAAGGTGCCAGCAGCTTTGGTTTCTCCTGAGGCCTCTCTCCTTGGCTTCAAGATGACTGCCTTCTTGCTGTGTTCCATGATCTCCACTCTGTGTGTGCACATCCTTTGTGTCTCTTTTATTCTCAGGACACCAACTTTATTGGATCAGGGTCACACCCAACCCTAATGGCCTCATTTAACCAATTACCTCCCTGTCTCCAAATACAGTCACTATGGGAGTTAGGCCTTCAATATATGTATTTGGAGAGGTGGGCAGACAAAATTCAGTCCACAATGAAGCGTTTTCCAGTAATAAACATTTTGGAGTAAAAAGGAAAGTTAAAGTTGGGTAAGAGAGATTGGGGATTCTGTGGGGTGGAGGTTGCAGTCTTGATTAGGATGGTCAGGGCCTTCATTGAGAAGATGGTATGTTAGCAAAGACATGAAGGTCAAGTTACATTCAAGTGTTGGTATAGCATAGAGATCAGAGATGGAGGAATGGTGTGATGGAGGTAGGAAGGGATACAAAGTGGACAATCCATGGACCTGGGTTTTAGTCCTAGCTCTTTATCTGTCTGGACTTCCCGAGTGGCACAGTAGTAAAGAACTTGCCTGCCAATGCAGGATACACAAGAGATGTGGATTCGATCCCTGGGTCAGGAAGATCCTCTGGAGAAGGAAATGGCAACCCATTGCAGTATTCTTGCCTGGAAAATCTCATGGATGAAGAAGCCTGGTGGGCTACCATCCATGGGGTCACAAAGAGTCAGACACAACTGAGCATGCACACACACTTTTATCTTCCTGGTAGTGAAACTTCCAAAGGTCACTGGGGTCCAGTTTCCAAATATGCGGGTCTGTGTGAACTTCTGATTACAGAATAAATATTCTTAGTGGGGCATGAGACAGAAAAAAAGGACTTTGTGCTTATATATTGGCTGGAGGCTGGTGGTGGGCAGCGGGTGATAGGCGTTTGCTTTGGGGATTTATCCTTTTATTTTTTTCTTTGTTAAGCAGGTGTGGGCTTAAGGCTCATTCTAGCAAGCATTTCTAAAATTTCTGAACACGATAATGTAAAGAAAATTAAAAATAAATAAATAATAAATAAATAAAATTTCTGTATTGGGATGAGATCTTCTTTCTCAAAATACCAGTATACCTAATATAACCAACCTAGAGTTTTCCTACTATGACCCTTTAAAGGGAAGCGAGATGCCTGTGAAAGTGGCAAGTGGTACAAGAAGCTGCTTGTCTTCCTTCTTGGTTTGTCCCAAAGAAGACCAGGAAGTAGTATGTAGCGCAGTGAGGGAAGACTTGGTATGGTATAGCCAAGCCACAGAATCCATCCCATAATAGGCCAGTCAGCTTTGCTCTGACCACACATGCCACACCAGCCAACCATGCTAGAAATGGAAAAGGACGTTAGTGGAAAAACTGGTGAAATCTGACTACAATCTGGATCTTAGATCATAGCAATGGGAATTGCTTCGTTCTGACCAATGCTCCATGGTTACGTAAGATGTTAACGGTAGGAAACTCTGGTGAAGGATGTATGGGAACTTTTTGTATCATCTTGGCACCTTCTCTGCAAAACTGAAGTTACATTTAAAAAATAATTTTCTTTTCCTTTAAAAATTCCCATTATGGACTAGAAGATAATTTGGGCTACAAGATACAGACCAGAAATACCACGCCAAATACCTGCCCCACTCTTTGTGGGGCTGCAGCGTCAGCATCTAATAAGGCGAAAGTAGCATACCTCTGTGCTGAGCCTTTCTCTTTGACAAATTCTCCATCCTCACCTGACCACTGCTGTCTAGGTTTTTGCTTTGATTATTGCCATGAACTCATGTTTAGGGGCTCCCCTGGTGGCTCAGACCATAAAGAATCTGCTTGCAATGTGGAAGACCCAGGTTCCATCCCTGGGTCAGGAAGATCCTGGAAAAGGAAATGACAACCCACTCTGGTATTCTTCCCTGGAGAATTACGTGGACAGAGGAGCCTGGCGGGCTACAGTCCATGGGGTCTCAAAGAGTCAGACAGGACTGAGCAACTAACGCGTTTATATTCAGTGTTTTATGGCAGGGTAACTGTTTGAATGCATTATTCTATAACAGGATTTGGTAGGGAGAGTGCTAAGAGGTCAGAGAGGCCATGACATGTACAGGAAAGAAGACACTGAGGGAAACCAAAGAGAAAATGCCCAGATGCTTTGTAGATGCAGCACTTCTTGAAATACGATAAGTTCCAAAGATTCAGAAGCCCACACTCTCCTAAGTCTTACTCTCATGGAGTGTCTTGTATTTTTGTGCTGAGGGCTCAGCCTGTTTTGGTGGAGTTGTGGTCCCTCTGGTGTTAGCTCGGAGTGTTCATGCATTCCAAACTTCATTAAGTTGGGAGTGGCTGAGAGCGGGAGTCTCTCATATATGTATATGTACGTAATTCCTTTCTTCTTTTGACAGCTGCAAATCAGAAGGAGCCCATGAATCTCAATTTTAAAGTGAAAGAGGAGCCTAAGGAAGAAGAGACCCTAAGCGTCACATTGCCTCGGTCCAGCTACGTGTTCAGCCCCGAGTCTGAAGTGTCAGCCCCGAGCATCTCTGAGGACACGCTTAAGCCCCAGGAAGCAAAGGGCAATGTACTAAGACGGGATATGTCAGCCAAAGCAGCATCTGAACTTCTCATGAAACTATCAGGTACTTGATTTCTTCTAAAATATTCACATACTGATACCATCACTTGCAAGCCAGCTGGGCTACCCATGGGTTACCTTAGCCTGTTGGCAGCAATATTGCATTATTAAGGTAAAGTCGGGAATGACTGGCTGACTTGCGTTAAATTCATGTGTTTCATGTATGAGTTTGTTTGTGGATGTTAGCTGTGTACCTGTCTTATTAAATACACTCCTCTTTTCCTGATTGTGACTGCAAATTGTTGGGAAACACTGCTGCTTTTCTAAGATGATGTAGGTCATAATTTTAAATGGGTTCTAATGACATGCAAAGCACTTCTGTTAATTGATCAAAATATCTTACTTTCCTAATAGAGGACCTTGCACTGTTTGGTGTTTTTGTACTATTTTCTTTACAAACCATTAAAAATATTTTTCTGAACTTAATAAACCATTAAGATGGCACTTGAAGTGATTAGCAATAGAGTAGCAATGAGATTTTATAAATAGAAAATCTCATAATGGAATATTACAGTAATTAATCTAAGTTCTTGAGACAAATACTTTTTTTTATTAGTATCTAAATGTCATTTCAGCTTATCCAGTTTTGGCAGATCAATTTAGAATTTGAAATTCTTGTATTTTGGATTTCTTTTCCCACCCAGTCACCTATCTGTCCCATGAGCTTCAGAACAGATAAAAATATAGTGTGTTTTGAAGTTCAGAGGTATGTGCTTCCCAGGTGTTACTCGTGGTAAAGAACCCACCTGCTAACGCAGCAGATGTAAGAGATGCAAGTTCAATTCCTGGGTCAGGAAACTCCCCTGGAGGAGGGCCTGGCAACCCACTCCAGTATTCTGCCTGGAGAATTCCATGGAAAGAGGAGTCTGGCGGGCTACAGTCTCTATGGTTGCAAAGAGTCAGACATGACAGAAGGGACTTTGCACATACGCACAGAGCCAAAAACATATGTGTAGCATAAAATTCAAAGGTATGACTTTAAAAACAGGGAGAGAACAGTTATGTTAATAATAATACTTACCAAATCATATCCCATCCTTAGTTCATTGCTGCTTAAAGATAATTTTTAGAAACGCACAATGCTGGTATGGATCCTACTTGGAGGATGGTAAATTCAGTTTGTAATTTACGATGCTTGGAGGATGAAAGCGAGAAATGTATTAGTGAGACCCCTTCCCAGTGTAATTTCACCAGCAGTTGCGTGTTTCTGGTTGACCGGTAAGTTGGAAAGTAAGAAATTAATAATTACTCACTTAGAATTATTGCATCAGAACAGCTGAAATTCCTGTATTTGCCAGTTGGTGGGATTAAGAATTCTTTCCTTTGATGTGAATTTAAAACATGCTGGAACTTCCAGGGGACATGATTTGTTACAGATAAAGCATAATACAATTATTACATCCTTACTATCACCCCATTTTTCTAAACTGATGGTACAGTTTCTCCTGTGGAAATGGGAGGCCTCACAAGGTTGTGCTAATTGCTGCAAGCTGCAAGTTTAAAAAAAATCTTGTTCAGGCCAACATGCCTTCATAGTTTGAACCCTCCCTCCTACGTCAAAGGGTCTTGGTGACATACAGTGATCTGTTGGCTTTCCAGTCAATTCAGAGAGGTCACACAGCTCTCTCCTTCTTCTCTCATAATGTAGACTTGCATATTATGACATTAACTCTCCTGTCCCCTCGGTAAGATTCTAGTGTATAATATTTCTATTTCACAGTTTGCTGTGTAGCCAGCATTGGCAAGCCAAGAAAGCTGGGGTGGCCCCAAAAGACAATATGCAAAAACAAGATCAAAGGAAAGATGTTCTCTAAGGAAACTGTTTTATCTTAATTCTTTTGGGTGATGTGATTTGAGACAATGAAGTATGAAATCATTTCCTGGGTAGTCATGAGATCCCCGAAATAGAATACAGCTAGGCAGCCATGCACAGTTAATGATGTTTGTGGTCAGTAATGGCTCTTCTAAATGCTTATGTTGAGTACATAAGCTGTGGGGCTCCATGATAGTTGAATTGGAGACTCCCTGGTGGTCCAGGGGTAGGACTCCTTGCTTTCATTGCCGAGGACATGGGTTTGATCCCAAGTCTGGGAACTAAGATCCCACAAGCCATAGGTTGCAACCAAAAATCAAAAAAAAGAAGAAGAAGAAGAAAACAAAAAAGACAGTAGTTGAATGGATGACATGGTCATATCTCCAAAGGCATCTCCTCTGCTTCATGCTATGGAAATGAAAACTTGTTTGAAGACTAAGATAAGTATTGTTTTGCCCCCTGAAAAAATTTCCCAAGCATTCTGTGTGCTTTGACTTAGGTTAAAGAACTCTGTGCCATAGTCCCTACCTTCTAGATGCTTGTGGTCTAGTCAGAAGCAATCCAGGGCAGTGGAATGCATTCGATCAGTGCTTTGCACTTGGAACTTCATACTTGTACAGCCTAGCAGATTGTGGCCAGGAAACTGTGAAGAAGCCTCCAAGTCATTCCTAAAAATAGGAGTGTGACTTAAAAATAACAAGTGTCTTTTCATTCCTAAGCCACAAAGGTAAAGAGGCCGCACCTTTTATTAGGTTTAAAGTGGGTCTTAGGGTTTCGAATCACGGGCAGATCGGTGCTCTCGGGAGAAGGAAGATGCTAGGAAAAATACCTGCTATGCTGTGTTTCCTCAGGTTATACTTTCAGCAATTCAGTGTTTATGCCCTGAAAGGCATCTGAGGAGAGGACTTGTCTGGGTCCTCAGGCCCCGCTTCCCGTGGTATTTCCTGTCCCTGTACAGACAGGAGTAGCGTCTATGCAGGCAGTCAGCTGCTTCCCATCTGATATCCCAACAGGTATTCTGTGGGTGGGAGCCCCTGCCTTGCTAACTTTTCTTTTATAGTCTTCTGTTCCCCTGAGGAAAATCCATATGGTGCAGAAGAGTTGGATGAGAAAAGTATGTCCCATGCATTACCATACACTGTTTTCCTTCTTTCAGTTTTGACCCAAAGAATACCTCAAATGTGGAATAAGAGAATTTTTCTTCTCTGTTACTTATTTCTTTGACTTTCAATGCTATGATCTGCCCTAGCTTAGGTCCCTTCAATCTTTTCCTTGAATCAACAAGAGGAAACTAGTCAACAATGTCAGCTGCCTCATTTCCGGTTTTAAATTAATTTATGTGGAGTCCTTCACGATGGATGTTGGGCTCATGGCCAGGTCAGATATCATGTGAAACTTTCCTAGGTGGAGAAACCTCTGTAGTTATATTGTTTTCCAAATTGACATTTCTGTTGCATGAGGAAAACACAGATGTGTTAGTGACCAGGCAAAATTTTTCATTCACTGTGTGTTTAGGAAAATCTGAGTTTTCTTCCTTCCCTGTGGCTCAAGTCCTATTTCCAGTTGTTAGTTGGGCAGTCAAGTGCCTGACCGCCAGGCCAAGTAAATTGATTACCATAAAGAAAGCAACCCACTCTACGATAACCACTGGGTGTCTGGGACTACCTGTTGTTATGTGACACGAGGCAGCCAAGATAATCAGACTTTTCTGCTAAGCATATAGTTGCCAAAGATAATTCCCAGAAGTCCTGATTTAAAAAGACCCAAATCCTGAAATTCAGAGGCTACATAGTGGTTTTGCAGCGTCTAGTGACTTTGAAAACTTACAGAGCAGATGGGTTATCCCAGGTATGATGTAGTGCCCTAAGTGACACAAAGTTTTGTCTCCTCTGTCTCATTTGTGCTTTAAGAGAGGTAGCTGTAATGTAAATCAACCATACTTCAATAATTAAAAAGAAAAAAAAGAGAAGTAGATAGACTCAAAGAGACAAAGAAATGCCCTCTTCTCCCTGGTCATGCATATGTACAATATACCACATGTATGGTTGAACCAAGAAGTAGGCAGATAAGAATGCCATTTAAAAATATGACTCCCATAAAAATAAGTGGCTGGAAAGCTTGAGGTATTCAGAAACATTAAGGAAAGATTAGACATTTAAATTGATCTACATGGTAAATAAAACCTCCCATTAGATCTTAATTCAAAACACATATATTGGGTTTCTTTTTTCTATGCTCAAAGAAGGAAGCCACATGGATTTAGATTCATTTCTGATTTATATTCATTTATCCCTACCTAGTCTTGGAGGGAAATATAAATTATAATTGCCTCTTGTAGAGGAATCCAGGCAGGTCCTGGATTTGAAATACATAGTGATATAGAGTTCAGGGAATCATCTATGTAAGAAAGAGCTTCAGTGCAGAGATACTGAGAAGCAGGTAAACTTGGGTAGGATGAAGTTTTAAGGTGAATTCAATCTCTGAGGTGAGCTGAAACAGAGAGGAAAGGTACCAAGAGACTGACTTTGTTAACAGTTTTAATTAGGGCCCCTTTGGTTTTAAGTAACAAATCTTCAGCCAGTTTAGACAAGAAAGGGAATTTAATAGGAGGTACACATTTTGCGGGGGGCGGGGGGCGGCTTCCCCAGTGGCTCAGTGGTAAAGAGTCTGCCTAACAATGCAGGAGCTGCAGGAGACATAGGTTCGATCCCTGGGTTGGGAAGATCCTCTGGAGTGGGACATGGCAACCCACTCCAGTATTCTTTCCTGGAGAATCCCATGGACAGAGGAGCCAGGAGGGCTAGTCCATAGGGTCGCAGAGTTGGACACGACGGAAGTGACTTAGCCTGCACACATACACGTTTGAAGTTGGCTCATGGAGTGGATCCAAGGGCAGGGGGCAGCAGGGCGTCAGGCTTCCACTGAAGCCACAAGTTGGGGGTGGGAACTGTATGGAGCCCAGGAGGTCCTTGCTCATCCCTACTTCTCTGCTCATAAATGGTTCTTTTCTGATACCCAGCCCGTATAGTAGAACATGGCAATTGCCAACAACTTCTGAGTATACCTCCTGTTCAAAACAGCAGCTGGACAGAAATGTCTTAGTCCCAGTTACAAATTCCAGCTGATTGTGTGTGCTCCAGTGGGAGCCCACTACTGGAAACTCCTACTATATCTGGGGAGAAGGACATGTTGAACAGACCTGGCTATAGTCCTATAGGATGGATGGGAGGAGAAAAATCCCTAGAATCACACCTCAGATGGGCAAGAGTGAGGGTGGTATGAGACCAGGAAGAGAAACAATATGTCTGAGCCCCCAAAAGTTAATGGTCACGGCTGTTATTTAAATATATTTGGCCTTTGGATGATGTTTGCCTTTCCTTTCTGGTGGAGTTTTGGAGAAAACTGCCCAGCCAGGAGTTGACCTAGCCAGTAGCAACTCTGTGTATGCTGAGACCGTGCTTCTCAAAGTGTGGGCCCCGGAGGAGCCGAGTCAGCACGAGTTGGAGAAGATAGAATTCTGCAGGCAAGAATACTGGCATCTCCAGGGGAATCTTCCCTACCCAGGGATTGAACCCAGGTCTCCTGGATTGCAGATGGATTCTTTACTGTCTGAGACACCAGGGAAGCCCCTTAGGGAAGTTATAGAAATGCAAATTCTTGAGTTCTTCTATGGACCCAGTTGAAACGCTGAGTTTTTTTTGATAAGTAATTCTGAAAGCTTAGTTTTGAGAAGCTCTCTGCCAAGGAAATGGTTAATTAGAGATGTAAGTTTTGTTCATCCAAAATGAGTGCCTTGGCTTGAAACTGACGGAGAAGAAAGCTCTCTTTTTTGTTTGTTTTAATTGGAGGAAAATTGTTTTACAATATTGTGTTTATTTCAGCGATAATTATACATATAATCCCTCCTTTTTGAGCCTCCCTCCCCTCCCCAACCCCACCCTTATCTTAAATGCACATTTTACTTTTAAAAAAGAGTCATCTCTCTTCAATGGAGATTCTTTTTAATTTTTTAGGGAAAAAATGGTAACTAGGGATCTTTTCTAGAAGGGCATGTGTCCCTAATAAATCAAAGATAGCATTGCTGGTGAGCCTCAGATAATACTATTTTTTTTTTTCCGTATTCTTTGCTGTGAAATTTCATGATTATTTCTGGGCAATGTGTGCATTCTTTTAAGGGGGAAAAATCTCCCCACCCTCACCCCCAGCAAATCAAAGATTATGTCCGAGACTCTAAAGAATTCATTGAGATAAGGTAGAGATTTTAGCTAAGTAAGTTCTCAGGGCAAAACTGTTCACTGTTCTATTTAGTATTTCTCCCTTGGAAAACTGTAGTCTATCAAACTTTATAAGCTATGACTTCTGCATGACTTTAGTACTAATCTATAGGGATGGAAAATAGGTATTTTCAGTTTATATTAATGTCATCTCACATTGCCCTCCTTCACACTGACAAGTTATTTCACTGAATGATGGAAAGAACCCGGAAGGCCTGATTTTCCTTAGTTCCCGTGATTCCCCCTGCTTACACACCATGGAGAGGAACTCACTCCTAGAGTAAACACGTTGGACATGCTAGCAAACTAGAAAAGAGCTAAAGAGTAATTTAGAAGCATCAGTAAAAAAAAAAAAATATTTTATTTTATTAATGCTGTCTGTTTAGCACATTGTCAAATACATGATGCTGAGGAATTTGAAAGCATGAAAAGGTCAAAATGGCCTAGTCTAATCAGTCTGAAATTGAAAAACTGCTTTTTTTTTCACTTCAACTTTTTTTAAGCACCTGGAGAAACCTATTGAACCAGGTACCCTGCTTTTCTAATAACGCATGCATTTTGTTTCTTTTCTTTATTTCTTTGGCTGCATTGGGTCTTATTTATTTTGCAGCATGTGGGATCTCTTGTTGCAGCGCAGACTCTCTGTCTGGCATGCTGGCTTAGTTGCTCTGTGGCGTGTGGTATCTTAGTTCCCTGACCAGGGATGATCTGTGTCTTCCTCATTGCAAGGCAGATTCTTAACCACTGGCCCACCAGGGAAGTCCCAGAATGATGTATGTATTTTAGATTGTTAGGTTTCAGAGGGGACTTGTAAACTGCTTTTGTAAACACCATCCTACTTTCTCAACATCTTTATTGAGATATAATTTTCATACCATAAAAGTTACCTATTTAAAGTATACCATTCAGTGGTTTTTAGTGTATTCACAGAGTTGCATAACCATCACCAGTTCCAGTGGCAGAATAGTCTTATCACCCCAGAAAAAAACTCTTTACCCATGAGCAGTTACTCCTTCCCCGCTTCTTCTCCCAGTACCCTCCCAGCTGCGAACCTACTGCCTCTCCATAGATTTCTCCTGTTGTGGACATTCCATATGAATGTCATCACCCAAGAAGTGTCTTCTGTCACTTAGCATAATGTTTTCAAGGCCCATCTCTCTTGTAACATGCATCCGTACCGTATTCCTTTTTATGGCAGACTAATATTCCATTTGATATTATTGGAATGAATACACCAGTAATACTAACTCTATACACGGTATAAAATGGATATACCACATTTTGTTTATTCATTCATCTGTTGTTGAATAGTTGGGTTGTTGCCCAACTTTTGCTGATAAGAACATTCATGTACAAGTTTTTGTGCACACACGTGTTTTGTTTCTCTTGGGGATATACCTCAGAGTGGAATTCCTGGGTCAAATGGTAGCTCTGTGTTTAACATTTTGAGAAATTGCCAAGCTGTGTCCCAGAGCAGCTGCACCATTTTATATCCCCACAGCAATGTATGGGAGTTTCAGTTTTTCTACATCCTTGCCAAAGATTGTTATTGTCTGTCTTTTTTATTATAGCCAGCATCTGGGTGTGAGCTAGTATCTCATTGTGGTTTTTGATTTTCATTTCCCAGATGGCTAATGTTGTTGAGCATATTTTCATGTGCTTTTTGGCCATTTGTATACCTTCTTTGGAGAAATGTCTACTCAAGTTCTTTCACTGCTTTTAAATTATTGGTCTTTTTATTTTTGAGTTGTAAAATTTTCTTATGTATTCTGGATATAAGTCTCTTATCAGATACAGGATTTGCAAATACTTTATCTCATCCTGCTTTTCATTTTTCTGATAGCATTATTTGCAGTGCAAAAGGTTTTACTTATATATAATCCAATTTGTCTCTCTTTTGTTGCTTGTGATAGGGAATTATCACATTTCCATAATTCCAAAAATTGGGTAAAAAATGGAGACTTGTTTAATATGAACATGAAAACCTGTCTTTATGTACATTTTCACCATATTTAGTTTTCAGATATAAAGACTTTGAAACCTAATTTATTGAATAAATACATCTATAGTGGGGTTGACCTCTGTGATTTCTGTATTTGGTATAACATTCTGTACTTCAGCTGATAGCAAAGAATATTTATATGTCAGCTTTATTTTTTAAATTTTTATTGGAATATAGCTGCTTTACAATGTTATGCTAGTTTCAGGTATACAGCAAAGTGTATCAGTTATACATATCCATCTATCCACTCTTTTTAAGATTCTTTTCCCATATAGGTCATTACAGGGTATTGAGTCAAGTTCCTTGTACTGTGCAGTAGGTCCTTTCTAGTTATCTGTTTTCTATATAGTGGTGTATACATGTCAGTCCCAATCTGCCAGTTTATCCCTTACCCCTGCTTTCCCCTTAGTAATCATAAGTTTGTTTTCTACACCTGTAATTCTGTTTGTTTTGTAGATAAATTCATTGTGCTCCCTTTTTTAGGGTTCACATATAAGGGATATCATACCTTTGCATTTTCTCTGTCAGCTTTTTAAATGACTTTTAATAAACATAACCAACAGTGGTCTTAGGACTAATGAGGTCACCCTGTCATCGCCACATGTATCCTAAGGAACTCTCAGGATATATGTATGTGTATGCATACATAAGACATATATACAGAAAACCCATGACTGGGGAAGTTAAATCTTAAGGAATCAGGCTCTCTTTTAAGCCCTTGAAAAGTCAGTGAGAATTGCAGAGGTTTGGAGTGCAAAAACTCCTCTTATACAAACAGGAAATAGGTTGCTTTAATAAGATAAAAATGTGACCTGTTTATGTACCCAGAGAATTCCTTTCTTGAAGGTCTAGATCTTGTTAAGCTCAGCTGATGTCTCCTGGTGTTATTTACCTGACTGTTTGGACAAGACAGAGTGGGAAAGAGCTTGGTGCAGTTCTGGGAGGCCAAGAAGATGGAACCTCTTTTTCCCTTAGGGTCCTCACCCCTTGGCCACCCTTAAACTTTCTTGTCCCGGCTCCCTCACCTCCCACCGACTGAGACCTGGGCCTCAGAAAGGCTGCACTCAAAAGGGCCCTTGTTTTATTATCATCTCCCTGGTGCATAGCTCATATATTAATATAGCCATGAACGTTTGTATTGGCCTGTGTTCCAGAAACCGGGCAAAGGCTTAGAAAGGAATTTCATAGGCTCTTCCTTCATTACAGATTCCTTTTCTGTTTTGCCAGATTGGGTGAGAGAGGGCCACAGGGCAGGAGTTGCCAGGTGGAGTCGGGAGTGGTGAAGGGGTTCTAGGTCCCTTACTATACTGAGCAAAAGAATTGCGAGTGACCCCTAGGCAATGTCCTCACCCCTGGCTTGCCTGTCTCTTGTATTCCAGCGTTGATTTCTGTTTTTTGATAGACATACAAAACCATTTCTGCAGACATTATCTTATCCAGGACACAAACAGTGGCACGGAGAGGCCTCGAGTAAATAGGATTTGATGGTGACAGCTCTAAGAAGAAACTTTACTTTCTGAGGGAGCCGACTGCAAATATTTGAGTAACCAGTCAAACATTCTGTTCCGTTTTTCACTCAGAGGACAAATTTCCCTGCCAGGTAGAAACTGCGTGTCTTGTCCATGCCTTAGATCTCTTAGGCCACGCTAGCTTCTTGGGGCTCCTCCCTTCAGACGTTTTAGCCGTGGTCTTGTGAGGGAGAGCATAGCCGTTATTTTCCTCAATAAGAGCTTTAAAACATTCTCATTCCATGACGGTTTTTCTCCTTGTTGCCGTATTAACCTTTCACTTTTAACTTATTCATGTCAAAGAAGGGGAACATTTGCATGTATAATTAAACCCCATGTCCTCTGTGCCCATCTGGGCACAGGCTGGTATCACAGACCTACCTCTGGAGAGGAGACTCCTCTGTCGGCTGCCAAGTGGCCACATCCCACTGGGCTGGGGCTCAACGGGGTGGTGGTCAGCACACAGAGCGCCGAAGATATGCAGAGAGAGAGAGCAATGGAGGCTGTTCCCTCTGAGCAGGGGATTGTCCATGTTAGGGAGTGTCCCAAGAAGGGAACGCTTTCCTGAAGAGAACTGTTTCTCCCTTAAGGCTTCTGTTGGAAGCCTACTCTTGTAGGAAGGCGAAGGCTTGAAGAGTGGTATTTTCTCATTATCAAAGTGTGAGGACCTCGCACACGCTCAGTCTCCTTCCTAACAAGTCTTCTGTTTACTCTACACATGTATATATTTTGGGAAGACCCCCTGGAGAAGGGAATGGCTACCCACTCCAGTATTCTTGCCAAGGAAATCCCATGGGCAGAGGAGCCTGGCGGGCTACAGTCCTTGGGGTCGCAAAGAGTAGGACACGACGGAACGACTAATACTTTGACTTTGTGTATGTTTTCCCCATATTTAGGCTATCTTGAGTTCGTTGGTTTACTTCCTGTTTTCTCAGTATGGGCCAGCAGCTGGAGTCAAGCCTGTTTCCTGGTTTCCCATTGCTGCCGCCTGCTTCTCTCCGCAGCTGGAGAAGCGGGGGCAATAACCAAACATGCCTGCCACCGTTCATCGTAGTTTCAAAATCAAGTGGTGAGCATCACTGTTTAAAGAATACATCACAAACTTCTTTCCTCATTCCTCCTATTGCCAGCCTGAGCCCTGTAAACCCACCTAAACACACACACACACACACACACACACACACACTCTTCCCGCCTGTTGCTGCCAAGGTTTATCCTGCCCTTCTGGAGTCGCAGCCATCAGTTCAGCCTTTCTGGAAGTTCCTGTGATCCATGTCCGTGTTGTCAAAGGCAAACTTAATGGCCTTCTGGTTGAGAGGGAGAGAGACCCTTAGCAAAGCTGAAGCCTTAATGGGACTAAAAGTGAAATGGCAGTGATCTGTGGGACTCATCTTGGGAGCAGAATCATTGTGCCTCCCTCCACGTTTAAGTATTGGTAGGAGGGTCTTCCCTGGTAGTCCGGTGGTTAAGACTCCATGTTTCCAAAGCAGGGGCTGCAGTTCAGTCCCTGGTCAGGGAATTAAGATGGTGCAGCATGGCTGAAAAATAAAAAATTTAAATATTGATACCAGTCTTCACTTGGGATTCACCAGTGCTTTTGCAGACAAGCTACTGGGTGATATGTAGATAATATTTTTTGCACTTTTTTAAAAGCTGTGGAATAAAGAAGAAAACGGGGGACTTGGGATAATTTAAATGAGATGAATGATTGTCTCCTTTCAATCACTTGTGCTAAAACCTTTTGAACCTTTAAGGGCATCCCTGGTGGCTCAGATGGTGAAGGGTCCACCTGCAGTGCAGGAGACCTGGTTCCGATCCCTGGGTTGGGAAGATACCCTGGAGAAGGGAATGACAACCCACTCCAGCATTCTTGCCTGGAGAATTCCATGGACAGAGGCGCTTGGCAGGCTACAGACCATGGGGTCACAAAGCAGCGACATTACCAAGTGACTGAGCACGCACAGCTTGCACATACAATACTGTTTAAAAGAGTTTCTCCTGAAATGCACAGAGCAGAAGGCTAGCATGACTCCTTCTCAGTTTTCTTGAAGATCCCGAGGCTGCAGTCCTCACCCCATGTGTAACAGGGACAGCTCAAGCAGGAGAGCCAAGTTCTCAGTCGAGGGTCCCCGCTCCTCATCCCTCTGCCCCAGTGGACTGGTGTCACTCTTCACCACCTGTGCTAGAGAGAACACGGGAACAGTGAGAGGAAGGGACGTTAAGATGAGTCACTCGGGCTACTTGCAAGTAGGTTTGATTTTAAAATACGTGGGAAAGAATGTTGAAAACCAGCCAGAATGCACTGGGAGACTATCCATGCTTTCAGCGTCTCCTAGAAGTATGGGGAATTAGAGCCCAGAGGGAACGGGTCCCCCTGTCCACGGTCCCATCTCCACTCCAGGGAGCCCCGCAGGCATGGTCCTAAGGCCGGTGCCCCATTGTAAGCTGGGGCTCACCTATCATCAGCCATGGAGACTTTGATTTGGGGCAAAAGTTCATCAAGTTTTCTTGGAGGGTTAAATGAACCCTGTACTTTGGCTCTTCTCTACTTCTCATCACAGCTTTCCATTTCTTCTTACGGTGTTCTTTGTTTTCTTTCCTTTATTCATTCACTCACCACTATTTATTGAGCCCTTACTAATTGCCAATTTAATTACTAATTTAATCGAGCCAAAGGATTGATGCTTTTGAACTGTGGTATTGGAGAAGACTCTTGAGAGTCCCTTGGACTGCAAGGAGATCCAACCAGTCCATCCTAAAGGAGATCAGTCCTGGGTGTTCATTGGAAGGACTGATGTTGAAGCTGAAACTCCAATACTTTGGCCACCTCCTGCGAAGAGTTGACTCATTGGAAAAGACCCTAATGCTGGGAAGGATTGGGGGCAGGAGGAGAAGGGGATGACAGAGGATGAGATGGCTGGATGGCATCACTGACTCGATGGACATTGGTTTGGGTAGACTCCGGGAGTTGGTGGTGGACAGGGAGGCCTGGGGTGCTGCGGTTCATGGGGTCGCAAAGAGTCGGACACGACTGAGCGGCTGAACTGCTAATTCCCAAGCCCCCGCTGGCCACTAGGGCCACCAAGGTGAACAGGACAGTGTTCTTTCCTGCCTGACCCTGTGTCCTCTTCCCATCCCACCCCCCGGCTCAGGCTCACACTGGATTCCAGCTATTATGTTGCTGTGCAGTGTTCTGCTTTCTGCACCATCTCGCCAGCCCTTCCCTGCCTTCTGGAAACACTGACCGATGGAAGAGAAGCCGTCAGGGCTTCTCAACAGAGATATCCTTGGGACACGATTCAGTAATATTTAGCACCACCTAAGAAAAGCATTTTAAACTTGTCTGCATATACTAAAGCCCTTTTACCATCTGTTAGTGGAAAATATTTAAAAGTTTGGTAAAACTCTTAGTGATTGAAATAAAACTCTTGGTGTGCTCCTTCCTCTCCTTGGGCATTTAGGGCTCACTCTGCTTTGTCTTCCTCAATGAGGATCAGGCGATGGCCAACCAATCACCAGGCGGAGATGGACCTTGCTTTTTGGTCATGTATTTTTATGTCGGCAGGACTTCTGAATCTTTCAGGAGTTCTGTTTAAAATCTACTTGTGCATTCCCCGCCCCCCTACCCCACCCTTCCTGCATTCAGGTTCATAGAAGGGTATACAAAGGCCTATTAATCACAACAGATGAGGTGGACAGGACTTAGATTTATTAAGTGGCAAAGAGTAATGATGTTAAATCGCTTTAGGTTTAGATCAGATACTTGAATTGACCCTTTTTCCCTTTTTTTAAAATGTGAGACAAGAGAAGTATATTCTGGACATTAGATGAAAAATAGGTTAATTTTTTAAAAATGAGATCATTTGGAATGGTACCAAATGGCAGACATACAGTTTAAATGCACCTCTTTAGCTAATTTCTTGTGAAATCATCAAATGAAAACAAGATGATTGGGAGAGGTTTTACATTAACACCGGGACACTCAGAGTTCAACAGATAATGACTGGCCCCCTCCACAGCCTCTGCTGGCCAGAGAAGCTCATCTCCCGGAGCCCTTGGTGACTCAAAGATTTTAATTCTTGTCCTCTGGGTAGCAGTGAAATTGAATGCAGCACTTGTGTGTGATGCTCATATTCTGACTTGTGATCTTCTACCACGTGGCCTGTCTGAGGGACCTTCCTTTGTGTCAGGGAGCCCCCTACATAGTTTAACCCTGGGCAATGTCAGGCCCTGAATCGAGTCTAGAATTTGTGCTGCTGTTCTGAGCCCCGTTTTGTGGCTGGAAACATTGGCAAATGCCCAGCTGAGTTATCTCAGGCAGATAACTTGCGTTACTTGCTGATGGCGGGGAGGCAAAAACTAATTGAAGAATGCTCAGAAGAATAAACTTCAAGTGCTTTGCTCTGATGAAAAATGATATGTTTCTTGGATCCATGAAAGGGAACTTCCAGGTCTCATTTCACTCTTTATGATCTTTAAAGTTTGGGTTCTGTTCTTTTTTTAGGGCATATTTTTCCTTGCAGATTCAGAACAACTAATAACACGGAACACTGGGTGTTCCTTATGCTATCTTTCTGAGCTGACCTCCTACTTAGCCCTGTCCACTTAATTGTGAATTCTAGTGTCCCTAGCTCACTTTTCAAACATTCATTAATTCTCCTTCCTAAGTTACCAAGTAGTATACTGATAGAGAGGGGAAATGCAACTTCACTTGTGGCTTTGGTGATCCAATTCAAAGGGCCAATTCTGATAAAATATTTGAAATTTTTATAGGAATAAAACGTGGGGGTGTGTGTGAGAGAGAGAGAAGGAAGTGGGGCATATAGAAAACCTAACCCCATAACTTTAAACAAGATTCTCCTAGTGTTTAGATTACTATGCATCTTTTTCACCTGGGAAAAATGGTCTAATTCTTTTTTTTTTTTTACATGGACCTTTTCTTTAACATGGACCATTTTAAAAATCTTTATTAACTTGTTGCAGTATTGTTTCTGCTTTATGTTTTGTTTCTTTGGCCCTGTGGCACATGAGATCTTAGCTCGCTGACAGGGACTGAGCCCCTTGCATTGGAAGGCAAAGTCAGTGGACTGGCAGGGAAGTCCCAGTCTAATTTAATTAATCAGTTAATTGTCTGATGAATTATTTAAATATGTGCACAGCTTTGTGTTTCTTCTTCATAGATAACTGGCTTGCTCTCATGATTTGCTGAGTTACTCCTGTGCAGTTCTGGGTGGTGTGTGTGTGAGTGTGCCCTGGAGGTCATTGTAAGGCTCTTCTATTGAAAAACGCTACTTCTTCCTTTTTATAATTGAGTGGGGGGACATTCAGTTCCCTACCTCACACCATTCATCTGCCCTGCCCTCAGCTATACCTATTACCCTCAAGTCCAGAGACCATGCATGTTATCCATTCCAGAGAATAAGTCTCCTATTCTGCTGTTCCAGGAAGAGGCAGTGAAACGTTGTTCTCTAAGGTTCTTGTGTATTAGGAGAACTAGAGAAAAATTGCTGCACCACTGTTTCCTTTCGTGGAGAGCATTTCTTCTCTTTTTCCTTGGGAAAAGATGACTGATACATCCAGTAGGGACAGTAGGAGCCTGAATTTCCTTTCCTGCGATGTGGAAGCTGCCGTGGGTAAGCCCCGGGCATGAGTTTTGCTCCTCAGAGCAGGACTAGGGAGCTTTTACTCAACTGAGGACCACCGTGAAGACACATGAAATTTATCATTTCTTTAATTGATGTATAGTTGATTTATAGTGCTGTGTTAATTTCTGCTGTACAGCAAAGTGATTCAGTTATATATACATTCTTTTTTTATATATTCTTATCCCTGAATGTTGAATATAGTTCTCTGTGCTATACAGTAGGACCTTGTTGTGTATCCTTTCTATATATAAAAGCTTACATCTGCTAACCCCAACCTCCCACGCCATCCCTCCCCCTTGACAACCACCAGTCTGTTCTCTGTGTCCGTGGTTCTGTTTCATAGGTTCATTTGTGTCATATTTTAGATTCCACATACAAGTGATATCATAGGATATTTGTATTTCTCTTCTGACTTACTTCAGTTAGTATGATAATCTCTAGGGCTATCCATGTTGCTGCAAATGGCATTATTTCATTCTTTTTAATGCTTAAATAATATTCCATCATATATGTATGTATATGTGTGTGTGTGTGTGTGTGGGCTTCCCTTGTGGCTCAGCTGGTGAAGAATCTGCCTGCAGTGAGGGAGACCTGGGTTGGATCCCTGGGTTGGAAAGATCCCCTAGAGAAGGGAATGGCTACTCACTCCAGTATTCTGGCCTGGAGAATTCCATGGACTGTATAGTCCATGGGATCTCAAAGAGTCAGACATGACTGAGCAACTTTCACATATATATATGTGTGTGTGTGTGTGTGTGTGTGTGTGTGTGTGTGTGTGTGTGTGTATTTAAAAATTTTATGTTTATATTTAAATATATTCTATTTATATTTTTCTGACTCTTTTGCAACCTCATAGACTACAGCCCACCAGGCTCTTCTGTCCATGGAATTTCCCAGGCAAGAATACTGGAATGGGTTGCCATTTCCTCCTCCAGGGGATCTTCCCAACCCAGGGATCAAACCCACATCTCCTGCGTTGGCATGTAGATTCTTTTCCACTGAGCCACCTGGAAAGCCCATATGTATATGCTACATCTTCTCTACCCATTCATCTGTTGATGGGTGTGTAGGGTGGACAAGTTCTGTTCTTACTGCATGGACTGGAAACAAGAGAGGCGGTGCCTCTGTGCAGTTTTCACTTGAACTGAATGTCATCGATTACCAGCATCCTAACTGGATCATGGGTTAAGAATTAGATAGAATATCTGATTTTGTTGTTTATCTTTGTACCATGGAGAGATGATTTGGCCGGTGTTACTTGGATCCCTGGTTTTTGAACCTGAGGAGTGAAGTGGGGGGGTTCTTCCCATCTGCCCCCTCCCCTGCCCTTCTCCACTTGGCACGGTTGGTTTCAGGGCCTTTTGGGGGCTAGATTTGAATGTGATTCGGCTCTACCTAAAGTGCATCACTTGAAGGCAGTGAGAGCCATCACCCATGCTTCTAAACAAAGTTTTAAGCAATAAACCTGACACCTCTAGGAGTCAGTGCATATATACCTGGACCACATTTTTGTGCCCAGCCCAGAACTTTTTGAGAATGGCAAGTTGAAGACAAAAGAGTTTCAGTTCATCTGATTGACAGGGTATCGCTCTAGAAAGTGAAATGTTTCCATAGGGAGTCATCAGTGTTGCTTCCAGCGGCTCTTTTAAGCGTCTGGTTACTCAAAAACCAGGATCATGATGGCAGTCCAGAGAGAGCACGGCCGGTTATCGTCGTTTGTTTCGGCACCACTGCCGCTGCCGGACCCGTCTGTATCTCAGGTTCACGGCCTGTGTGAGTGTCCACAGCAGACTGAGGAGTCTGGGGAGGGAGAAGCACCGCACACCTGCTGTGTGCTCTGCCTCGGCTGCCGCACGTGACAAACGGATTTTAACCCAGTATCTCCAAAGTCGTGGGAATGAACGTGGAATCAGAACCAGGCCCTTGCCAAGCGTTCAGTCCACGGGGGAAACAAATCTGTAAATAATAAAGCTACAGCCCAGTACAGCGTTAGCAAGGTCTGAACCATCCAGAGGTAGGAGAGAGGAGGCAAGGGTGCCATCTGATAGAGATAAAGGAAGGCCCTCACAGAGGGATGTCTAAGTCATTTTTGAAACCTATCTAGGTTATTATTGGGAGAAGGAAATAAGGTGAGGAGCCCCATGCAGCGCTAGTGGTAAAGAACCCACCTGCCAATGCAGGAGATGCAAGAGATGGGGGGGGGGGGGGGGGGGGTTCGCCCCTGGGGGGGGAAGATTCTCTAGAGTAGGAAGTGGCAACCCACTCCAGTATTCGTGGAAAATTCCATGGACAGAGGAGCCTGGCAGGCTACAATCCATGGGGTCACAAACAGTCAGTTGGACACAGCTAAGCAACTGAGCACAACGTGAGGGATGGTGGGGTGTGTTTGGGCAGGTGGCAGATTTCAGTTGTGCAGGGAGAGTGGGGCTGAGGGTTTATATGGGGCAGGCACATCCTTGTAAGGGTGTGGGTGCCCAGAGTCAGGAGTGGGCAGGGCCCCTGCACTACCACCGTCACCACCTTCCCCCACTGACTTTCTGTGCACTCGGCCACTGTGCGGGACCCTCCCTCTCCACCTCTTCTCCCGCTTCTTTTCTTCCTCCCCCTCTGTAGGAGTGGATGGTACCAGTTCTTCCCCATCCACTGCTCTCTGTTCACTCTCCCTTTCTGATCTCACACAGCCCCTTGGATTCAGATGACTTCTAGTCATCAATTCTCTTATTGCCTCTAAGCCATCACGACCTCCACTTCTTGTGAGAATCACAGATACTTAGCCAACATAGAGCTGAAAATCTCCCTTCATATTTCTCCCCAACCCAACTTTCTTTATTCCTATTTATGTGTGAAGAAGAATGTGAAAATTGCTCAGTTGTGTCCGACTCTTTGCAACCCCATGGACTATAGTGTCCATGGAATTCTCCAGGCCAGAAAACTGGAGTGGGTTGCCTTTCCCTTCTCCAGGAGATTTTCACAACCCAGGGATCGAATCCAAATCTCCCTCATTGCAGGTGGATTCTTTACCAGCTGCACCACAAGGGAAGCCCATTCTTATTCATAGCATTTTCCAAATTTCAGAGGCTTAAAAGTCATAAATTATTTCTTTTTAAAATTTCACCTCCCGCTTACCCAGACCATACACAAGGTTTCTTCACAATTACTGTCACATTGGTGTCTTCATTCTTGATTCAGACTCTGCCACGAGCGCTTCAGTGTTCAGTCTCTGGAGTATCTTGGGAGTCTTTTCTTCCCTTGTGAACAGCAGTTCAGGCTCTCATCATCTCCTTGCTTGGATTGCTGTTAATACAGAAAGTCCCCATCCAGTCCCCCTTTCCATTTCTGCCAGTCCCTTCATCCCGTATAAGCATCCCTGCCCGATTGCCCTTCTGAAATGTAATCTGATTATGCTGTTTCTCCAAGAAAAGCCCCCTGCTAAAGGCTGGATCCGCTCAGGCTCCCCGTTTAGGACGGGCTTCGAGGTTCAGCCTTTAAGATTCCATGTTCTGCTCTGACCTGCCTCTCCAGTGTAATTTCTCTGGACTATAACCTGATGCTCTTTGCTAATCAGGATGTTAAATGAAAGATCTGGCTTCAGCAACAAGGTTATCGCATGAAGAATTTTTTTTTAAATGTGAGAACTCCTGACCTTGAGTCAGAAAGTAGAATGATGGTTGCCAGAGACTGAGGGGAGGGAAAGATGGAGAGTTAGTGTTTTATAGATCACGTTTCAGGGGGGGAGATGAAAAAATTCTGGAGCTGGGTGGCGGTGATGGCTGCACAGCAGTGTGAATGTACTTACTGCCACTGAATGGTATGCCTGAAAATAGTTAAAACGATCCATTTATGTTATACATATTTTACACACACACACGCCTTGTACTTCTTAGCCAAATAGAGAGAGTATAAAAGTGAGAGATTATTGAAGGTTGGGGTGAGGGGATTTTGTAGAGAACTGGGCTGTGATTCCCCCACTGTAGGGTAATGGGGATAGGAGGAGGGGTTCCAGCCTGTCACCTCAAATCTGAGAGGGCCATCACCTGCAGAGTCGGTCACATGTTTTCCTCGGTGGGGAGTCTCATGGCCTGGCACCTGACAAGGGTGAGAGATGGCAGACTGCCTTGGTGTGGTCTGCATGGGGCCTGAACTCACTCTCTTTGATCAAATGAAGAGGCAGGTGTTCCCCATGTCCCCAGAGTGTACTGGATCCCCACAGGGGGGTCAACAGGCATGTTATCAAAAATGCTGTCTAGGAGCTGCCTAGAGACTTGATGGTACCCTTGCCCACTCGCAAGATAGAGGCCTGCAAGGGTGTCCCCAGGGGCAGTGGGGGAAATCAGTGAGCCCAGGCTAGAGGGGTTCAGCCAGGTAAAGGAAATGCCGGGGGTAATCACCACCAAGTCAGAGGTCTCTGAAGACACCATGGATGAATCCCATAGGTAAGATGTCCGCCAACCTAAAGTGGGTAAAACCATTCTAGAACAGGGCGGTAAGCTTTTCCTCATCTCTCCTCCCAACCACCTCCCCCCACCCTTCTCTGATTCTGGGGTCTGGAAGGACAGCTAGTGTGATGGGGAGATGGCCACAAGACAGGGAGTGGGAGCCGACCCCACCACTTCCCCCATCATGGGCGTCCTGGGGACCCTTCCAGGGAGGGGCAGGGATCACCTTCATGAAAGGGCTGAGCTGTGGATTAACCCATGGGGCTGGGCCTGCTATATCCTGAAACAAGAACATTTTTTTTTGCTATTTAAAAGGTTGTTAGGCCTTGCATTATTTCCATGTTTTAAGCCTGCCTGAGTTTTCACCCAGGAACAAGAGAAGAATGTTTTCCTGCCGGGCAGGTTTAAAGACTGGCAGACAAAGATAGAGCTGCTCTTTCGTTGACACCCCCGGAGTCCTGCTCAGTCAGGGAGCCAGTTGCACCTCCCAGCTCTGATGCTCCAGACAGACAATGTGATATTCCCTGGATGCTCCTGGTCCAGTACAGTTCCGCTTCTGTGCTTTCGTGTCTGATCTTCCACGACTCCTCTTCCCACCCTGCATTTGAATTTTACTTCTTGTATGAAAGGGCTGTTGATACTTGTCTGATCATCCGTCCATTTGGCTTTAAACTGCTTGAGGGCAAGAACCTCATCTTGTTTACCTCTGAATACCATGAATCAGCCGTCATGGTTCTGAGTACATGTCAGACATTTAAAAAAAAGATTATAGAATGACCGAGTGACTGATGAATGAAATAACCCAGTTTCATAGCCAGTATATATTTGTGTTTATGAAGGCAGGAAAGAAAACAGTGTTACAGCATTCCCATTGCCTTTTTTTCCTCTGTTGCCAAGTAGAGTTTGAATGCGGTTTGTCGGAGTCACAGACAACTCTTCTGATGCGTCCAGGCGTGCACACTCTTCTGTGCACCTCTAAAGAGGAGGTAGCAACTTTTTAACTGGTGCATGTAATTGTTTTCCATTAAAAAAAAACAAAGAACTGCATGACAAGATACCCATATTCATCATAGAAAATTACAAAATACAAATAAGCATTGCAGTAAACAGTCACCTACAACCCACCTCCCAGGCATCACCTATCCTTAACACTCTCTTGTCTTTCCCCATATGCCAGGTTCTCTGTTGAAATAGCCATAGAGACCACTAGGGTCAAATTAATATTCATCTTATCATTTTAGGAAGAGATTCCAGAGGAATCAGAAATGTGTGTGAAGGGGGAAGATGTGAGGGAAGAGTAAAATCCTAGATGTGTAGACATGTCCCTGGGTGGGGAAGTCAAAGCTAAGAGTGACTGAAGTGATGAATTCGACCCTTGTTATGTTAGAATGCTGCTGCTGTTTAGTCGCTAAGTCGTGTCCATCTCTTTGCGATCCTATGGACTGTAGCCCACCAGGCTCCTCTGTCCATGGGGTTTCCCAGGCAAGAGTACTGGAGTGGGTTGCCATGCCTTCCTCCAGGGCATCTTCCCAAAGCCAGGGATCAAACCCGCATCTCCTGCTAGGGGATTCTTTACCAGTGAGCCACCAGGGAAGTCCCTATTATATTAGGATGCTCCACACAAAAGGGAGCGAGCTGGGGACCAAGAAAGAAATGTAACAGGAACTTTGTTCCCACGTCAGCCCGCCTCCTGCATCTTCAGCCAGCTGGGCTGAGATACAGTTGAACCAAGCTGGAACTTAGGAGGAGCTTCTTTCTTCTTTGCCTTGGGTGCTAATTAAATGGGGTCAGAGGAGAAGGGGCAAAAGCAAAAAGTGTGGCAAAACTTTACAGCCGTATTTTTCCATTGGGGTGATTTTGCCCCCCAGAGGACTTTGGAGATGTCTGGAGTTATTTGCGGTTGTCACGTTAGGGGACTGGTGCTTCTGGTATCTAGTGGTTAGAGACCAGAGGCATTGCTAAACATCCTACAATGCACAGCACGGTCTCCCATGGCAGGGGAGTATCTGGCTTCAAATGTCCATAGGTTCTGAAATCCTGCTTTTTAAAAAAAGGCAAGAAAACACTTGGCAATGAGGCTATTGCATGGAAGTGCGAGGGCTACGCAAATGTCCATTGAATTATGTCTCACTTGCCCACTGAGCTGTCGGTCTGAAGACTTCTCAGTGAGTCTGGAGCCTGTCGGGTGGATTACAAATGCTAAAGGTTTTTTTAACAGCCATCAGTATTTTGTGCAGTTTTGAAAGGTCAAGAGTTGTCATAAGAGAAGAAAGCACTTCGTGGAAAAATCGTACTTGAAATTATCCCAAGTAGCTTGTAAAAACCAGATTTGTTAGTACCATCAAAAGTCATATTGCTTCAGGTGACCAGTGAGAAAGGACAGAGATTGAAGGTATTTTCCTTCTCTGTCTTTGAGTAGCTTTGAATGACTGAGATTACTGTGGTTCTCCTTTTACCTTTTCCTCACCCTGCAGTAAATGCCACCAGTTTCACGTAACTGAAATGTGGCCTATTACTTTGCATGAAGTCCAATAAAAACATCTGTGAAATCTAGAAGTCATAATTCAGCTCCCCCCAAAGCTGGTTTTTTAGAATATGTTCTACTCTAAATTAGCCAGAGGACTTCTATTCAGTGTACTCATGTTTAAACATAAGGAAGTTTTGTGCCCAATATGGAGGGAGAAGGAATACTATGTTAATTTCATTGTTATTTCAGGTCTGTTTCAATCGGAACTGCTGGGTTGTCTGAACTAGCCAAGTAATGTTACCAGTTAGTAATATCATCTTTAAAATGCTTAAATTTAACAATCTGTTATTCCAGATCATCTATGAATTGTTAGGATGATTGAAGTATTTTTGATATGAAGCAAAGGGCATGGGAACTGGTACCTAATGAGGGAAGCAAAATTAGCTTGGGCTTCCCTGGTGGCTCAGTCGGTAAAGAATCTGCCTATAATGCTGGAGACCTGGGTTCAATCCCTGGGTTGGGAAGATCCCCTGAAGGAGGGCACGGCAACCCACTCCTGTATTCTTGCCTGGAGAATCCCCAGGGACAGAAGGGCGTGGTGGGCTGCAGTCCGTGGGGTCGCACAGAGTCGGGCACAACTGAGCGACTAAGCACACAGCAGAAAGTGGGCATTTTTCTTCTAAGAATTCTGCCTAAATGTCACCCTAGCTGCAGAGAAACTTGAAGTGTTACTTTAGTGTTTCAAGTAATTTTAGTGTTACTTGAAGATGTGATAGCCTGTGGTTAGCCATACCTTGAAGCACAGTGTTGTATTTCAATCAATATTTTGATTCTAAATTAAATCCAGATTTAACTAACATTATTTTTTTTATCTTTGTGTTATTAAAATGTTTAAAAATAAAACATTTGAAAGCTGGTGGACAAAACTGATTTCATTAAATTCAGGAGTGGAAATAGACAGGTGATTTTTAATCCAGGGGCAAAGCTGGCGGAAAGGGGGTTTGGGGGGAGGTAAATAATAGAGCTTCTTTCTAGCTTTGTTCTTTTCATGTTTGTTAAGTTGTTTGATTTTTAACGAAACGAATCCCTTTCTAGCCTCCCTTTGTGTTTGTCCTCGGGCCTTGGAATGACTGGCGAGGTTCAGAGACATCGTTATGTGCCTGTGGCACTGACCCCGCTGTTTATTTCCCAAACCCTGCGTGCTCTGAGGGGACACAGAGAGGGCACTGGGAGTGGCGACCGCACCTACGGGTAATCTAAGGGGAGGTCAGGACGGCTGTCAGGTCCCCAAATCCCCTAAGGGGCCAGGGGGCGCAGTCAGGACTCAAGAAGGAATCAGATGGGCCAGAAATAAAGGCGTAGAAGCCAGGCATATAACTTGGAAAGCTTTATATTCTTCTTTTCCTTTTTTTTTTTTTTTTTAGGATGATCGAATCAATGGACTTGATTTTTATGAGCGTCACAGACATGCAAAGAAAAGAAAAAAAAAAACAGCTTGGCAGGAATGTGGGGAGAGGGATCTAAATTAAATATAACAGTTACCTGCAGTTTAGTTGCTGACAAAAAACAGGTCATTTTCTCTGAGAAGTATATGTAATATGTCAGGAAGAAAAGAAGCACGATTAGCATACTTCTGACATGAAATCTTATGGGTAGCACCCTATTAATTTTGTTTCATTAAAAATACTCCTCTGTCTTCTTTATTGCAAATCAATAAGGTCTGCATACACTTGACTTTCACCTACCTCATACTTGGCAAGGAGAGCCTAGGTTTCTCTTACTACCCTGCTTAGAGCAATGAGATTTCCCTGTTATATCTCCTAACCGTCCCACAGATCTGCACTTGCTTACTATTGCCTCTTACTGTTATGTCTGTCTGTCTGTCTATTTACCCATCCACTGGGCTGGGCAAAAATTTCATTCCAGTTTTCCCTTAGGACCTTAAGGAAAAACCCAAATGAACTTTTTGGCCAACCCAATATGTATCTATCTATCCATCCGTCCATCAGATACCACCAATTTGGTATCTGAAACCAACAGAAATGCGGGCCAGAAGTCTGAAATCTGAAGGTTCTAGGGGAGAATCTTTCCGCACTCCTTGCAAATTTCTGTTGGCTCCAGGCAGTCCTTAGCTTGTGGCTGCAAAACTCCAGTCTCTGTTTGTCTTAGTCTGTTTGGGCTTCTGTACCAGAACATCATGGACTGGGGAGCTTGTCAACAACAGCAATGTATTTCTCACAGATCTGGCATCTGGGAGTCGAGGATCAAGGTGCCAGCATGGTCACGTGAGAACCTTCTTCCTGGTTCACTGTCAGGCGTCTTTGCACTGTGCCCTTACATGGAAGAAGGGGCAAGGGAGCTCTCTGGGCTTTTCTTTATAAGGGCACTAATCCAGTGCAAGGGGGATGGCTCCTCAAGACCTAATCACCTCCCAAAGGCCCTACCTCCCAACATTGTCACATTGGTGATTAGGCTTCGACATATTAATTTGGGGATGGGAATGCCGACGTTCGGTCTCCAGCACAGGATCTGTCCTCATGTGGCCTTTTCCACTGTGTCTCTGTCTTGTTCTCATCTGTAGATGATAAGGACACTTGTCATTGGATCCAGGGCCTACCTCGGTAATCCAGGCTGTCATCCATCTAGTCCTTTTAGGGTTTTTTTGTTTGTTTGTTTGTTTGTTTTTTAGGTTTTCCAGAATGTTTGAGTGTACAATGTATAGTAATAGCTAACAAATGTTTACTGATTTGAAAGTGTGGCCTTATTTTACAGTGACCCAAATTAATGGCTGGGCTAATTGTCCCACTTTGTTTCCAGGGTGTGCTCTCGTTGACTCTAAGGAACAAGTGTCTAGAAAGACACTCTCGCCTTCCCAAGTAAACGTGCGTTTCGAGCTAGAGACCAAATGTTCAATAGCCACACCTAGAGCTAGAGCAGTCAGCAGGTTGAACTGTTATTATAACTTGTAGGATTGCTGTTTTTCTAAGTGTTAATCCTTGGGCTGCAATTAACTTCCTAGGTGGTCTTGAGGGTTACTAGCTCCCAGCAAGGTATAAATGTCTTGGTTGCGTCAACCCTATTTATTCTTTATTAACTTAGGTGCCTTGGAAAAGAAAGAAAAATATATTGATAGGAGCTTATGGAAGAGGGGTAGAAAATCATAGTATGAATATGCTCGCTCTTACTTGATTCCCTGAAACTGAGTATGTTATAAAACAAGAACAGATACTTGCCATATTCTCCATTAAGTCAGCATGGCAGAGAAGAAATAGCATGTAAAAGTGATCACGAGACTGTGGTCAGGAAACCTGGTTCTAGATCTGGAGACATTCATCCAGGTTCTGCTGCCATTTGTGTGGCCTTGAGCAAGTCACTTGAGCTCTCTGAGCTTCAGTTTCCTACCTTTTCTGGAAGTCAGATGAGTTAAACTAGTTTAAAAAAAAAAAATTGAAGTATAATTGCTTTACAATATTCTGTTCATTTCTGCTGTACAACGAAGTGAATCAGCTATATGTATACATAAGTCCCCTCCCTCATGAGCCTCCCTCCCACCCTTTCTATCCTACCTCTCTAGGTCATCACAGAGCACTGAGCTGAGCTCCCTGTGCTATGCAGCAGCTTCCCGCTAGCTATCTCTTTTATACACGCTGGTATATATATGTCAGCACTGCTCTCCCAGTTCACCCCACCCTCCTCTTCCCCACCTCTGTGTCCTCTTGTCTGTTTCCTAAGTCTGCATCTCCATTCCTTCCCTACAGATAGGTTCATCAGTAACATTTTTCTAGACTCCATATGTATACATAATTATATGATACATATAATAATGTTTGTTTTTCTCTTTCTGACTTGCTTCATTCTGTATGACAGAGTTCTAGGTTCACTCCACAGCACTACAAATGACCCAATTTCATTCCTTTTTTATGGCTGAGTAATATTCCATCGTATACCCATCTTCTTTATCCATTCATCTGCTGACAGACATCTAGGTTGCTTCTATGTCCTAGCGATTAAAAATAATGCTTCAGCGAACACTGGGGTACATGTGTCTTTTTGAATTATGGTTTTCTCAGGGCATATGCCCAGGAGTAAGGATTGCTAGGTCGGTCGTAAAGTTAAACTAGAAGATTTTCAAACTGTGTTCCAATGTGCCACGGTGCTTTCTTCTTAACCACTCCCTTGCGCTTCTCTCTGTGATGAAAGACTGGGTTTGGTTCAGAATTAAGAAACTCTAGCATTTTTGTTCTTCATTCACCTGTTTGCAGCGGAAAGCTACAAGGACACTCAGATGGTGAAGATTAAAGAGGAACCCATGGAGGTTGACATCCAGGACTCGCAGGTCTCGGTATCACCCAGCCGCAGTGTTGGCTACAGCACTTTAATCGGGCGAGAGAAAACGGAGCCCTTGCAGAAGCTGCCAGAAGGCAGAGTGCCCCCGGAGAGAAACCTGTTCAGTCAGGACATCTCCGTGAAGATGGCTTCCGAGCTGCTTTTTCAACTGTCAGGTACGTTTTCTTGCAGGAAAAAGAAAAGAGTCAACAGTTGGGACTAATTTGAGGGAAAGCCACGCTAACAAAGTTTAAAAAAACACCTGCAATATAGCTTTTTGAGGCAGAAATCCATTTTGCTACTTTAACATGGATTCTGCCACTCAAATGAATAGTCCATCAGATGTTGCCAAGTCAAACTCCTGCCAAACTTTCTATAATAAATAGTTAAGAATCATTTGAAATTAGAACTCTATTCAGTTCCATGCGAAAAATCCCTGTTGCATGGATAAAATATCTCACCTTTAGTTTTGTTTAGGCAGTTGATCTGATTAACAGCCTTTTTTTTTCCCTAGTGTGCAAAAGATTAACCTCAATTTACTCTAACAGTGACTGAATTACCATGAATTCCAAAGTAGTGTGGTCAGAATTAATGAGATTTTACTATATCTTGCCCCTGCAAAAAAAAGTCAAGGAAAGGGAAAAGTAAAAGACAAAACTGTAAGGACTCTTTCCCCAGCTATAACCTAGTAGAACATTTTCTGTAAACCAACCTTTTCCACTTCGACTACTTAGAATTCAAAGACTAGAAGTTAGTTGCTAGCTCAGCTGAATGTCTTGATAGAATAGATAAGGGTCCTAGAACCTAAATTGTTCCCTTTATTACACCTCTTTCAAGCAGCATCCCCTTGGTTGTTATTAAATTTAATGTGCTGTTACTGTTTGAATGTGATTGAGATGAATGAAGGAGACTCATATAGGATTCAGACTTATATAGAAATACAGATACTTTATCTTTGGTCAAGCATTGGCCCCCATACTGAAATTCAGGCATCAGTAGTGTTTGTCACTGATATTTCATGAACTCTGTTTTGCTATGACTTGCAGATTTAAAACACCCATTATTTAAATGCCACATATTCAAGTGCTAACTTTTCTCCATGAAGAAAAACCCCAGAAAAAGGAAAGAAGCTAGGATCTGCATGCCATTCTGATAGCTCATTTTCTCATTGCCCTTGTGACACCACCCATAGCTGTGAAGTTACTGGTTGGTGCTAAAAATGGTGGCTCTGGATGCTCAAACAAGAACTGTGCTTGTGCAGAGTGCAGAGAGGTAGAAATAGTGAAGTCAGTAAACTGAATAAGCCATATAGTTCTTTGCAAGCTCCAAAGATGCTCCCAACATGCAGGATGCTTTTCTTTAAAAAAAAAAAAAGGCAAAACAGGCTGAATGCATCTCTAAAAACAATGCAATTTTGTGAATGATTTGGCAGTTCGAATTTGCAGAAGTGAGGCCAGTGTGGCTCTTTTCAAAAAGTCTCTATCTCCAGCAGTACATTATCATGGTCTACTATCAGCTCAAAACTTTGTGTCTGAGAGTTCTCACCCTGGTGCTGTCACTGACTGCCCTGGTGACCTCAAGCAAGTCATTTAGCCCCGATTCCCTGCTCTCTCAAAGAACCCTGCCTGTGAATCCAAATTCACCCTCATTGCCACTGTTGAGCGGACAGAAAGGAACCGTCCACGCAGACATGCACACAGCAGCCTCAGACCAGTGTTTAAAAGCACGGGAAAGATAGCATTAATCTCTGTTTACATTTTCTCCCCGAATCCATGAGATTAGGGGGTTTTTGCTTGCCCTGCCGTTGAAATCTGAAACCCTTGTAGAGGTGGCCAGGTTTCCTCTGCAGACTTAAAAGAAGCCATTGAGAGCTGTGACAGTCAGAAGCCTCACATTTGAACTGGTTAGAGAAGACCAGAGGTCAACTTTTGTGCTCCCGAAAGCTAATTAAATAATTTCTGACAGCTGGTAGATACAGACCTCAAGACGGAGTAAGGGAGAGTTTACCTCCCCTCGTCTAATGATATTTTTTTGTCCCCTGTGACATTTATCAGAATAAGCGCTCAATGACTCTCACACCCAGAGGTCTTATGACTGTTTTTATAGCCTGCCTCACAAAGGGGCCTGACAATACAGAATGCTTAAAGGTTGTCATCAAAGTCAGAAGCGGAACAGTTGCAACAACTGCAGTTTTCATGCTGAATCAGAGAAAAGCAGACATTTTTCTGCTGGGGGAAAATATAATCGAAATAACTATCTTTGTGCACATCTGTGTGTGTGTGTGTATGGGTATGTACATATACTTACTGAGGCCTGATGAAAATCAGACACACGCTTGTACTTTGTTAGTAACTCTTTCCCTTTGATTGGTTTTTAATAAACTGTTTTGGTAGATGCTATTGACATGCTTCTGTTGCCTGTCTTTACCAGTACGACAGGAAGGGTTTGAATGCTTGAAAAAGAAACCAAAAGAAAACCACAAGAGAGAAAGAGATGTGGATGATGTTTCTGCTTCAGCCTTAAACGCACAGATTGAGTCAGAACAACCTAAGAGATGTCTGTTTCATCCTCTCTCTCTTTACAGAGAAGGTGAGCAAAGAGCACACTCAGAAAGAAAACACCATCCGGACGACCACCAGGTAGGCCACCATGGAGTCTGCTCGGAATACCCCTTGTGAGAGTCATCAGGCCTGTATCACAGTTTGAACAGCGTTCCTTAAATCTTTTTCTTTCACTGGGTTCAGAAATCACCCCCTTTCTGCCATTTTGGGTGTGAACTTTGGTTGGTGGAAACAGTAGAGAAAGCAAAAGACAGCAAGGGGGAAGACCATTCATAGTTACTAAACATCTGAGGGTGTCACTGTGCTTCGAGTTTTCCTTATGCTATGTTTTTTTTATTTCTTACAATGATATTGTGAAGTGGATATTATTATCCTCTTGGGCAGAAGTTTCCTGACTTGAGGGTTGCAGCCGGTGGCCAGACTGTGACTGGGAGCTGGGTCTCTGTCTCGGGAAAGCCTTCCTCGGTTGGTAGACCGAGTTCCGCTGTGTTCCTCAGGCGCTTTGCAGCTGTGAGCTGATCATTTGTAGCCAGGGACATCCCAACTTTTTGACTCACGGCATTGTTAGTAGGGCACAAATGTAGAAGAAAGACAGTGCTTTCAAAACTTGCAGGAAAACTGACATCACTAACAACTGTAGGTAAGGAAGCTTCCCCATTTGCCAGAGGAGGTTTAAGAGAAGGTTAGCTGGGGGCTGCCTGCCCGTCTGCCCACCCGCTCCGAGCCTTATAACCACTCAGATCTGAGCCAGCAGGCCAGTGCCAACAAGCGCAGACCCCATCACTGGAAAAGGAGCCGTGGGGAGAGACAGTCTCCCCCTTGGAAGGCTTTTTAAAAAATATATTTTATCTATCTATTGGACGTGCAGTGTGGCGTGTGGGATCTCAGTTCTCCAACCAGTTCTGCCAATCCTGTCCCCCTGCACTGGCCACATGGAGTCCTAACCACTGGACCACCAGGGGAGGATGTTGCTCCCCCTTGGAAGGTTTTAATTCAAGGAACTGTACTTTCCTGAGAAAACTTAGATTCTTCCCGGATTTTGTGGTTTTAAGTCTTGGGGCAGAAGATATGGCAGGAATCAAGCTCAGAACGTCACACAGGATGCTCAAAGTACACAGGAACAGTGCTCCTTTGAACCTTCACCTGAGCTGTTTCTTCTATTTAATTCTGTGAATTGAAATGTGGGACTGGCACGTGTTAAACAGTAATTAAAACAGAGCCAGCTTGCTTTACACAGGGTTTATATAGTGTTAGGGACAGAATCTGCCTCTAGCAGAACCCAGGCATGGTCTTGGCCTTGATCCATGTGTGAGTGTACAGATGGGAAACTAGTCTTGTGATCTGATCTTGTCTGTACGTTGTGTTGGGAAATCGGTCTGGGGGATGGAGAAGTGATTTTGTCCGTTCAGTTGGATGCCCAAATAGGAGGTGCGAACTGCTGGACACTTCGGTCTGCCTTCACCATGTAATCTTGTTTTCAGTCACTAAGCATGTCTGACTCTTTGTGACCCCATGGACTGCAGCATCCCAGGCCTCCCTGTCTCTTCACCATCTCCTGGAGTTAGCCCAAGTTCATGTCCATTGAATCAGTGGTGCTATCCAACCATCTCATCCTCTGCCACTCTCTTCTGTTACCTTCAGTCTTTCCCATCATCAGGGTCTTTTCCAATGCGTCTGCTGTTCACATCAAGTGGCCAAAGTATGGGAGCTTCAGCATCAGTCCTTCCAATGAGTATTCAGGGTTGATTTCCCTTAAGATTGACTGGTTTGATCTCCTTGCTGTCCAAGGGACTCTCAGGAGCCTTCTCCAGCACCACAATTCAAAAGCATAAAATGTAATCTTCAGGCTATTTTTTTTTAGTATCTATGCTATGCTCGTTTGTCTAAACACATGAAATTGGCCAGATTGGTAGATGTCGAAAGACAGCAGGTTAAAGATAATAGGTGTCGATTTTAATTTGCTTCCATGGGCTTCCTGAAGTGTCACAGGTCAGGTTCCCTAGAAGCAGAGCCCGAGACAAGATTCTCATATGGGTGTGCTCTCAGGGCGCCCTGCCGGGGTACAGTGGCTTGGGAGAAGGAAAGGGAGCTGAGCGAGAACAGGGTGTGAGCTGGATTCTAGCTCCAGTTCCCTTCCATGGAGAATTCTGGGAAATGGATTGCACCACAGAGTAGATCCTGCCTCGAGGTAAAGGGGCCAGCTCTTGGTACCCCATTATTATCTGCTAATTCAGAGAGAATGTGTGGCCCACCACTCCAGCCATGAGGGTGGTTCTTGCTGTGAGCAGCCAACACTCCCAGCACCCAGCACCGTGGGGGCGGGTGCACCAGCGCATTAAAGGTGACCTGGGCAAGACCCCAGCAGCGTCTCCTCGGAGGTTTCCTGCTGGCTCTTTAAGATTAGATGATGATACTTATGTAAAAGAAAGGTATGCTGAGAGACCTTGTTATGGCATGCTTTTCAGATGTTCCCTGGGAAGAGGTAAGAGGAGGTTTGAACTAGCCCCAAACAAGTGAAATATGCCTCATAGCCTCAATTCCCTTTGGCTGGAGCTGGAGCATAATTATAGGATAGAGAAGACTTTTTTTTTTTTTTCTTAGCATTTGGCAAATATGAAGCAATCCTTAAATTCTCCTGTTGCTGGGAGATTATGAGTAAGAAGAAATCCAAATCAGATCTTTTGCCCAAAGCAAAGGAAGAGATGCTTCCTATGGGCCCCCTACCCCACCCTATGATATAGCGCTCAGAAATCAGCGTTACAGGTTTCTTAGTGTATTGTTCTTTGACAAAATCCTGGTATGCTTTTATTTTTCCTTTGAGTGGGCAACTTGCCCAATTAGCCTCTCCTCAAAGAGATCTCTCTTTTTTTTTTTTTCCTCGTCTCACCTCATTACTTAAGGTGGAGTAGAATCAAAGCTGCCTTGTGCCAAGAAATCCTCTGAAACCTGAGTTACTGATAGCAGAAATAAGAAAAAAAAAATGCTAGTTCTAATCTCCTCTTTTTTGATTCCTGTTTTAGAAAGAACCATGTTTTTTATAAGAAGTTTGCACAAGATAACTAATGGGGGTTATGTTTTAAGGTGTGATTTCTGATGCTTTCCAAAAAGATTTGCGTCAAGCCTCCAAATTTCCCTGTCTCCCGATTTTTTTAAGTACTAAGTGGAACGTTTGGTTAGTCACATGATTTCCCATGTTTGATTTCCTAGAAGAAGCTGACCATCCAGGAGGATGGCTAATGACTGAGGTCAGAGTTCAGAGTTGTCCATGTTTAAGGGTTCCTGGACTCATCTGAGATGCTTTACTTGTGAAGGGCAGCCCTGGATGCTGGCCTCAGTGCAGTATTGGGATCAGGCGCTTCCAAATGCCAGTGGTTGCCTGAGCCCCTCTACACTTTGGGGCCTGCTCTTGAGGTCTGGAGATCCAGGGGAACCAGAGGAGAAAAGAGATGTGCAGTGCTGAAGAAAGAAACTGATTCTCTACAATTCTCTCTCCCTACCAACCCACAACTTCCCCCACAGTTGATTATCATTCTTAATCGTCACTGTAATTGCAACCACAGAACAGAGGAGAAGTGTAACGGCCCAGGGTGAGACACTCCGTAGCTTGGCATTCCGATGTGTGCTGGTTTTTGTGCCGGGGCACCCAGGCTACAGGAAGCCCATCCCATAAAGGCTGATGACTGCGCCCCTCTCCTCCTCCAGTCCTCCCTCATCACAGCTGTCCATTGGCAATTCTGTTTGTCAATATCTCAATTACAAGATGGGAGACTTGGAAAGAGAAAGCGATGTTAAACCACATTCCTTGTTAGCTATTTCACAAAAGAAGTTTTAGGTAAAGCTAAGGGTTGGCACACCAGTAACTGGCAGGTTTCTGGATCACTGACTCTCAGTCTCATTTTTCAAAACCTCTTACAATGGAAAATTTCAAATATAGGCAAAAACAGAGAATGTACCCAGGATAGAGTTTAAACAATGAGCAGTTCATGTTAGTTCAGGAATGTTGTCTCATCCATCCCTTCATTTTGTTCTTCCTTCTCCTAGATTTTTTTGAAGCAAATCCTAGACATCATTTAAAGAACTAACTTGAAAATGCCTTTTTGAAAAATCATCCTGATAACTTAGACTCGGCTGCTTAAATTAGGATCATCTTCCCGAAAGCAAAGGAGAAGACAGTCCACCAGGGCACCCCCTGTGGCCAGGCAGCGAAGTCAGTCTGCTTAGCAGCTGGGATTTTGGATCATGTGGTCCTGCTCACCCATGCCTTGACCTTACCCTTTTTCCACCCGTGTCTGTGCTTTCCTGGGGGCACCTCCATTGAATCATTCCTTCAGTTGGAGCTTCACTGTAAATGCTAAACCAGCAGTTCTTCTTCCTGTTTAACCTTAAGAGTGGAGAAAATTCAATCTAAGTGTAAAGAAGTCTCTGCGTCCCCTTTGAGATAGCATGTGGCATTCTTAATGCCATTCTTCCTGACAAATGAGATGGGTCCACCCGGACCCAGGAGAACAGAAAGACTGGAGGCTTAAGAGACTAATACAATCTCGATTTTTGAATTTCCTTTCCCGGCACAACCCTAAGTTCTGCCGGGAGCAGATAACCAGCTAATATGATCATTTGTAGATGAAAATATATGAGGCATGATACCATAACCAGATCCCAAAGTTTAATGGAATAAAAAGAAGATCTACATCTTCTGACATGGACCATCACCCAGCCAGATGCTGGATAAGATCGAAGTAGGAAAATGGAACCCTAGGGTAAGAATCAGATAGCTCCTGGCAGGTGAATTGGACATGCTTGATGTTGTGTAACACCATGAACTTCAAACAATGGCTGCCAAGAACCTTTTCTTGGTTATTTGTTCTCTCTTCCCCATTAATAATTCAGTGTCCATGGGGATATCCAATTGCAGGCCTATAAGAAAACCTTCTCACACCTGGCTTGCTCTGCTCCAAGAGCCAGGAAGTATTTATCTGAATTTTTTTTTTTTCTCCATTACTAGATGAAAAGCAGAAGTGGGAAAATCAGAAAGGTAGAGTCAGACCATGCAGCACCAACCAATATTTAATTTGCCCAATTTCCAGAATTTGAAATGCGGGCTATTTTTCTGTGATTTAGATAAAGGCACTTACAGTGTTTACTAAAAGACATATGTACTTGAAAGTGTCCAATATAGAATTTGCCTGGATGGTGATTTGGATGCCTGTCCTTAAATATTTATGAGTCAGTAATAGAAATTGCACAGATTTGTTAGAGGTGATGCACTGCTTCAATTTGTGCAATTTCCCCTTTTCGTTTTTTAAGAGGCATAAGAGAAGAATGTTCCATTACCTTAAAAAGTAAAAGACTACATATAAAGAACACTGGATTACATGGAAGCCATTAAGAAAATAAACAGGAAACAGAGCAAATGAAATTGATATTCGAGTAGCTCTGCCTAAAGTTGCTTTACCCTTTATATTTTCTGACTTTAAAGGCATAGAACTTTGTTTCTGAAAAATGAAAATTGCTACTAATTTCATGGAGTCCCTCTAGTTAAGACTTTTAGTGCTTTTTTGGTCAAGTCAAGGCTGTTGGTGGGCCACTGCAAATTTTTAAAAACACCCTTCGTCAAGACACTGCCATCTACTGGACTACTGTCTTAATAAATATGTAAATCTACGATGTCTGTGATGTTGAATACTGATCCACCCCCAGATGGGGCTTCCCTCATGGCTCAGCTGGTAAAGAATTCACCTGCAATGAGGGAGACCTGGGTTTGATCCCTGGGTTGGGAAGATCCCTGGAGAAGGGAAAGGCTACGCACTCCAGTATTGTGGCCTGGAGAATTCTGTGGACTCTATAGTCCATGGACTGTGAAGAGTCAGACACGACTGAGCGACTTTCACTTTCACCCCCAGCTAAGGTGCCTTTGTTCAGTGCACAGCCTACGCCACTGTCTGTAGCTGCCCTGACATAAATGTTGACTGGAGTGTTTTCCACTTACAGTCCATCCTTGTCAACTTTTCTTTGAGTTTTCATTTTTCAAAGAAGTTAAAATTCATCCTTAAACAATGGGTTCTTTGTTTTTAATACATAGAGTGGCAAACTGCTTTGTGCCTTGCTGCCCTTTGAGGCTTTTTCCCTTCTTACTGCACCAAACCTTCCTCAGTACCTTTCTCTATTCCTGTACGCTGTTGTCCTGTAGGTATCACGCTCTGCCATTCTTCCTCCCATCTGTGACCTCTCCCTCAAGCCATTATGGTTGAGACACTGCACTTCCAGGACTGCTAAGATTTTGTCACTATGGAGAGGCAAGTTTCAGTCTTCCTTTCAAGGAGCTGAAGAGGGCTGTGCCTTTCTTTTCTTCATTTCCATCATCTTTCTCATCTTTACTCCTACTGGCTTAAAACAGTGTTCTGTGTGTGGAGCCCAGAGCAGTCAGGAACGAGATGCAAACCTGTGCGTCTCTGTAAGTAGGCATCCTTCTTTCACAGATCATACACAGGGGACATGGGGCACGCGGCTCAGCTGCCACCTTCCCTCCTGGCCTTTCTGAGGGGGGGGGGGGGGTTTCCCGCAAGGGTGTCTCCATAGTTGTTACTCGAAATATCTCCAACAGTCGGGGTTGACCCCTCTGTGGAGGGGGCAAGCCCTGGTGGGCAGCACAGCAGCCCAGGGCCCGTCCACGTTTCATGGGCATTCCGGTGAAATGGGACAAGGGCTGTTGTGTCACTGCAGAGAAGACTGAGTTCATCTGTGCTCTGCTCACCTCAGCAGAAGCCCGCTGTCCTCGTTCACGTACAAAGTCAGCTTCCTGCGGGAGAGCCGGCTCCCTCCACAAGCTGACATTTCACGGATCTGGACACGCAGGTTCACTTCCGCGGCTGTGCCTGGCTCCGGCTCCCCAGGGTCTGGCCTCCCCGTCTCCGCCACCGTCGACAAGGCCTGGCATTGTGCTCCTTGTCCTGAGAAGTTTCCTGGCTCCGCGGTGCATGAATGCTCGAGTTGCAACCACGGGCATTGTTCCTTAAAAACTTGGTGTTAGGTTATACGGGGTAGAGGCCTGCCTCTAGGATACACTAACTGGAAGTACTTTTCAGAGAAGAACATTTTAAAACATTACCAAAATGTATTCTTCGTAAAATACCCTACTTTTCTTCCACAATATTTTAAATAGTCTTTTTCTTCCATGACTTTCAGCCTTCTGCAACTGAAGTCAACTGATATGAATGGAATCAGATTTTAGATAACAATTTCCCTTGCCCACGTCTTTTACAACTGCTTCAGTTATATCATCCTTGGCTTATTTTTTAAAAGACTAAGAGTCTCTTTAAAAAAGAAAGGATTCCAAACTGTAAAACTTAATCATTTTTTAAGTTTTAAAAAATATCTTTTGTTTCCAGAGAATGTAGGAGGCCATCAGGAAGAAATAATAACCACTTATAATCAATCCTGCTACTCTGAGGTGGTCACTGACAGCAAGATTGGTGGTGTGTATCCTGGCTGAATTTTTATCTGCTCACAGATGTATACTTTCCTATCAAAACTGGATCCTACCATATGTACTGTTTTATAATCTTCTCTTTTACCTAGTAATATGCCTAGAACTTCTTTTCATATCACTAAACATAACCCAATATTATTCTTTTAATATTTGCATGTGCCCTAATTTATTTAATATGTCTCCTTAATTACTGAGTATTAAGGGCTTGGTTTTATTTTCCCAAGTTGTTGCTAACATAAACAATGCCAGGATAAATTGACTCAAGAAATATGCACAGTTTTCAGGCTTTTCTATGAATTGTCTAATTGATTTTCAAAAAGGTTGAATTTACAATTTTACTAGAAGCTAATGAGAGAGAGAATGTTTTAAAGGTCTTTGATTTATCATTAAAATTTTTTTTTACCAATTGGAAGGTTAAAAATTATATCTTATAGTTAAGACCTTTTCATTTATTGATTTCTGGTGATATCAAGCATTTTGTTCATGTGGAGGCATTTTTATTTGTGGTTTTTTTTTTCCAGTTTTTTTATTGTCACATATTTCTGTCTGATAGTGGTCTGGGTTGAACTTTTTGTTTGATTGTTGATATTGATTTTTTTTTATTATGAAAAATTTTAAAACAAAGCAAAAGAAATAATACAATAAACCACCATATCCCTACCACCCAGAATGAATGAATATTTGTTACACTTATTTCACCAATCTTTTTCTCCTTATATTTTAGATCACATCCAGGTATGACATTCACTCTCACGTTCTTTGAGATATGTATCTCTAAAAAATAAGGGCATTTTCTGCAATACCATTGCATACCTTATAAATTAACAACGTTTGATTGGTTTATAACTGCCAAGAAGGTTCAATTTGATTGACCCCAGCTAAGTATACAGCCATGTCAATGTGGAGGAAAAGGAACCACATCTTGGCTTTCTTATCACCTCCAATATTGAAAGAAAATTGGGGGTCTATATGGGTAGCCAAATGCTGGAGTGACCTGGGCTGTCCATCTGCCCACAAGCCCCTTTAGATACCCACTGAGTCTGCAGTGCCGAGTCTCAATCTGTAATGTGATTCCTTCACGTTTTACTCACTGCAGTAAATGCGTGCACCCAACATGATGAAATGACCGGCTTTCTAGGCCTAGCCCGTGGGGGTCATAGAGGGCTTCTCTGTTGCGTCCCTTTTCAGCTGGAATAGGGAGCGTGCTGTTTCACATGTCCGGGTTGTCCTCAGGTCGGAGACTCACGGTTATTGCTAATCTCAAGCACTCTGCTCCACCCACGTCCCCTGACCTGCCGCCCAGGGTTCTTCTATTCAAATAAGTAAATAAATAAAATCACTTAAGAGTAAGTGTCCTCGGGAGGGACCGTGCACATGAATGCCATTAAAACCTTGTGTTCTTTCATTTTATATTACCTTTTTAACTGACCTCAAAGAATTTATAACAGGGACACTGGCAGTGACTTTTCTATCTAAAATGTTGATGCCTGGGCCCATTTCAGAAGAAGCAGCCACGCAATCTCATCCACAATGAAATGAAGGTCCAAGGGAGCAGTTAGTATGACCACGTAGCCTCTGAAGTGACATATAGATCACTATACTGAAGCAAAAGGACCTCACCAAGGTTGCACAGAATGCTCAAAATCCTCTTAAAAAATTGTAGAACTGAGCAGTTTATATATTTCAAATGCCATCATTTTATAAATACGTTGCAAAACATAGAGTTACATAAATCTATGCACAAGAAATAACAAGCATCCGTTATTATAAATTATTAGCAAATACCCAAGAGAGAAAAAAAATAAGCACTCCCTAAAGAAAATTGCATTAATCATGACAACTAAGTTGAAAATGAAACAATGTCATTTGATCATTGACATTTGATCATTTTTTAAAATGGCATATGTAGAAATTAAGTGTGGCAGTGTTTTTGTTGTTGTGAGCATAGTTTCATGCCAGCTAGTCCAGCTTCTGAGAGAGTTTTCTTCTGACCTTAAAGCATTTGAGGAAATGTTGAAAAGATAGTTATAACTAATCCAGATAGTTCCCCTTATCTTCAAATAATTCTTTCTTTTTTGATATGTTTGAAAGCTTTTTTTTTTTTAAGAAAAAAAAAGGAACTATAGTGCTTTGTATTCTGTGTCAATGACTGTAGCCTATTACTTGTTGGCAAGGTCTCAGTTTTATTGAGAGAAAATGTTTCCGGTTTGTTCTCATTTCCTTTGGTCTCATGATTTATAAGTGGAGATTCCATATAGAAGTTCCTGGTATCCATTTCAGTCTGCAACATTCATATTTCACATGGTCAGAAAGTCCTGGAACTAGAGTAAGATTTATTCTTGGGAGAATTTAGCCCATCAGCCTGTCTCTGCTTGAGGCTTCTGGAGGCATAGACGATTGTTTTCTTGACTAGTGCCACCTGCTCATTTCAAAATATAAATGTAACGAGTCACTCTGGGGTATGTACGTCTCAAGGTCTAAGTAATACAGTAATTCAAGGTCGAATTAATTAAATAATTCATTAATTTGATTACCTTTAATATCAGTACAATGGTTGTAGACAAATATATGGAATTCCAGTTCTTAAAAAAATTAACCCGATATATCAATACAGAAACCTGGTAGTTCAGTGTCCTGCCTTGAGAGCGGGGCTGAGTGGAGCTTGAGGCAGCCCTGTTAGCAGGAGGGGCTTAGGGCCATCTGATGAGGTGGCCCAAGGGCAGGTGTATGCTGGGAGGCAGTTTAGGGCTGCGGAGAGAGAACTTTGCCTTCCCACAAAACTTTTCCACCCCAGAAGGGGGCTTCTGGCTCTCCTTTCACAATATATAACTTCTCCAAAATATCTAAGTCAGATCACCTAGTCTTAAAATTTCCTTACAATAAAGCAAAATAAAAATTACTAACATTCTTTTGGACATATTTTACCCAGCTCTTGGGGAGAAAATCCAGAAGTCCTGTTATGTTACGTGACACATAGCTGAAGAGATCATTAAATACTTTTCACTTGAAAATAGTTGCTTGGCTTCCCTGCTCCCTCAGGCAGTAAAGAATCTGCCTGCAATTCAGGAGACCTGGGTTTGGTCCCTGGGTCAGGAAGATCCCCTGGAAAAGGAAACGTCTACCCCACTCCAGTACTCTTGCCTGGGAAATCTCATGGACAGGGGAGCCTGGCGGGCTACAGTCTGTGGGGTCACAAAGAGTCAGACACAACTAAACACCTAACATTTTCACTTGAAAATACATCACCTTTTTATACTGATTGAAGAAACTTTTGTCTGTGTGTTGATTGAAGGCAGAATATCCCTTCAGGATAGCTTGCCTAAAACTCTTACATTTAATAGAAATAAGTAGATTTCTAGTCTATAAAATAATCCTGAAATAAGTAGATCCTTATGGATTCTGAGGACAAATTCATTACAGAGCAGTCTTTTTTTCTTGCTTAATCTTTGTTTTCTATTTGCTACCCCCAAGTTCAACCCTTAACGTCATTACTATTTCTTTTAGAAGGAAAAAATGTATTTTTTCTCTGTTGCTCCTTTAAAATTACGGTGCCATTTCTAGCGTGAAGTTTTTTTTAATGTTCCTTTACCTCCTGTATCCACCTTCTTTTCCTGTTCCTTTCTGCTTTGCTTTTCCTATCATAATGGGAGTGAGAATTCCCCATAACAATGTTGATTTCAGGGGTGGCCCACGGGGAGGACTGGTTTGTAAGTAGCTAGGTCTTCTGTTTTGCAGGAAACGGAGTTCCCTGTTGGCATTCATATGTTAAAGGTGGAAATATTTGTGCCCACTTAGCAAAATGTATCACTATTTAGGGCCATAATCTTTTACGGACTCTTTCACTATTTATTTTAAATCTTTTCTTTTTTTGCAGCCCCGGGCTGCTGACCTCACAGCCCATGCCATAGAATGCCTGGAACTGTCCAGTCACAGTGACACCAGTGCCCTTTCACGTTTGACTGTTAGATTTTCTGCAGGAGAAAAACCAAAACATGCATTCATTGTCCCTTTCAGTTTTGTCCAGAAAAGAAACTTACACAGGACAAACGTGTTTTCCTTTTCTTTTTTGTAAACATTATTATTATTAAAATATTTATTTACCTAGCTGCACTGGGTCTTCGAGGCAGCATGCATGATCTTTAGTTGCAGCACACACCCTCTTGTAATTAGTGCCTAAGACTCTGCATGCCCAGCGCAGGGGGCCCAGGGTTCGATTCCTGGTTGGGGGACTAGATCCCATATGGCGCAACCAGGAGTTCACATGATGCAGTGTTTTGTCTTTTCTGAGTGACAGCAGGCAGGAGAAGTCATGGAGGAGTTGGACAGTTCTAAGTCTATACCAACAGCTTCCAGATGCAGTGTCTCAGTATTCAACCAGTATCTGTACGGGTTAGCTTAGTCTTGGAGTGATTCGTCATTGTGTGAGCCCAAAGGGGAGATGAGGTGGTAGGTGGTGATGCTGTTAATTGAGAATAAGTGATGATTCCATCCCCCACAAGGCATTAGCTCCTCTGCCACCTTTCTACCAAAAATATGAACCAAAAATTCATCATTTTCTGGATACCCTTTGCCTTTTTTTCCACTTCCGAAACTCTTCCTGTTGGAGCGGCTTTCACAGTGAAATAACTAAACGGAGTTGAAGTGAGAAGTGTGTGGCATTCACAAGCCAGCTCCTTTTTTTCTGGAAGAATAGTGACCATCTAAGCTGTTGAACAGCAGTGCCCGCGTGCCTCAGAGTCGAGTACATCATGAAGTCTGCAGTTCATTGTCTGTTTTCCTTCCTGAAAAGTGCAGACCCGGTTCATCCTGTGTTAGGCACCCTCCTGGGCCTCCTCTCTCTGCCCACCACCCTCTCCCACCATCCACAGACCCTGCAGCCTGAACGGGGGGCCAGTTTGTCCCTCGCAGAGCTGGCCTGCGCTGGGAGCAGATGGGCTTCTGCACTTTATGGACCCTGTGAGGCACAGAAGGAGCGCAGGGGCCCGAGGACCCCCATCTCCGCGTGCTGAGAACGGCAGTGTCGGTGCGAAGTTACAAGTCCAGTGTCTTCTGGCCTCAGAGCACGGCAGGGTTAAAGACGACCAACGTTGCTGTAGACCTAATCCCGTTAAGCCAGCCCGTGTTAGACAAGGCGCAGTCCAAGTTTCGTTTTCCCTTCCTTCTCCTCTGCCTGAAACACGGTTGCCCATCTAGGAGACTTCAAGATGAATAGACTGATGTCAGCGTGGCCATATCTCGAGCTGAGACAGAGGTTTCTGAACACCTGATGCCTTTGTTATGCTTGCCTCTGCGTTTGTGCTTGATGGCAACGAGGAGCTTGCCCTGAGAAGCAGTGGGTATAGGCGGCGGGGCGTGTTTAGGATTGCAGAGTGGTCAGGCTTGGCTTGCAGAAGTTTCTTTAGAAAAAGAATGTTTTCTTTTCTGTAGAAAAGGGGCATGTCTTCTCTTCTAGAGAGAAGTTAAAGTTAAAATCATTTTATCGTGTTCTGTTTCTCAATTGAAAAAGCCTTTCTTTGGTTCCCTGGGATCCTGCTTACTGAAATGGTGCTCCCAGCCTGCCTCCATCCCACGCCCCCCCACCACACTCCTCTGCTGTCTCTTCCTTTTGTTCTGTTCGTTTGAAGAAGAATCCATGAGTCTGTATTGTTCATGCGTTCCCTAGATGTTAAGAGATCGAGCAAAAGGCAGTGTAGCCTAGCTTAACGGGCAAGGATGCAGAATGCAAGGGCAGTATGCCTAAGTTCAGATCCGTCTCAGCTCATGTGCATGAGCAGCTTCTCTGTACCTGAGTTTCTTCATCTGTAAAATATGGGTGATGATAATGATAATGGTGTAACCCTATAAGGTCCTTGTGAGGATTCAGGGAAGTTAATACACACAAAGCACTTTAGAGCAGTGCCAAATACTTAGTAAGCGATGTTGTATTAGTTGCCATTTTTTATTGAGCATGTACTGTGTACTAAGAACTTTGACATGAAAAATCTTACTTAACCCTTTGGAAGTAAAAAGAAAGTAAAGGGGTTAGTCACTCAGTCGTGTCAGATTCTTTGTGACCCCATGGACTATAGCCCACCAGACTCCTCTGTCCATGGAATTCTCCAGGCAAGAATACAGGATTGGGTTGCTAGTCTCTTCTGCAAGGGATCTTCCTGACCCAGGGATTGAACTCAGATCTCCTGCACTGCAGGCAGACTCTTTACCATCTGAACCACCAGGAAGTTCCCACTTAACTCTTTACAGCTCCCCTATAAAGATGATATTTTAAAAGCTCTTTTCCAGTGATGAAACTGAGTGTGAGGGAATTCCCTAGTGGTCCGGTGTTTTGGACTGTGCACTCTCGCTGCTGAGGGCTCAATCCCTGATTGGAAAACTAAGATCCCACAAACCTCTTGGCAGAGCCAAAAAAAAAATGTAACTGAGGCTAGAGAAAGGTGGTTGACATAGCAAAATCACTTAACCATTAAGTGACCAGTATGGAATTCAGACTCAGATCCTTCTGATTGCAGACTCAGTGCTGAACCAGCACCCCCAGTATGCGTGGCTCTGAATGCTGAGCATTGTGGTGGGATCTGTACTGAGACTGATGCTCTGTTATCGTGGTAGCTTCTCTTTCTCGATAAGATCTTACACCAGGCTTCAGCTGCCTTGACTTGCCGAAGTTTCTGCTTCAGTTCTTTGCCCCTCACATTGCCAGTCCTTTTGTGCTTTTCCAGTATCCAGCCTGACTCCCGTCTAATTATCCGCTCTCTCAGGAGAAATCTTTTCGATACAGAATAAAGCTGGTCTCCAGGGTAGAAAATTATTTGGAAGGTTGTTTCCCTCAGCAATTGACTCAATTTCTTCTGAGCAGCTGGGTGGTAATGGGGCTTCATTCCACACCTGGGTGGAAATCTGAACAGAACGCATGGAAGATTCAGAGCTAGCAAAACCTAAGCTGCTCCTCCCAGCATGTAGCGTGGCACCCTCTGCTCTGTTCACCCCAAAACCTTTGGGTTGCTTGGAAATGTCCCTGTGGTCTTTACCTGACCTGCTGCTTAAACAGGTCTTCAGCCTGCCTGTGTCGAGGCCACCTTGCCGTGTCGGCCGCCAGAGTCCCCATGTCCCACGTGGGTTGCTGCTCTGGCCACCTGCCTCGTGTTCTCCAGCCCGCCAGACAGAGCTTCCCGAAACTGAAATCGCATTTCGTGCCCCCTTACTTAGCACACTGGCAGGTTGACGAAGCTGTGATCCCTGCTTGCCATGTGCCCACCCCACCGCGGCTCTAGCCTCATCCCCCTTCGTAGACTGGCTTTGTCCTCTCATTGTGCAGGGGACATGTCCCCCTCCCTGGGCCCACCCCCCAGAACCACCCCGACAGCGCTACTCTCCATTCAGCTGTGGCTTCTGCAGCTGTTCCTGTCCTTCCAGGCCAAGCCAGACCCCCCCCCCGCACTGTGACCCCACGCCCCTCTCTTCCACAGCCTTAGTCTAGTCGCAGTACCCACACAGGTCTTCGAGCCCCTCTGCTGTTTGCACCTGTAGCCAGTTTTGCTGATGTTATCTTGCCAGTGCCTGGCACACCCTGGCATTCACTAAATGGTTACAGTGACACTGGTGGAAAGAAAGCAGTGCATACCCTTCTCTGTGGCAAAAAAAAAGGTGATATTCCTAGATACCCAGAGGGGCCCCTCTTGGGACTCTTGGTGCCCCCTAAAGAAGTGTCCACATTTCAGACCAGACAGTTGCATGAGCTTCCTGAACTCTCAAGTGCCAGGCTCATTCCAGTGTAACCAAGGGCACATTGCCTGATCTTTCCCCTGTGCCCTTGGGCCAGCTGGTGGTGGTTCCCAAGGGATGTTCCCAAGTGACCTGTCCACTCAGATGTGAGGATGTCATTGTCACCTTGTCTAGATGCTTCAGAGCTAAGAAGGGGAGAATCATGAACTCCCGCACTCTGAGTCTGACCAACTGTCCTCCAAGGGCTCCACCTCCTTAGAAATTCTTTGATGATTAACCAGTCATCCCAGCGGTCAACTGACCCTTCATTATCAGAGCAACCTTTTCTTCATGCATTTTATGCAAGGCAACTTTATACTTTCTGTTGATTCATAAGGAAAGGGTAATTAATTTATGCTCCCCTTGGGGCTAGACAGAGATATAGATTACAAACAGCTTACGTTGATTGAGCACGTACTGTTTGCCAGACACTGAGAAACACATTCTATGGACTAGTTTGCTCAGTCCCTGTTGAGTAGGTGTAGATCTGTCCTCTTTCTGCTTTATAGAAGAGAGACGAAGGCTCAGAAGACTTAAGTGACTTGTGCAAGGTCACACAGCCATCAGTGGTGGACCTGAAATCTGGACCTAGAACTGCTTGCTCTCCAGCGCACACTCTTAGCTCCTGCGCTGCTTTGCCTTCTGTACTTCCTCTGGTTTTTGGATCACTTACAGGTTATGAGATGTTTGGCACAAAGCAGCATGTCTCCCCGCTCCCCATCACCGACTAACCTGTAGCCAGTTCACTTTTTAAGCCTACTTAAACTGTTCTGTGTTTAAGATGTAAATAAAAAGCATGGCACAGAGTTGCATCAAGTCTAGCCTAATAGTCCTCTGTGAAATTATATTGTTAATTGTGTTTTACTTTTAAAAGATAGGTATGTCTTTCATTTTTATTTTAATGTTTCCTTCTTGATGTTTAATAAGTTACCCTTGGCCGTTGAGTGTGTCCTAGGCTTGTGTGCCCCCAGATACATTCCTTCCTCTGATCTACCGTTTTGCAGAAGCCTGATCCCTGCAGGCTGCGTGCCTCTGAATTTTCAGCCAATCAGAGCCTTTGGTGGGGTGAGGGGCGGGGTTTAAGAAAGAGCCTGGGTATTTCCCTCCCTCCCTCTCTGCCCCCCCGCAGCCGCTGTGGTTCCAGCTTCCTGCTAGGCCGGCTCACCTTGCCTCCAGCTTCCACTAGGTGACCCAGTCCCCTTGGGCTCCATCTACTTCTTCCCTTTGTCTTTCCAGCCTTAGGATGGTGGTAGCTTCCTGCTCCTCCTATCTCTGGGCTGTCCTATTTTCCTCTAGGAACCTTCCACCCCTGTGCACCCAGTTCCTTCAGTGAAATGTTCTCTGTTGTAAATAAAGAGGGCTTTCCTTTCTCCATGCAGTTTGTTTTGGAGGCATGGAAGATGGATGATATGATTGGGTTAAAATCCTCCGATTAAAAGAAGCCAGAGTGTGTTCACTGGGACTGTGGTGTCAGGGCCAAAACCCTGCCTGGGGTGTCTGGTGTCTAGTTCTAGCTGAGTCACTAGGGGAGTTTAGAATCACTCAAGTCAGAGCCTCAGTTTCTTGGAAAATGAAAGTGCTCCTTGGGGTCCTTCCTGGCAGCCCCATTAGCTGGCTGTAACTCCTTCCAAACCAAAAGAGTTGTATGATGCAGACTCAAGTTTCTGTGGGGACCAGCGAGTTGTTTGCATCAGTGCGGTGGACCCTGACTCCAGCCATCTGCCCTTCTGAGATGTGTCGTTGGTCCCCCAGGGACCAGGGGGCAGAATGTGGGTGAGCTGGGGCCTCTCTATCTCCGCCCTGGAAAGAACCTCAAACGGGCTTTTCTGACCTGACCCAGGGGGTTGGTGTTCCCTGGGGCCCAGCCTGCTCATGGAGCATATAGTGCAGAAGTACAACATACTGCTCAGCTGTCTGGACTGTGGGTTTGACAGTGTTTCAAAGATGCTGTTTCATATGTTCACCTTAAGTGTAAAACCAATAGGCCGAGTATACAGATGACACTTGTTTGATGTAATATATTTTATCTTTCTTCACTTTAAGCACAATCTTGTATTCTTTAAATACCATTTTTAAGAAAAAAACTTTATCTCCCATTTGTGTGTGTGTATACATATATATTGGGGGCCTGGGTATCTTAACTAACTTTGATTTACTGAACTTGCCTCCTCCTCCCCCACCCCCAGCCCTTTCTTTTCAGAAGATACCTTTAGACAATCGCCATTCACCTCCAATTCAAAAGACCTGCTGCCCAGTGAATCTGTGCTTCACGGAAGAATATCAACTCCAGGTATGGAAAGACTGTCGCTTTTGCTTCTACTATTGGTTGCTTGAAAATTACTTTTCTGAAATGCGTGGATTTTCAGATACATTCAGCTTATAGGTTGAAGGTATTCATATGAAGCTTGAAAAGAGGGAGAAACTCAATTTAAATAGCCACAAAAGTTTGTTAAAAGAAAATACAGACAGTAATAAAGCTATTCTTCTTTGCTGCAGGAGATTTTTGTTCTTGACCAGCTGATGTTTCATTCATAGAGTGAATTCCTTTGAAAGAGCGAAGTATAACCTGGAAATAGTTTGCTGTCAATGTTGTCAGTATCTTAGGCAGGCAACCGGGGAGACAGAGGAGGGCGAGAGCAAGACTGCTAATCGCAGACAGGGAAGGTCATGACCCCGGGGGAGTGCGGGCCACCACAAAGACCTCTTTGGTTTCCATGGCAGCAACACAGCTTGTTAAGATCTTGCCACCCAGATATCGCCTCTCTTCTTAAAGGATCTGCATAGATCCATCTCCCTCTCCCTTTTGCCACCTCAGCATCAATGCCCAATTTCCTCGTCATGCTTCCTTTTTCATTGCTCCCTTCCATAGCAGAGGGAAAGACGTGCTTGCTCTCCTCTTACCAACAACCTGTCAGTCCCTCGGGGCTTCTGTGTGCCCTCTTAGGGTTGTCATGAAATGAGAACATTTGAGAACTCTTGACCTGGAACCCGCCATCCTGCCCACTCCCCATCACCATCCCAACACCAGGCCAACAGCCAGGAAACTTGTAGCTCCCAGAAACTGAGAGAACTGCAGAAGCTCTGCGTGGCCTCTGCACCCATCCATTTGTCCAGGAGAAACCGTGTGTTTGCAGGAAGGGCTCACAGCAGGGTGGTTGGCTGGGGTCCCCCCACATGCAGGGAACCCGTGTCATGGATGCAGAAGGCTGCAGAGCGGAGCGTTTTTCGATTCAGAAAGAGCCGAGTTGCATCTTCTGAGATACTGGCTTGTGGTTGTTGGAAGGGGTTCATGACAAAGCATGGGGAAGAAGCCACTCTGTCATTCTTTAGTCTTGTGGTGGCAGATCTATTTCTCCTCATCTCTAAAGAGTCCCGGTACCTGCAGACTTGTTAGCCTCGCAGGGCTATTCAAACACCATAAATAACATGCTTACACAAAAACATATTACATAATACCTGGTTCTAGAGGTGGAAAGAAATTCTGCTTAGTTGATGTCTTCATTCTCAAACAGGGGCTATTTGAACTACTGTTTACTTCCCACAGTGTCATTTTGAATAGCTATCTCCCCGGTCCCCAAATTATCACCCTGCTGTTAAGTTGATGGATTGTGACTTTCTAATGTCAAAATAACTGCCTAGGAATTGCCTGTCAGAGTGCTGTGGCCCATACAGCCAGCATCCTGTGATGTATATACAAGCTCTGCATTGCTGGCTTAACGTTTGGCTTGGCTATATTTTAAGAAGGGTGTATTAGTCAAGTTACAGCCCGACCTCAAAAAGTAATATGTTTAACTGTGTGTGTTGTGTTGAGGGGGGAGTGGAGAGCTTCCTGTGATTTGCTTGACAGACTTTTATTACAAATTAGATAAACTCACACGTTAAAAAAGTTAACTCTTCTTTTGAGGGGAAGAATCAGCACAACTTGGGGGGTTTTTTTGTTTTTTTTCTTTTTACAACTTGGGTTTTTAAAATGCAAATCCACCATTCTGAGGGATAGCCCATCTCTATTCTTGAAAGAGCCTTTCTTTAGGCAGAGGGTAAGCAAAATGCCTATATTTAAATTTTACCAAAACAGACCATTAAAAGGAGGCCTTTTGTAAAATATGCTGTAGAAATGGAATTAAAATTAGAAAAACTAAAAGTGGTAAAGACAACCTGGTGACCACAAAGTTCTCATTATCTGGTTTGAATGATATGCTTTGCTTCATATGAGGTATGTGTCATATCTCTTTGAAGATGTGCTTTGTAAGAAAAAACCTTGATAATTTGGACCAATTGTGGAGAAAACCAATCTAAACAAAGGATTTTGCAGTGTGGACACTTTTCAAGAAAACGTGTCTTTGACATCTGGACAGTGATAAATGGCCGTTGTATGCCACCTACTTGAGCTCCCCAACCCCTTACCCACAGTTCGGAAATGCACAATTTTTTGAATAAGTTGCTTGGTGGCAAAACCTAATGGGAAGCTATTTATAGCCTTTACCTATTATGCCACGGGTGAAATTTGTACATTCTGCTGCAGAAATATCAGTGTGCTTGATGATGAAGGCCCAGTGGAGGGTAACGTAAAATCATGTCTTATGTACCATATTATCACCCAGAAATCAGAAGTGTGAATGCCAAAATGCATCAGGCCTCAGTGGTCTCAGGTAGATATCATAAACCTACGTTTACTCCGGGACTTTGATAAGTGCACTGCTGGGAACAAAGAAATTTTGAAGATACAGAATCATGAATTCCTATAGAAAATAGAAGGAGTTGCCCAGGGGAGATGCTCTAGTACCAGGTTAACATTGTTAATGAAGGCCTGTTGTTGTGGTACAGTCGGTCAGTTGTGTCCGACTCCGCAATCCCATGGACTGCAGCACGCCAGGCTTCCCTGTCCTTCACTATCACCCTGAGTTTGCTCAAACTCATATCCATAGAGTCGATGATGCTATCCCACCATCTCATTCTCTGTCGCCCGCTTCTACCCTCTATCTTTGCCAGCATCAGGGTCTTTTCCAAAGAGTTAGCTGTTCACATCAGGTGGTCAACGTATTAGAGCTTCAGCTTCAGCATCAGTCCTTCCAATGAATATTCAGGGTTGATTTCCTTTAGGACTGACTGGTTTGCTCTCCTTGCTGTCCAAGGGACCCTCAAGAGTCTATTGAAGAGTCTAATTTGAGAAAAGAAAGAGAGGGATAGGACAGGCAGGCAACAAGCTAGTTGACTAGTTTGGAAGCCTGGTTAGCTTTGTTGTAAGCATGTTGAATTAAGGACTGATGGTGACTGAGCAGAAATGGGGAAACCAGGAAGGAGAAAGCCTGCTTTAGTGACTAGGCAGATCATTGGTTGTTAGTATATAAATAAGAGCCTCAGCGTCCTTAGACACCTTCTCTTGGGTAATTTAAACATCACCATTAAAATATTATTTCTATTCTTTATTTACTTAGCAAACTTCTTGCCACAGATCACTCAAAGGTAAATGTCAGCCTGGAGAATGATCTCAGAGTCTCAATTAGTGCAGACCATAATTAATGAGGTTTAATGTGCCTAGTCCAGATCCAAGAAAGCCCTTTGCAAATGCTGAAAACCCATAGCTTTCATTCAACAATATATATTGGCATGTTTTCAGATACCTCTATGAATGGAATGAAAAGGCGTCTCCCAGGCGCCTTTGGAGTGAGACCACGGGGCAGGGGAGTATATCACGAGAGAGGATCATTAAGGTCTGGCAGCTCCAGGCCAAACGGGTGCAAGCAGTGGGTGGTGATTGTGCTTCAGGCCCGTGGAGAACGAAGCAAGCGGTGTGGGAGAAAGCAAACTGGGGAGAGATGGTAGCACCGTGGATCATGGGGAACTCGAGAATAGCACAGTTAACTAGGCTGCCACCGGCAGATGGTCTCTGAGACACACAGCTGCCACCATCCCAGAGAAATAGAATAAACACAGAGCTAGCTGCTTGGTGTCCTGGCCCCGGTTGTTGCCACTATTTCTAGACTGACTTTCCTGAGAACCAAAGAATGCTCATGAGCCAAGACCTAACACTTTTACTTGCTACGAACGTCCTAGGCAGAGGTAACACCAGGAATCTGCAATAAAACAATAAGTTGAAAGCTGCTGTCCCCTTCTGCTGGAGGGATGGGAGGACAGAATATCCTCCTGAAGGCTGTGAATAGAGGACTTAGTGCACCCTGGGCAGTGCTGGGGCTGATGGGGATTATACAAAAGAAAAGAGATTTCCTAGTGCGACGGAGGTAAAATTACAGACTGTGCATGATTTAACGTACTTTGTCTAATTGATAGTTGTCTCACTTTGTAAAGATTTACAGTAATAGAGGAAAGATTCTGAGGCCGGGGGGAGGGGGTGTGAAGGGCAGATGTGTTTAAGGAGTAGCCCCAGAACCACTGTACCTGCAGCTCTGTTTGCTTTCCCATCCTCTTTCTGAAGCAAAGCCTATTAAAAGAAGGATTTACATCCCGGCACTGCTTTTCGGCAGTGTGGAGCTTCAGTTCTGTTTTATTATGATTTTGAAGTCACAGTATGTTTGCTGTGTATTAAGCCACAAAACAAAAACACAAGCAGAGCGGGTGCGAAGGAAAATGCAGGTCTCCGTGGAATTCTCGCGCTGTGTTTGGAGTCACTGAAGCTTCTGTTTGTTATTTCGAACGGAGCTTAGAGTCAGACACTGCAAAACATATCAGCAATTGTATTTGTCAATCCCTTCCCCCACTATTTGCTAACTTCCCTTTGAAAAAAGGAACTCTTTTTTCTGGTTATTGGTTATGTCATCCAAACAAGCTGCAAATCTAGTTCTTTTCAAGACTGGATATGCCAATCAGGTTTGATGTTAAATAAAAAGATGGATTTGGAATGGTCTGCCTTGTCCCCAGGCCAATTCTTGATCCATTTTCCTCTTTCTGTTCTGCTCGTCAATCTAATACAAGTTGTACCGTGTCATATATAATTTTCTGAAATCTAAATTAATGGTGCCTTGCATTAGAATGCCACCAGCAACTAACTGATGGCCTGCCATCATACTGGCCAGATAGGAATGCCCTCTCAGGCAGTGGGTTTAAAAGATATGCATGTGACCTTTCTTTATGTTAAGATTTCCCAACTCCTTTCTCGAGAGAGAGGCATACCAAGCTTTTCTGGATTACAGCAAAGTGTTTTCTTCAATCCCTTTTCAAACAAAGCAGATTCTTTTAAAATTCACACTAAGTCATGGACAAACAGTAGAATATGGGATGTTGTTGGTGTGTATCATTTTGTGGCTTAAGCTCCTTTTGATTAAACACATTTGTCCTGTACTGAGGAGTAAGTTAGTGGTTATCAAGGACCTGCTAAATTGTCAGGCCCAGGATCTGTGTCACTTCATTTAATTTTGAAAACGACCCATTGAGACATAGGCATGGTGTGCTCAGCTGTGTCCAACTCTTTGTGACCGCACGGACTGTAGCCCGCCAGGCTCCTCTGCCCATGGGGTTCCCCAGGCAAGAATACTGGAGTGGGTTGCCATTCCCTTCTCCAGAGGATCTTCCCATCCCAGGGATCAAATCTGCATGTCCTGTGTCTCCTGTATTGGCAGGCAGATTCTTTACCACTACACTACTTGGGAATCCCTGAGACACAGGAATTAAGCTGAACTTACAGATAACTAACTGGAGATTGAGAGAGATTTAATACTATTTCTCCTGTTTTATTGAGATATAATTGACAGGTTAAAATGTACTACCTAATGATTATTTTATAATCATTTTATATATATATATAGCAGAATGAATCCCACAATAAGCCTAGTTAACAGCCATCACTTCATTGTTAAAATTTTTTTGTTTTGTTTTGTGACTGAGAACCTTTCAAATATGCAATGCAGTATTGCTAACTATAGTCACCACGTTGTACAATGCGTCCCCAGAACTTGTTTATCTTATAACTGGAAGTTTGTACCTTTTGTGGAGAGATTATGGGTTCTGTGGGTTCAGCCCTAGGCCACCACAATAAAGCAGATAGCGCCATAAGGTGAGTCATACAAATTTTTTGGTTTCTTGGTGTGTATAAAAGTTACATTTATACCACACTGTAGTCTATTAAATATGCAGTAGCATTATTTCTAAAAGATAGTATGAGGGTAGTGGTGGTTTAGTTGCTAAGTCGTGTCCAGCTCTTTTGTGATCCCATGGACTGAGGCCACCAGGCTCCTCTGTCCATAGGATTCTCCAGGCAAGAATACTGGAGTGGGTTGCCATTTCCTCCTCCAGGGGATCTTCCCAACCCAGGGATCGAACCTGGGTCTCCTGCACTGGCAGGTGGATTCTTTACTGTCTGAGCCACCAGAGAAGCCATAAAAAAACAGTGTGCATACCTTATTTACTTTATTCCTAAAAAATGCTATCATCTGACAATGCAAAGTTGCCACAAACCTTCAATTTGTTTTAAAAAAAAAAAAACACTGGAATCTGTGACGCACAATAAAGCGAGATATACCTGTAATTATTTGTTCAGTCATCCAGTTGGTGAGTGGCAGCCCCAGAACTCCACCGTGCATCTTCTCTCTTTCTGCCCCATCACTCTGCCTCCTAAGTCAGAGAAGGTGTCCCCAGCAGCGAGCACAGGAGCGTGCCTCTCTCGTGTTTGCCCACACATACTCCCAGCTGACATGTGAAGGATGGCCCTCGTTTAGTCAGGAGTAAAAAGTGGTCCTTTAAATAAGATACTTCAAAGCCGTGACAAGATAAGAATATACTGCTTTTTACTGTGATTCCAATTTCCTCCTCTTCTCTTCCACTTCTTTTCTTTCTTCCTTTAATACTTTGGTAATCAATGTCACTGCAAATATTTCTTTCGGTCAAGAGACTTAAAGAAACAATGTTTCTTTTCAGTAATTTTCATGGACTGTCTGAGCTATAGAAAATAGTTTTATGAAACTGGGTTAAAACTTTCTGTTAAAGAAGACACAGCACTGAAATGAGCTGTGATCTGGTCAGGGACGCAAAAGAAAAAGTTCTCAACTGGGAATCAGAAGAACCTAGGTTTAGTCCAAACTAAGGTTCCAGTAGAAAGAGAATATAGGCGCTTCAGGCTTCTTCTACATCTCCCTTTTTTTTTTTTTCAAAAATTCTGCCACCTGTAGCGGTACAGTAACTTCAGCTCAGGTTCCTTTATTTTTATTTGTAGAGCCAAAACTATATGCTGGTCCAAGGGAACATCAGTCTAGTCAACTAGAAATTCTACCACTTCTGCTAAGAGTTGGAAGGAACAAGTATTTAAACATATTCTTGAAAGACAGTATTGGGGGTGGTAGTGACTGAGAAGGGGGCACAAGGAGAGCTTCAGGGAAGCTGGCTGTTTCATTCCTGGATCTGACTGCTATTTACATGATAGGTAGTTTTGTGAAAATTCATCAGGCTGTGTACTTATGACTATGTCTGCGTGTGTTAGGGCTAACTGGCTTATTCACAAAGAGACGGGTCTCGATGCCACGTAGCCACCTCCACACCATCAGTAGGAGTGCACCTTCACTTCAGAGACTATGAAAGTGATGATGATGCCAGCTGCCGAATATCTCTATTTGTAGCATAAAATGTGTTTCAAGTTGGGAAACTGTTCTGTATGGCTTATAGAATTTCATTGATGTACTTGCAGTAGATGAGCTACGTAGTCTGTCCAGCTGTTTCCCAGAGGGAGAAGTTCTCATTGTTACGGAACGTCCTGATCCAGATAATGTTGCCTGAGAGCTAAGTTGCTTGAGTCGTGTCTGACTCTTTGAGAGTCTATGGACAGTATGTAGCCCACCAGGGTCCTCTGTCCATGGGATTCTCCAGGCAGGAATACTGGAGTGGATTGCCATTCCCTCTCCACAGGATCTTCCTGACCCAGGGATTGAACCCACATCTCTTTCATCTCCTTGCATTGGCAGGCAGGTTCTTTACCACGAGCACCACCTGGGAAGTCTAGATTTTTGAGACTAAGAACAGTGTGCTCGCACCTACCCCCACTTGCCCCTCAACAGCCTAGTTTGGTCTTAGAGTGCAGATGAATTCCAAAGAGGAGCTGTTGACTCCACTTAAGTTTTTTTTTGCAGAGAAAGGTCTTGCTTTAACCACAGTCAGGTGTGTGTCCAAGTTAATCTTCTCAAAAATATAACTAATCAATCTCTGCAGACCAGCGGTTGTGGTGTTCACATACGGAAGGGGAGGCTCACTTCTTTTGAGGGGGATAACCTTTCCAAAGGAAAAATTTATTTCCAGCTTCAGCGCCTCACCTGAGCTGTGTATGGAAGCCACAAAGACAGAGGAGGGGGAAAAAAAAAAACAACTGTGGTTTTGGGGCCAAATCTCTTTATCTCTGCCCAGATGGCACCAGGATTGAGTCACTTGGTACTGAAGATAATTATCAACACTTTTGTGTTTGTATTTTGTGGGAAATGGTGACATACCAAAGCCCTTTCTAAAACCCAGTTTTCCATTTTGTAAATGAGTTCATATATATGTGATAGCATACAACATTCATCTTTTTCTGTATGACCTACTTCACTTAGCATGATAATCTCTAGGTCCATCCATATTGCTGCCAATGGCATTATTTCTTTTTTTTTTTTTTATGACTAAGTAAAGAAACTTGTGGTTACCAGGGAAGGAAGGGGTGGGGAGGGATAAATTAGGAGTTTGGAATTAGCAGATACTGACTACTATATATAAAACAGATAAACAATAAGGACTTACTGTGCACAGGGAGCTATATTCAGTATCTTGTAATAAACTATTAGAAGTTTATTACACGGGAAAGAAAAAAAAACCCAGTTTAAGGACTTTATTTCTCAGGTACAGCTTTTCCCCTGGAGCTGTGAACTCTTCAGCCCTGGCCTCGTATCTTCCTGTGAGCAGAGCATAAAATTTTCTGCATGCCATTTATGAGACCTACGCAGTGCCCATGGTTGTGTTTTTACTTTTGCAAAGACTATTGAGATGCTTGGAAAATGAATGGTGCTATAAAAGGTCAAATCCTCGAGTATGTGTAATGGATGGTGGAGAGTATTTGTTTGAAAATTGCCATGTGGTGACCCTGGCTTCAGTTTGGGACAGGCTAATTCAATCTACAAGGCCTTTTCTGTATATACAATACGTTCTTCCATTCCTTTGCTATCAAAAATACATATTCTCATTTCACGCAATTTCTTCTTTGTGTTTATTCCTTTGCACGGCAGCAACTGCCCTCCGGTAACCAGGGTAGAAAAAAAGAAAAGCCATTCCACTTGCAAACTAGACCATCTATTTTTCATGTAAACTGATCCATTCTGTATTCCCACATGTAGGCCAAATGGGGACCTCTCCGTGGTAAGAGACGCCCTCCCCCCACCAACGTCACACCACAGCCATTTCTCCGTGCATCTGTTGGAATGACAGTCAGGGGCTTCACTTGGGGGCCGTTCTCTCTTGTGCAGTGTGTTTCCTTTAGCAGAGTCCTTACCATTTCTGTTCTCAATTTATCGTCCAGGAAAGAAAGGTGTGAGCTAGAAGCACAGAAGTATGGGTGGTCTTTGCATTGGCCCCATGAAACCCAGGCCCCACAGCCTCTCTCTCATGTTCTACTGAGACATCCCACATAGGGGTTCTTGCCAGTTCTTTAGACTCAACAGGTCCCCAGGTCAATGTATCATGTTTCCTCCCCTCCGCCCCTCCCCTCCCCAAATAATGGGAACAGATGAAAACCCTCTTCTCTGTCTTCCTTTCTAGCCTAGAGAGGAGCATCACCACCCTCGGTGGCACAAACCTTAAGGTTCGTTCAGCTTCCTCCAGAAGCAGATCCTGAGACAGATATTTGTGCAAGGAGTTTTTTTGAAGGCAGCGAGACCAGGAGACCCTGGGAGAGGGATGGGGAAGCCAGTCAGGGAAAGGAAGACACCCAGTCTGCGTTCCTTCTCAGGCAGGTCTCCTGGGCACGGGAGATTCTTGTCCCCGGGACTCTGGGAAGTTGTGGAGGACACACCTCCGGGTTTTTCTGCCTGAGGGGCCGAGAGAGCTGGGGTTCACGCCTCTCCAGGGGAGTCAGTTCCCCAGCACCCTGGTCTTCACTGCACAGGAGGGCAGAGCGGACTCCCGGGGCGGACGCTGAAGTGGTGACGCCTGGGTGATGGCAGGGAGGGAAGGCGGGACGACCGCGTTTGCCAAGTCCTCTCCTGCTACTGCCTCTTCTCCACTCTCCATTTCCGCCCAGGTACCCTGTGTTCCCACAGTGATTCTTCCTCCTCCGTCTCTCCTAAATGAGTATTTTCCTTTCTACCCCAAATGCCAGTAACCTTATTCCCGTCTCCATCCTGAGCCCTCTGGGTTGCAGCAGTGGCCTCTGGTTGGTCTTCCGGATGCACCAGCCTCTCGCCCGGCAGTCTCTTCCTCCCATCCTGCGGCGTTATCTTTCTCTAAGGCGTATCTCTTCCTCTCACTCTCCACCCTGGTGGCTTCCCACTGCCCTCAGGATAAAGTCTAACTGTTACCCGCAAGTGTCTCCCTGTAGGCTGTTTTCTTGTTTGTTTTTTAATAGTCTCTGCATTCTTTGGAAATCATTCCCTTCCACTCCAAACTGGATTAGGTGTCACTTCCTTCAGTCTCCTTGGATATTTAGAATTTCCTGTTTAAGCATCAGCCTTCTGCCCTTAGCAGTAAACTCCCTGGTGGGCGTAGGGTGACTTGTTGACCACGACATCACCCAGAAGCCACCACCAAGTGTAATTGCTCATCAATCTTGGATGAAAGCATAGTACTGAAAACCTCTGTTGTTTGTAGAGCCAGTGTTAAATGTTCTAAAGAGAGATCTGATAAGACTTTGATTATGACACAGATCTGTTTTTGACTGTAGGTTAAAATGGACGGCTTTATAGATGTAAGGTGTGCAGTATAGCTTTTTTTTCAAATCTGTTTGGTTTCTCTTGCTAATCTGGGTGACTACCCTGACGTAATTCTCTTTTTAGAATTAAACGGTTAAGCTTGACAGGAGAAAGATTGTAGGGTTTTTGTGTTCCTTTTTTTCACTGTAGATATAGATCTGACTGCCACTAAAGAAACTCGAGCAGCATTTCTGAGAGCAGAGAGTGGAAGATGGAGGTCCAAGAACACTCAGTGGTTTGATGTGAAAGGCTAACACTGGAATTAATGTGAAACTCCAGTACTGATTTTCATGTGTAATAATAAAATTTTCCAGGCATAAAATTCCCTATGTCATTAGTCTTACAAAGCTTGAAATTATTTCAAATAGAATTGTTTTCTCATCCATGTACCCACTGCTTTATCAAATCAGCCTCTCTTTCTGAGTTAATTATTTTATTGAGAGACAGTGTTATATTTTGATTCAAATAAGGCAGAAGTTCACATAGGAATCTCTCAATTCATGCTAATGGGAAACTTTGTGTGAGTCAGATTTGAATTCAGGCCTGAAGCCCTTTGGAATGTGGGCAGCCCAAGGAAAGGAAATATATTTTATTGCAAATTATTAAAAAGTGATCCATGGCCTTTTCCTCTTGCTTAGGAAATGTCCTGCGAGTTTTCTGATGTTTCCTCAGTTGTTTCTTACACCTGAAGAGAGAAGTTTTCTGCCGCTGTCAGGAAACACCCCTCCATGCTCTTAGACCTTCCCCCTCACCTTTGTAAAAAGCAGCTGAGATGTGCCCCCTGGAGGTGGAGATCCCCACGCCCTCCCACACACAGCCATTTCTGCTCTCCCTTACTTGTCTCCTCCTGGGCTTCCCTGGTGGTTCAGACAATAAAGAATCTGCCTATAATGCAAGAGATCAAGGTTCAATCCCTAGGTCAGGAAGACCCCCTGGAGAAGGAAATGGCTGCCTATTCTAGTATTCTTGCCTGGAGAATTCCAGGGACCGAGGAGCCTGGTGGGCTATAGTCCATTGACTAAAACTTTTTCAGTTTCTAGACAGTGTGTTAAAAAGCAGAGACATTACTTTGATGACAAAGGTCCACATAGTCAAAGCTCTGGTTTTTCCAGTAGTCATGTATGGATGTGAGAGTTGGACCATAAAAAAGCCTAAGCGCCAAAGAATTGATGCTTTTAAATTGTGGTGCTGGAGAAGACTCTTGAGAGTCCCTTGGACTGCAAGGAGATCAAACCCCTCAGTCCTAAAGGAAATCAATCCTGAATATTCATTGGAAGGATTGATGCTGAAGCTGAAGCTCCAATACTTTGCGAAGCTCCAATATCAGCTCCAATACCTGATGTGAAGATCTGACTCATTGGAAAAGACCCTAATACTGGGAAAGATCGAAGGCAGGAGGAGAAGGGGCCAACAGAGGGAGAAATGGTTGGATGGCATCATCAACTCAATGGACATGAGTTTAAGCAAGCCCAAGGAGATGGTGAAGGACTGGGAAGCCTGGTGTGCTGCAGTCCATGAGGTTGCAAAGAGTCGGACATGACTGAGCAACTGAGCAACAAAGTGCTTTGTATTCTGTCTCATCCCTATCTTTTCCTTCTCTGTTTCTTTTATGAGCCACTGTGGAACTTACATGAGGCAAGTTTGACATTAAATACTCTACTAAACACATCACTAAGAAATGCATTCTCTGTGTTAACAAGAAATGCATTCTCTATGTTACAGAGAAATACAGTGCTCCCTGTTATTTTATAAACTTGGACCCTGATATGCCATTCTAAGAATTTTACCTACCAACAGACTTGAACAAGTAGCACTAAGGTATATGGACAAGGCTGTGCTTTTGGCATAAAGATCAGAAAAATATCAACTGTCCATAGGCAGAGAACTGGTGAAATTAACCTTAGGGCATTTGATGGAAAATGCCACAGCTACTAAAAGAGGATGAAGGAGATCTTTTAGAATCTAATTTGAAAAGATGTCTAAGATACATTGTTAGATTTTAAAAAGCTAGCTACAGACAACATGATTGACACAGTTTCATTTGTATTTTTCTTTAAAAAGAGGTGGTACACTTCATGTACACATAGTATGCTTGCATATATGGACATAAATCGCCCCACACATGAACTCTGAACAGTGATGAATTACCACAAGGAGTGAAAAGAACTGAGATTAGGAGAAGCGGGATAGTGAGGGGGTGCTTTCATTTTTCAATTTGTATGTTTTATTCTATTTTTTAGCATTAATTTACATTACTTTTATAATTTTTTAAAGTTAAAAGTAAAGAGAGATACCTGTGTATTCAAATCACTTTTTTTAAAAAAAAAAGAATTTATTGTTTACACATATGATGACTTGGATCCCTAATACTGTCTAGATTAAATGAACTCAGAAAAATACACATAAAGCAGAGATTCTTGGCCATCTTCTCTTGGTGAACTCCCCTAGCTAGATGCCAGAGTTAATTGTGCATTTCATACAGTTCATGAGAATATAAGTCAGGTTACAAATCTTCGTGCATAGTGTGATCACATGGTTTGTAAACACGTGTGTGTGTAGGGGACAATTCAGGAAGGATAGATGTAGAAATGTTAATTGTTATCTCAGGGTTATTAGACTTTCAAATGACTTTTACTTATATTTTATGGACTTTTGTTTTTACAGTAAGCATGCATTAGTTCTATCATCAGACACATCATTTGAACAAAGATGAAACTATGTTGTTTGTTCTGGTACTGAACACTTGACACCACTTGGAGGTTTTTATCACGAAGATAATGCCTGGAGCGTTGGACAAGGCAGTCAGCTTCAACAGAACCACATTTAAATGGGATCTCAGAAAAAAATGGTAGATCTACTGAAGTGAACAGAGATACTTTCAGCTGGAAGAGATGAAAATGTTGGTGAAAATCTCATAAGGGATGTTTGGAACGCAGAACCTGTCTTAAGATGTCAGAGTACTTCAGACAAAGGGATACCACCCAGTCTCATGTCTTGCACTGATTGGCACCTTAGGCATTCATGATTTTCTCATCTTTTACTGCACGCACCCTTGGGTACCTTCTTCCCATCCAGGGCTTTCCAGTCAAAATGACTCATCTGTCCCAAGATTTGAGTTTCCTGCCTTAAGTATCCAGAAATTAGTCCTTCAGATGAGTTGCTTTTCTTTTAACTTGAATGGAATTAGGCTTAGGGATGTTTAGTTGGAAGATTCGTGAATGGGTGAGTCCCAGGAAAGGGAATGGTGAGGTTATCAAGGAAATGAGCTCTATAATAGAAATGGGAAACAGAATAATTAGGGAGTCAGGTAGCCCAGGGGTAAAATGATTTTAAAAAATAAAAAAGACTAGGTCCAGACTCTGGTTGTCAATCTTTGCTAGAGTGTGAAGGCAAGAATTAATGGGTTATGTGGATTTTAGGTAACTATTTTGTCTTAAAGGCAAGATGACTCACACAAATTACTTTTTTTGCTCACTAATTTTGTATGTACTGTTTAGGTACTTGCCAAAAGAAAAGCAGGGGAAAATTTTACTCAGGAAAAAAAATGTGTACTCTTGCAAATGCTTTTAACATGTAGGCATGCTTTCGGTATGTGAAAGTTATTTTTGACACTATTTTTGGCCAAATTGTTTTTCATTTTTATGAAAAATGTTAATTTTTAAAGCACTCCGGTCTATCTCCCAACTGTTACTTTTATCACTCGAAAATGTGGTATTTTAAAAATATCATCGCTGGTGTCATACTAAGACTTGCCTTGGATTACAAGCCTTTCATAGTAATTAATGTCTTTTTTTTAAAAGGCATTTGGACATGAAAAAGAATAAAATGAAAGTTCACCAAAATGTTCATAGCAGTTGTCTTTGGGTAATGATGGGAACTGTCATCGTTTGGGGTTTTTTTTTCCCCTGTTTGTCTGTGTTCTTCTAGTTTTCTATAATGAGCTTGGAATGCTTGTTAAAAAAGTCAAATTTATTAGATTGAGTAAGTTGTTAAGGGAGGAAGGTAAGATTCATAATGCTTTGAGTTGCATCATCATATTCTCAGGGTCACATACAAAGTTCCCAAACATCTTGTGTTACAATGAACAAATACTGGCAGAGTCATTTCAAAAGTTTTAAGTTACATATCCTATAAGTTATTAACAAAGAACTATAAAATCTTCATATGAAATATAAATATGGCCATAGTTTTTATATGTACATATTTCAGTTTGGCTACTTACTAAGTTCACTTAAGGAATGATTGGAAGTTTGAGGATGGTTACTTATTTTTAACCATGCAAGGGAGGTTAATGAATTAAATTTATCTTAGAGCACCAGCTGTTGGAGAAGTCTTATTCAACTGGGTTGTTGAAAATAGTGTGTAATGGAATGGCTCTTTGTTCTGTCCCATTGCACTATTGGTCCCTAAGTAAATGTCTAATACATGAGTAAATAGTACTTTACCTATGTCTAAATAAATATCATTCACTTAGGTATAATTAATAAAATAATAGCTGCTGATGGAGAATGTTTACAGTGGTTCTATCAAGAAGTAGAATGAGCATTCACATTTTTGTTGCATCTATTTGGTTTTCCAACAGAAGAGATCAATTAGAAAAAGGATTTTTGTGGCTACAGACAGATTCACCAGCCCTAGATTATTTTCATTCTTCTCCATCAGTGTCAGAGGATGCTGAGATGCTATGAAATGGGGATTAAATATAAAAAGGCCTGAGTAGCATTAAGTATTTGATGAACATCTGAGAAGCTATTAGGAGTTTTACATACCCCTTGGGTGAAAAGAAAGTTTATTCATTCAACAAACACTTATGGAGCTGCTGTGATATACTGAGTACTTTTTTAGGTCCAGAGAATAGCAGTGAACAGAACAAAGTCCCTGTCATTATGGGGTTTACATTCTAGAGAGAGAAACAGGTCATACACAAATAATTATAATATATACACCCACATATATAATAGCATTATTAAAATGTATAACATATTTTATGTAATATATAATTTTATTTCTATATTATTTAATAACATCATGAAAAAACTAAACTGTTAGGTAAAGGGGGTTGACCATCAAAGGTAGGATGGTCAGAGAAAGTTCCCCCTAAGAAGGTACAGTTCTGGGTAAAGGGAGCAGTTACTACAAGGCCCAGAGGTGAGGATGGGCTTGGCTCTGGGAAGTGGCAGCAGGAAGAGAGGCGGGCTCGAGGGAAGGAAGGGGGGGCATCTACAGAGCCTGGAGGAGACTAGCGAGAACTGGGCCTTGCCTGCAAGTATCTCAGGGACCGCTGGAATGTTTTGAGCAGAGAAATGACAGAATCTCACTTCCATTTTAAAAAGTTAATCTGACTCACTCTTGTTTAATCTTTAAAGGCTTAATAAAGTCCCCTGAAAGACTTAATGGAAACAGAGAGGCCCTGAATAATGTTAGGAGAGTCAGAGAAAGTTAATTTGCTGGGTATCCTTTTGAATGAAGTCTGTGCATGTCGCTGTTATAATTAATTAGTGGTGCTGAGCATTGCCCAATATTTATCTCATTTAATTTTTCTTACTATTAAGTTATGAAAGAGGGATTATATCACACTGGGAACTGTACTTAATATTTTATAATAATCTTGGAAAGAATATATATATATGTGTGTGTATGTGAGATACACGCACACACATGGATAAAACCGAGTCACTGTACTGTATACCTGAAACTAACATGATATTGTAAATCAACTATACTTCAATAAAAAGTAAAAATTAAAATTTTAAATGTTAATATAAAAAATAAAAAAGAGGGTTAATAAATTGTTTTATTGTGCCTAGTTCAGTTTTTTTTTTTCTTAATCAGTTAAAAATGAGTATCAAGATAACCAACTGAATATTTATGGAGAAAAGTCTACAAAATTCAATAATAAAAAAACTTGGAAAGTTACAGAATTTGAAACCATAATTTCTGAAACAAAATGACAAGACAAATCTATTATTTAGATTTTTGTATTATTTAGAATTCATTGTAGACCAGAGAGTGCCTTCATAAGAGAAGGGAATTTAGCTTCATCCAAGAATTGCTCCAGCATTATTTATAAAGAGCTATGTCAGGAAACTATGAATTCACCAATAAAACTGCAAATTACTCTAACAGACGCTTACAAAGCATGCCTAGAGGCTATTGTGTATGTGTTTTTTGCCAGTTCTGCCATTGGAGACCTGATTTACAGTCGTAAAACCACTAATGATGGCTCTTTCCAAATGTTATTCCAAATTATATTGTGTAAAACAATAACATCCATTATTTACCATGGAACTCCTAAATATGTGTTACCTGCATGCATTGGTGGTGGTGGTTTAGTCTTCCTGTTATGACCCCGTGGACTGTAGCCCACCAGGCTCCTCTGTCTGTGGGACTCTCCAGGCAAGAAGATTGGAGTGGGTTGCCATTTCTTTCTCCAGGGGAATTAAACCTAGATCTCCTGCACTGCAGGCAGATTCTTTACCAGCTGAGTAATGAGGGAAGCCAACCTACATGCATTACTGATGATCAGAAGAGGTCATATGTGCTTATACATAATATGATTTTTTGTGTGTGAAAATTTTATTTGTCTCTTTTGCTGCATCTGATCTTAGTTACAACAGGTGGGATTTCAAGTTGCTCTTGGTTGAGGCACTCGGGCTGTCAAATTTTGCAACTCTGGCTCTGTAGTTTCAGCTTGTGAGCTGAGTTATTACCCCATGGCATGTGGGATCTTAGTTCCCCAACCAGGGGTTGAACTCGCAGATGGGTTCTCCACCACTGGATTACCAGGGGGGTCCTCCTAATATGAGGTGTGTGTCGGGGGGTGCCTTTCCCCATTCATGGAAATAGCACTTAATAAGAAATTTATTAGAAACAGAACCAAGTACTAACCCATCAAAAACTCAGGTCCAAGATGACCTTCCAACTAAATATGTACCTCTGCCCTCTGATTCCCCCCTGAAATCCCCTTTTAACGATATTTTAGTGTCATCTGTAATATCTGAGGAAGTGGAGATTCTTCATAGACTTTTAAAGACTCGCATCCTGTAAATACATTGTTTGGCTAAATTTTTGTTTTAAGCTCTTTCCAGCCACCAGAATAAAGCAAAGGGTTCTCTAGATTAGACCTGTTACCATATCATTCATCAGCCAAGCTGTTCAGAGCCCGTTTGCTGAGATAGGGAATGAGATAATATGACTCAGTGATAAAGAAGCAGTCCATTCCTTACTGGCAAGCTGTGAGGTTGACTCCTTAATATTAAGTTGGAGAGTGAGTCTGAATTAGTTTCCTCCAGGGTAATGCAAGCTTCAGAATTCACTGGGGGAAGGGTTGAGGGTGGAAAAGGAGAAACCTTTATAAGCAGTCCATTTACATCCATTTTCACTCATGATTGCGTGTCTGTTCATTTTCTTTTGGTGTGTGAGAACAAAACTGATCAAACGTCTCTAAAAAAGCTTTGCTATTTTGCTTTTTTTAAACATTTTTTAATTGAAATATAGTTGTACCATATTAATGTGTAACTTACAGGTGTACAATATAGAGATTCACAAGTTTTAAAGGTTATATTCCATTTATAGTTATTATAAAATATTGGCTATATTCCCTGTGTTTTAGAATATATCTTTTTAAATTTTTTATTTACTTTTAATTGAAGGATAGTTGCTTTATAGTATTATATTGGCTCCTACCAGACATCAACATGTATCAGCTATAGGTTAACCCATGTCCCCTCCCACTTGATCATCCCTCCCACTTCCTCCCCATCCCACCCCTCTAGGTTTGCTTTGTAGCTTGTTTTATATCTAATAGTTTATGCCTCTTAATCCCTTCTCCACCTAGATTTCCCCTCATACTCTGCCACTGCTAACTACCAGTTTGTTCTCTATATCTATGAGTCTGCTTCTTTTTTGTTATATTCACTAGTTGACTGTATTTTTTAGATACAACATAAAAGTTATATCATAAAGTATTTCTCTTTCTCTGTATGACTTTCAGATTTTGGTATTTTAAATAGAAATGTCCACTTAAGAGACTTTATTGTTAAAAAGTCCTTAATTGATTCATTGTTCCTAGCAATAGTGGCCTCTCTTCAGGGTAGCACATCATGTGTTAGAACAAATAATAACAAAGAAAAATTAATTTGAGGAAATCTATGTCCATTTTGAGAAACTGGATTTTTTTTTTTTTTTTTGGTATGCATCAATAACCCAACCAGGATGTTCCTGTGTGCTTAGCATGGTGAATGCAGTTAAGTCATTTTCATTTTACCAGGGAGCTGGGATAAATTTGCAGTAAGACCTTTGGGAAATCATTACTGGCTCAAGGTAAATGATATCGCTGACTCTATTATGGTCTTGGAATCTTGGGGAGCCATATATACTGTTTCATAAGGATTCTTTGATCAACTGGAGGAACTTCTCTCTTCTCAGAATGAGGACAGAGGAGTCTCATAGGTCAGCTTGTGCGAGCTGACGTTCTCACGATGATGCTATTAACTCCTCTCAGATTAGGGCCGTGACACTTTCTAATCCTTTTGCAAACAGCTGGATTCCAGCATGACCACCTTTATTTGCTCAATGGGAGAATGAGAGGGATCCCAATACCCTGCCAGCAAAGAAGTGATTTTCTTACTCTCTTGAAGATGGTAACCAGCTTGGGCTCTTTTTTTTTTCCCCCAAATTGCTCAGATTGGTGATATGAAAAAGATTTTTAAATAAAGCATTCTGAGTTTTTTTATTTCTCATTTTTTGGCTGTGCTGGGTCTTTGTTGCTCCTCGGGCTTTTCTCTAGTTGCGGCAAGCAGGGGCTGCTCACTAGCTGCTGAGCTCGGGCTTCTCATTGTGGTGACTTCTCTTGTCGCAGAGCACAGGCTCTAGGACATGCCAGCTTCAGTAGTTTTGGCTCCCAGGCTGTGAAGTACAGCCTTAGTAGTTGCGGCACATGGGCTTAGCTGCCCCACGGCCTGTGGGTTCTTCCTGGATTAGGGATCGAACCCGTGTCTCCCACCTGCACGGGCTGGTGAGCTCTTTACCACTGAGCCACCAGGGAAGACCTACAAAAAGCATTTAAAATCTGCACTAGGAAGAAGACATTTGTAGTCATTTTATGTAATGGTTTTGATAGACTTGCACTCTTAAAAATACCTTATCATAACAAAGTAGGTGAAACCATGTACTGAGTCGGTGACTTTCAAACTTTTGGACAAAAACCCCAGGGTAAATTTCATATGTTTGTACGTGTGTATGTGTATGTGTGTGTTAAATGACAATGTAAAATATGGAGAGATAGGTTGGTTGATTGCTTAAGATAGGTAAATGAAACAGCCTTCACCATGTACCATGTCTGATATTTTCTAGTCTACCCTATTTTATTTCATCTTTAAAAAAAAAAAAAAAGGTGCTGCTTGAGCCCAGTTCATTTCATGATCAGCCAGATCACACCCAGCAAGCCCGTCATCACTGGGCTAACCGATAAGCATACCTGGACTGTAGCCTTTGAGTTCCCTTCTGGCAAACCCAAGAAGTATCACCTTGGTGCCAACTGCTTTGGTCTTGACTCAGCAGGCTGGTTTGTGCCAAACGCTTTGCAGATCCAAACTCCCATCCTGTTGACATGATTGGATCACCTCTGAACCAGACCTCTGAAGCTGTGCTCCGCTGTACTAAAAACAAACAAAACAGAAGAGGAACCAAACCTTTCCCAGAGTGGTCTGGCACTGTTGGGCTTTGTATCGCAAAAGGAATGAGAAAGTAATAGTGTTTTACATTTGAGTGCATCTCATGGAAGAGCAAACGTCTCTAAATTACTTTCCAAAATTTTTAAATAATGGCAAAGTGAACCCACATGGGAGGAAAAAGAAGAAAAAAATTAATTCTGCATTTAACCATTAACTGAATTGAATCATTGCAATCTGAAACTAGTCTTCGGTTTTGTGCCTTCTCGGGTTTAAGAGCTTTGACAATGTCCAACCTTGCTTCTTAGTCAATGTATTAAACAGGAGTTGAATGAACCCCATCTTTCTAGTATGTTGTTTCGAATTCTCTTTTTTAAAAATATTCTCTTCCTGTGAATGGAAGATCACCTTTCCTGCCTTTCCCCTCCACCATCCCCCCACCCAGCACCACCACCAACATTTATATTAATTTTAAAATGCTCAGATTGAAATAATGGAATTTTTTCAGTTGCTGTAAGTGATGGATTGTAATAATCAGCTAAGCTTTTTAAAGCATGAGTATTAAAGGGAGAAAAAGATATGTCTTGGATTCTACCAACTCCAGGAATCAGCAAAGAGAGAATTCTCTCAATTAAAACAAAAATTTCATCCCACCCTTGGAGTATTACTTCTGCTCTGTTGATGAGAATGAACATCAAATTGATTGGCTTCCCACGCCCTGACAATCATCGGTTATGCCAAAGGTGCTGGGGACCTTCTCAATGCGTGCAGTGATCTGAAAGAAATGTAAAGTGACAGCCTTTTCCTCACCTCACCCCCAGAGTCCCATCTCAGGAAGGTGATGGGCCTGACGTATTTTTTTACAGTCTTCTTCTTCCCAACTCTCTGCAATGGGAAAGAGATTTTGAAGATATTATTTGCTTTGAATGAGTTGAGCCTATGGAACATAAAATATTTCCATTTGTCATCTATTGTGTAGCACTGGGAACTATACTCAATATTTTGTAATAACTTATAAGGGAAAAGAATCTGAAAGAGAATAGATACATATATATGTATACCTGAATCACTTTGCTGTACACCTGAAACTAACACAACGTTGTAAATCAACTATACCCCAGTAAAAAATAAAATAGATTCATAATGCTAAGTAATGTGAAGGCTATCAGAGTAGAAGAACTTGACTGATGGGGTTAAAAATGTTTACATATTTGAAGATAATAATTCTCACTTATTGCACATATGTAATATCCAAATGTCTGAAAATAAAGTGCCAGAGACATTGAAATGAATTGAAAGTTTAATAGGGTAATGCTCTCCGTTCTGAGAGGGTCAAATTTTCTTCTATCATTGGAGTTTCTACAAAAGAATCCTATTCAGACCTGGAAGATTTTTTTTTATACTTCACATGGGCAATTATTTTCATCTTAACCTTGAATAGAGAAAGTTGGACTAATAGTTCAATGTGCTAGGAATTATGCCTGTGACTTTTTTTACTGCCTTGTGAATTTTCTTCTTGAAAGCTCAGTTGAACTTCTTAATTCAAAAAATAAGAATTGGCTCATGCTCCTTGCCCCTGGTAATCACCAGGGCACCACCATCATTGAAGATGTGTTAAGGACCTACCTGCCTATGTTCCTGCTAGAATTTAAATAGTCACAGTCTGCTTTCTCAAAATCTGCAACGTAGACTATATGAGATGTATGGTTCTCAACGGGGTGATTTGCCCCCTCAGGAGACATTTAGGAGTGTCTGGTGACATTTTTAATTGCCATGACTAGAAGGCAGGTACCACTGGCACCTATTAGCTAGAAGCCAGGGATGCTATTAAATATCCTGCAATGCACAGAACAGACCCAACAACAAAGAATTTTCTGGGCCAGATGTCAATAGTGCTGAGGTTGAGAAATCCCACCTTAGGTGCTGGCAGGTGTATCTAAAGGGCATTTTGAAAACTGAAAGTCGTAGACCAGATATACCAATTAAATGGTACTGCTTCAACTGTGTATAAACACAGACTTGTGGAAATTTTTCAAGTTTCTAAGCTAGAGTTTTGTTACTTAATAGCTCCATTGACACTTGTACTTGTTTCATCATAAACAACTAGGCAACAGTGACACTATTTCAGTAAAACAGTGGCCTGAAAAACAAGCAACAATGAATAGAACCTTGCTCGTGAATTATTAAAATCTCAGGAAATGGAGAAGGTACATTATTCCTTGTAAAATAGCTGTGTGTGTGTGTGTGTGTGTGTGTGCGCGCGCGCGCGCGCACGCACACTCACTTGTGTCCAACTCTTTGCAACCCCATGGACTCTAGCCCACTAGGCTCCTCTGTCCATGGGATTCTTCAGGCAAGAATACTGGAGTGAGTTGCCATTTCCTTCTCCAGGGTGTCTTTCCATCCTAGGGATCGAACCCGCATCTCTTTTGTCCTTTGCATCTTTAGCAACCTTGCCACCTGGGAAGCCTAAATGATAAAAAAAAAAAAAAAAAAAAAATTACATATATTAGTTAGGATACAGTTTTGATGGCTATAAAAAAGGCCAAAACAACAGTGGCTTAAATAAGGTAGAAGTTTATTTCTGTCTGCTTTGGCAGCCAGAGTGTGAACCATCTGGGGCTGATGTGTTGGCCCCAGGGTACCCAGACGTTTTCTGTCTTGTTCTACCAGCCTTAGCATACAGCTTCCATGTTGCCATCCAGGATGGCTGCTCAATCGCCCATCATCACGTCCACAAGCTGAACAGCAGGAAGGGAAGACGGAAGTCCAGGGCATGGCCCTCATGTTAAGGGTATTACCTGAAGGTTGTGCATATCACTTCTGCTCATCGCACTGTCCAGAACCAGGTGACATGGCTGTGTCTAGCTCTTAGGGAGACTGACAGTGTTTTTTGGTGGGCAGACATGTGTCCAGCAAGACCTCAGGGTTTCCTTTATTAAGGAAGAGGAAAAGCATGCATGTAGGAGGACATTGGCAGCCTCTGCCTCAGATGTCTTGTGTGTGGTTAACTCAAGGTCCAGGAACCCAAAGACTGTTTAATAATTCCAGATGGCCTTGGTCAGGACAAGAGGGCGCAGACTCTGATGATGCCCACAATGGGGCGTTATTTCACTCTGTTACGTTAATCCTAAATCACTCTTAGGGCGTTTCTAGCTCAGAAGCTGAACCACCACGGTTCAGATCTTAGCTCCACCACTAGCTGGCTGAGTTGATTTTAGCAAGCTTCCTTCCACTCTCTGCCTGGATCTCCTCCTTTGTAAATTGTTGATGGTAATAACATGTAACTCATAGGCTTATCCATCTTCTCGGGTGGCACTAGTGGTAAAGAACCCACTTGCCAATGCAAGAGATGTAAGAGACTCGAATTCCATCCCTGGGTTGGGAAGATCCCCTGGCGGAAGGCGTCACTCCAGTATTCTTGACTGGAGAATTCCATGGACAGAGGAACCTGGCGGGCTACAGTCCATAAGTTTGCAAAGAATCAGACATGACTGAAGCGACTTAGCACTCATAGGGTTGTGGTGAAGATTCGTGAAGTCACATACATGAGTCACTCAGAATAGTGCCCACCAACGTGACCTACCAAGAGCTCTAAACATTGTCATCACTGTGGGCGATTCCTGTACTGATTTCTTATCCAGTGATTTGAGCCTCAACTTATTAAACACATACACGACTGTCGAGTTCATTTGGTTTTGAAATCCCAATAAAGATTTGCTGCTTTGATCTAATTTTGAGTTGTGGCTCCCACCCCCAGTAAAGTTATCAAAACGTGAGATTTGATTTGAAATAAAAATAAAGCTAAACCAGGATTGATGTGAGCTTGAGGCAACTCATGAATCGGTGGATTGCCAGCACTTTATGTCTGAGTCAAGTTGGTGGACAAGCTAGAAATTCAGGAGAGACAACTGATGTTCCAGTTGCTTTTTTTTTTTAATTAATTTTTATTGGAGTATAGTTGCTTTGATCCAGCTGCTTTGTCAACTGCCTGTTGATTTCTCTACAGATATGAGATTTCTGCTTTGATCCAACAAATTTCATTTAACTCAATTCTTTCTTTAGTCTTCAGTAAAGGAATTTTAGAAGCCATAGTGAAAACACTGCAGCTCAGAAAATCTACACATGGCAGTAATTGTTATACTTTCTACAGTATTTCAGATTTCATTATCTTAGAGAAGATATCCTTCCCTGAATTCTGAACAGGTCACTAAAAATAAGGTTAGAACATTTTTAAAGCTGCAAATATACATACCTACCTGTGGGTGTATTAGAGAAAATCCTGTGTGGGTGATCATATAGTTTGGCCCCCAAACCATACATAGTCCTTGTTAGGTCATTTCTTTTTACTAGTATAAATTTTGAAAGTAGGTTGATGTTTTACCTCTCATATGAAATGAGAGAATTGAGCGTTGTATATATTGTATATGGGATACAGGGTATATTTTCTGTAGGCTGATGTGAATATGAAGTTTAGTGGGACAGCCATATTCCAGTAAACAAACCTTGGTCTTTATTTTCTTCTCAAAGTCCCTTTGTTCCTTACAACATAAAGTTTAATGGAGGACTTCCCTGGTAGCTCAGTGATAAAGAATTCACCTGCCAATGTAGGAGACATGGGTTTGATTCCTGGTCCAGGAAAATCTCACAGTCCTCGAAGCAACTAAGCCCATGCACCACAAACTATTGAGCTTTTGCTCTAGAGTCCGGGAGCTGCAACAACTATTGAGCCCGCAAGCGGCAAATGCTGAAGCCCAAGGGCCCTAGCGCTCATGCTCCATGACAAGAAAAGCCGCAGCGATGAGAAGGCCAGGCCCCACAACTAGAGAAAAGCCCCTGCAGCAACAAGAGCCAGCAAAACCAAAACTAAATAATTTTTTTAAATTTAATGGATAATTCTGCATCCATTTATTCTTAAACTCAGTGAAGGAGAATGATGGTGACTAATAATTATAGCGATACTGTTTTATCAGCAAAATGATAAAGAAAACAATTTCACACCATCACATGGAAATGAGTTATTTAGACTGACCCATATCAAAATACTTACTAGGCTGGCTAAAGCTTTAAGTATTCAGAGGACATGTGGGTTTAACAGCATTGCTGCTGCTGCTAAGTCGCTTCAGTCGTGTCTGACTCTGTGCGACCCCATAGATGGCAGCCCACCAGGCTCCCTCGTCCCTGGGATTCTCCAGGCAAGAACACTGGAGTGGGTTGCCATTTCCTTCTCCAATGCGTGAAAGTGAAGTCGCTCAGTCGTGTCCGACTCTTCACGACCCCATGGACTGCAGCCTACCAGGCTCCTCCGTCCATGGGATTTTCCAGGCAAGAGTATCAGAGTTGGATGCCATACTACAGTGAGACTTTCCAGAATAAATCATTTCCATTTCTGCTACAGAAGTTTGGGTCTCTTAAAGATCAATATATTGCAGTATAAGGCTTAAAAAATTATTCAGGACTTAAAGAAACAAGCCCTAGAAGAAAGCTTCCACTCTTTTTCTTTTTAAAATAAATGAATACAGGAAGCAGAAGAGCATGGAGGGAACACATGAGAATGAGTGTTGATAGCATTACTGGTTAACAAGCTCCAGAGAAAAGGGAGACAAATAACTTTTCCTGTGATGCGGCATTTGTTGAGGGGATGGGGAGAGGGCGGTTTCAGAAAGCTTGTGCAGGCTGTGAATCTCTTAAAGTTCAAGGACTTCACAAACCTCTCTTTGGCCAACTTGAAAGAAGCGTAAGACTCATGTGAGTGACCAGGTAAACATTTGTAACTTGATAGGAAGATAATCCTCTGGCTATTATTATATCAAAGCAGTAGATGGAATGACTGTAAAGGTCAAATGTGAAGCTTTCTACAATAATTTTACCTAAAGGCAAAGAGTTTACCTTTCACAGCAGGATCTGTACTTTGTTCTATGGGGTCTCTGTACGGAGAGAATAACCTAGCACATTCTGTCTTGAGCCACATATGGTTTGTTTGTGGGAGACTCTTCAAGACCTCTGATTTTTATTTTGAAATATTATATAAGGGTTCCATTGATTAATAATTATTGCAAATGTGGTCCAAGAATTGTGTGACTCAGGGCTACCGCCCCTAAAAGACCAAAATTCTTAATAAAACACAACTAGGTGGCTGCCTCTGACCTTGCTTCTGACTTGGCATGTCCCTTAGGAGGATACCCTTTGTATGTGTGGCTCAGTTTAGAACCTGTGAAAGGGGGACAGTAGCTACCACAGTAGCTGTTGGGAGGAGCCCATGATATAATTTATTTCAGGTACTTTACAGAGAGTGCCCGATGCATTGTTAACTCTCAGTAGTAAATTTTATTATTGGTGCTGCTGCCATATTTCTTGCACAGGTGTTAAGGGATATAGGGAGACATGATATTAGATGTTCAGAGTTGGTTAGAAATTCAATTTGAAGGTGATGAAATAAATGCCTCCCCAACCCTTCTCCCCACCACCGGTTCACTATTGCCTGCTCCTGACCCTGCCCCCTCCTCCCCCACTTCCCCCTTCTCCACCATTCAACCAGTGTTACCACCTCCATGGGCATCCCTCCAGAGATATTGTCTGCCCAGACAAGTGAAAACCTACCTGTGTATCCATGTTTATTTTTGGAACATTTATTCTTAAGCAGCCCTCCACTTCAGAGAATAAAGAACCTCCTTTCAAGCAGATCACTGAAACTGGGAAATGAAGTAAGAGGCTCTTCCCTCCATGGCTGCAGATGGCAAGTTTTCAACCCTGTGGAATTAAATTGTTACATCCCTTTTGATTTAATAAGATAGAGAAGACGTTGGATATACAGGACCCTTTTGAATGGGCAGACACCGAGACCCAGGGAGTGGTTCACATTGGAGTTTATTGCTGCATTGAGCAGGTCGTTTTATCTGCATATGGTGTGTGCTATGCTTAGCCGCTCAGTCGTGTCCAGCTCGGTGACCCTGTGGACTGTAGACTGTAGCCTGCCAGGTTCTTCTGTCAAGACAGATTCTCCAGGCAAGACTGCAGGAGTGGGTTACCATACCTTCCTCCAGGGGGTCATCCCAACCCAGGGATCAAACCCAGGTCTCCCGCCTCGCAGGCGGATTCTTTACCATCTGAGCCACCAGGGAAGCCCATCTGCATATAGAGACATGGTCGTTTAACCACTTGGGCCAAATGTGCGGGTGCCCAGAATCAACAACCAAGTCTCTCTTACGTATTTTATATGCTGTGTTGGCTGACAGGCTCCAAATTCAATTGAAGGGACTTGGAAGCCTTAGTTGAGGAGCCACTGGTGTAATTCATCCCACTCTAGCTGATCAGGTACAGCAAAGAATTTCAGAAAAGTGCCAGTTGCTCTCATTTCCCTTCTTAGAAGTTCCTTTTGCCCCTCTACACGGGAGCCTGATCAAATCAGATTTAGCTCTTCCACATTCTGTCACTTAGGGCAAAAACGATTAGCTTTGGGACTTCTCTGGTGGCCCAGTGGTTAAGAATGCTCCTTCCAATGCAGGGACTCTGGTTGGATCCCCGTTTGGGGAACTAAGATCTCACATGCCACAGGGCGAAAGCCAGCACCCCACAACTCCTGAGCCTCAACTAGAGAGCCCGATGCTGCAACTGAGACCCGACTCAACCAAAAATAAACAATTTTTTTTAAAAAGTGGTGCCTAAGTACTGTGGTTAATATTATCTATAAATAATGCAGTGAGGGAAACACGCCGTCACTCTCTGTAAGTAGCTGATGGTGATTCTAACTGTGTGGTCGAAAGGCTTAGTCTAGGTTTCAGAGTTTGCTAGTAATATTTTGGCTAAACCTGCACTTTGGAAGAGGAACTAGGTTCCATTGGAGACTCGTTTCTTACCCATGGTTCCCTGTCAGACCAGTATTTGGGCCTTGATGTTATTCAGTGCTCTGTTCTGCTGAAGATGTTACTGGTTTCCCTAATGGTAGAAATAGTTCTGCGAATTGGGTCTTGACTGGTGAAGAGCTTTTCCACTGGCCTTTACAGGTGCTTGGTATGGGTGTGCTTTTTAAATGAGAATGTAGATCTCCAGGATTTTCACCTGACAGTGTCTCCTGTGAGATGAGATTGTGACCACGTTTTCAGCTCAGACAACACCAACAGGACCTTGAGACAAATCATATGCAAGAAAAGCAGGCGTGCACTGTTGAAACTGGCATATGGCAGTGTTCCAACACGAGGAGCATTTGTGCGTTCCCATATTAATATTAAATGCAAGACTCTTTGTTCTTGCAGCATTAAGGCTTCAAATGTGCACATACCAAAATTGGGAAGGAGCAGAAAATAAGATTCTCATGGTGACATCTGTTCTCCTCCATGTACATGTTCTGTAGTACAGTGTGTGGTTTGAAGACTGATTAGATATGCAAAGCCTTTGGTATGTAGTGTGATTAAGAACCTGAACTTCAGTCTGTTGGGGAGGCAGAGGGATGAGGTGAGGAGGGCACTGAGCCAAGACTGGTACACTCTCAATCTGGATTTTACTGTCTGATTCTAGGCAGGCAGTTAGCTGGCCCACACCTCAGGTTCTCTGTAATTTAGAAGCGGTAGTAGAAGCTTTCTTCCTAGTTCACCTGGTTCACCAAGATTCTGCTGAGGCTGTCTCCAAAGGCTGTTGAATCGGTCATCATATTGGGTTGGCCAATAACTTCATTTGGATTTTTCCATAAGATGCAGCAGGAAAAACCCAAACAAATGTTTTGGCCAACCCAATAGTTTGAGGTAGTGACTTTGTGTTGTGGGTTAGGAAGTGGTGCAACACTGGACGGGCTAGGATTTCTCAGCCTCATCTATTTGCAGGTATTTACATTAATTTACATACGTCGTGCATATTTTCTCTCTTTTGCCTGTAACTGGTGAAATTTTAATCAAATCAACCAATATTTATTGTCTATTGTATTTAAGATCTATGTCAAAAAAGAGGCTAGGAAGAGATGTTTTCAAAAATGACCAAATCAGAATATATGAGAAAAAATACCAACCTACAGTAACGCAAGGCACATAAGTAAAATATAGTTCATTTCCAGTATGGAGTAGGGTTGTGTCTCCATATTGCCAAATTTATTATTTGATTTTTCTCAATTTTGATTTATAACTGAAATATTGCATTGATGTTTTTGTATTTAATCTGTTTGCTTTTCAATTGAAAAAGTGAAATGGAAGGAAAAATTTTATTTTTTAGATTTCTCCTCTTGCTCAGCTACTTTGGAGTTGTAATACTGTATCAATAATTAATGATAAAATTATTAATTTAATAATTTAATAATTAATAATAAAAGTATTACAGAAATACTTTTTCTGTTCCTTAACGTATCCTTAGGCTATTGGATGTTTGCATTTTGGGTTTGTGAGCTGAAGATGCTCTTCTCGCTCTATCCTTAAATGATTAAATAGAAATGATTTCAGGTTTTCGTTTAGTTATTAGGTTGGTGCAAATGTAATTGCAGTTTTGAATTGTGAATTTTAAATCATTATATTGATAACTAGACTCAAACACATCTTTATTAATCAAAATAAGAACCATTACAATAAACACATTTTTGCCAACCAGAAATAAGTTTGCTTATTCCTGTAGCATAAAAATCCATGCTTTGGGATTCAACCAACTCTTGGAAAGCACTTTCTTTTCTTTCCTTTATTTTTTTTTACCATTTCATTAACACTTTAAATTCACAAAGAGTATACGCTTAGCTGTATTCAGATTTTTGAAATGAAAATTTTAGAAGTGCACAAGTCTTTAAGGATGCGTGAACACTGCACAAAGTATTAACGAACGAGACAACCTAGAGGGTGGTGTAACTATGTATTTAGGAGCACAAATACAGGCCAAGCCCTGGAATTGGAGGCAGTATCCACCCTTTAGGACTGAACAGGGAACTGGTCACTGACAGGCTCGACCCTCGACTTCAGACTTGAGAGACAAACTGAGGGAGTCTGTGAGTGTATAGAAACCACTGAATTCAGGACAAGCGGTAACAGGAATGGCCAGAGTCAGTTTGGATTGTGGGGCCAGTCTGAAGTGAGCTGGGGTGGCCGGAGGCTGGAAATGTTGCAATGAAGTCCAGGATCCATAAACGGTGAGCAGCCCTCTTCTGAACATCGCTTGATTCCAACCCCTAAGATGATTTTCCCAGACGAGGGGAAAGTGTTTTCTGGTTGTGGTTGTAGAAGCATTTTCTTGCTGGTTGTGGAAGCATTTTCCCTGCAAGAAGTTGTTAAGATGCTCGAAGAAATGGTTGTCAGTTGGCAAGAGGTCAGGTGAATATGGCAGATGAGGCAAAACTTTGTAGTGCAATGTGCTCGCCTTCTGAAGTGTTGTGCGACATGCAGTTGGGCATTGTTGTGGAGAAGAGTTGGGCCCTTTCTGTGGACCAGTGTTGGCTGCAGGCATTGCAGTTTTCGGTGCATCTCATTGATTTGTCGGGCATACTTCTGGGATGTAATGGTTTTGCCAGGATTCAGAAAGCTGTAGTGGATCAGACTGGCAGCAGATCACCAAACAGTGACCGTGACTGTTTTTTGCTGCAAGTTTGGCTTTGGGAAGTGCTTTGGAGCTTCGTCTCAGTCCAGCCACTGAGCTGGTCATCACCAGCTCTCTTAAAAAATCCACTTTTCATCATACATCACAATCTGATCAATAAATGGTTTGTTGCCGTCATGTAGAATAAGAGAAGAACAACACTTCAAATAAGTGATTTTTTTGGTCAGCTCATGAGGCACCCACTTATCGGAGTTTTTCACTTTCCCAATTTGTTCAAATGCCGAATGACTATAGAATGGTCAACATTGAGTTACTTGGCAACTTCTCATGTAGTTATAAGAGGATCATCGAAGGTGATTGGTCGTGATCAACTTCCGATGGCCCACCACCATGCTTCTCATTTCAAGGCGCTCGTCTCTTTTGTAAAACTTCTTGAACCACCACTACACTGTATGTGCCGTAGCAGTTCTTACGCCAAATGCATTGTCGATGTTGTGAGTCGTCTTCAGTGCTTTACGACCCATTTTGAATTTGAATAAGAAAATCACTCAAATTTACTTTTTGTGTAATGTTACTCTCCTAGTTTAAAATAAATATAAAATAAACAGCAAGTAAAAGTCATTAGCAAAAAAATATAAAATGAGAAATATGCAATAAAATGATGTGTCACATAACCATATTTATTTAAGAATGTATTCCAATACCAAACAGCAAATTTCAACAATGCAAAGCCACAATTACTTTTGCACCAACCTAATATATTAATAATAGTAATGCCCTAACTTTCAAATGGGCTTCCCTGGTGGTTCCACGGGTAAAGGATCTGCCTACAATGTGGGAGACCTGGGTTCGATCCATGGATTGAGAAGATCCCCTGGAGAAGGGAACAGCTACCCATTCCAGTATTCTGGCCTGGAGAATTCCATGGACCGTACAGTCCATGGGGTCACAAAGATACAAGTTCAGTTCTTCAGATACCTTATGGATAAAATATGTGTTTGGCAGAGGATTAAATTTACATTAAACCTTCCATGCTGTAGCTGCATTCTGTTCTTTGACAGGGATGTTTGTGTCTAAGGCAGCTGGATAAGGTTGTACTTTCGTCTGAAACCATAAAACGCAGTGACACTTGCCATCTAGGAATGAGAAAAATTCAATACATGACTTTGGGTTCCTTAGAACCCACTGAGTCAAGGTCATCAGCAATTAGCCTTTTTCTGCTTTGAAGCAGAGATTAAAGATCCTTCATAAAAACAGGGTGGTGCCTGATGAACAGGCCGAGTGGTAACACGCAGTATAAGGGAAGCCAGGGCACGCGCTCTCCCAGACGGGGGGTCCTGGGTTCAGATCTTGGCTCCACCTCTTACCAGCTGTGTGAGAATGGGCTGATGCCTTAAGTATCCCGAGCTTTGATTTTTTTTCTTTTTCATCCATACAATGAGGATATGGCTTCCCAGGTGGCGCTAGTAGTAAAGAACCCAAACAGATCGCCAGTCTGGGTTCGATGCGTGAGAGTGGGTGCTCAGGACTGGTGCACTGGAAGGACCCTGAGGGATGGGATGGGGAGGGAGGTGGAAGGGGGTTCAGGATGGGGAACACGTGTACACCCATGGCTGATTCATGTCAGTGTATGGCAAAACCATCACAATATTATAAAGTAATTGCTGCTGCTGCTAAGTCACTTTAGTCGTGTTCGACTCTTCAAAACCCCCTGGACTGCAGCCTACCAGGCTCCTCCATCCATGGGATTTTCTAGGCAAGAGTACTGGAGTGGGTTGCCATTGCCTTCTTCAGTAAAGTTATTAGCCTCCCATTAAAAAAAAAAAAAAAAGAACCCACCTGCCAAATGCAGGAGACATAGAGATACAGGTTCAGTTTCTGGGTCTGGAAGATCCCCTGGAGGAGGGTATGGCAACCCACTCTAGTCTTCTTGCCTGGAGAATCCCACGGACAGAGGAGCCTGGTGGGCTATGGTCTATAGGGTCGCAAAGAGTCAGACAAAACTGAAGTGACCAAACATGCATCAAATATGGTGAGGATAACAGTGAGAACAACCTTAACATGTTGCTTTGAGGATTAAATGATATAATGTAAATAAAAGATTTAGCTCTAGTGCTTGGAAGAACATAAATGCTATGTGTTTTGTGTGCTCGGTTGCTCAGTTGTGTCTGACTCTTTGCAACCCCATGGACTGTAGCCTGCCAGGCTCCTCTGTCCATGAAATTTTTCAGGCAAGAAGTACTGGAGTGGGTTGCCATTTTCTATTCCAGGAGATCTGCCCAACCCAGGGATCAAACCCTTATTTCTTGGATCTCCCACGTTGGCAGGTGGATTCTTTACCACTGCCCCACCTGGAAAGCCCAACATAAATGCTAAGTAAATTTTAACTAGTTGTGTACATAGTTCCTCTTTCATGCATGCATGGTTGCTCATGGACTGTAGCCCACTAGGCTCCTCTGTCCATGGGATTCCCCAGGCAAGAATACTCGAGTGGGTTGCTATGACCTCCTCCAGGGTATCTTCCCGACCCAGGGATGGAACCTGTATCTCTGTGTCTCCTGCATTGGCAGGTGGGTTCTTTACCACTAACACCACCTGGGAAGCCCAGTTCCTCTTTCAGCTACATCTAAATCCACAGTTTTTTCCCTCATTAAAGAAAGGCCATGAATAAATTATCGACAATTATATTATTGTGGAAATAGTCTGTTTTATTTATTTAAAAATAAAATGTTTGCCAGTGGTGTTTCTTATTATTATTTGTAACACATTGTCAATGCTGCCAATCATTTTGACATACTTTCATAGGAAAATACTATTAACAGAGGTACTTCCCAATCCCATATTGGTAAGCCCTACCTGGAGAAAAATAATTAAAGAAACTAACAAACAGAAATCTTCATCACCTATAAACATATAACTTTGCTTAATCAAATAGATAGTATTTTTGGTCCAAGAGAAAAATATTTGAGAAGAGTGTTGCCTTCAAATGTTAAATCTACCATCATCTAACACAAACTGTATAATGTGCTAAAACTCAAGGTCAAGAGAAAAACAAACTCAATAGTTACATTTTCTGTTAATACAGAATTCAATAGATTAGAGAAGCAGAGAGAAAAGAAGACTGAAAGTTTGAAACTGGATGTGGTCACACAAGAATACTCTGCAGTGTCTGGACACTGATAAGGGCTTTAAGGAAATTTAGAAATCTTAAAAGGAACGGATGATATGATCAAGGCCTGTCCATAAGAAAAGAGAACTAGAATAATTGAGATGACCAGCGAATTCCAGTCTCTGTGAAGGGAACGGCAAAATACCTAGGGGCTTACTTGAATAACATTTGGAAATGACTGTGACTTGAATTTAAAAAGAGACATTAAATATTTAAAAAATGCTCTATAGGCACATCATATAATATTAGCAGTAAATGAACACAGTTCTTGGCCTTTTGGCTGCGATCATGTGTAGAAGTAAGTGAACATTAAATTCTTTAGTATTTTGGAACTTATTTTAGGAAGTCTAAAATATTTAAAATTTTCACATTTTAGAGAATTTTAGAAAGTTTAGATTTTTTTAACAGTGGTGATCTGCTTTTAGTTTATCCATTCCCTCCCTTATTCAATAAATAAATGTGCAACAATATGCAAGGGGAAAAAGAGATGACTATCCCATTTGCCCTAGCAATGGTAATGTTTTCCCTCAAGATGGTCTTATATGTGCCCATACTTTATGACAATCTGTAGAAGAAAACTCTTTTGGATATAAAGATTCACCACCACCTAATATAGTCATGGGGTATAGCACCTCACTTGAATGCCTGTTCCTCTTCTAAGAAAAGTTGAAAGAACAGTCATTGTAGGGTCTTATTCTGGGGCCAGTGAAAGCTGGCCTGAAAGGATTTAATTAAAATTTACATAATTGGTGCTCAGATTTTTGATATCCAGCAACCCATCAGCAGTAAAGACCTAGAAGGACACCCAGGAGGAATCAGGCAACAGAAGGAAGGTGGAGGCTCCACATTTCACCATTCTCTCTCTGTCTAGGTCCTGGGGTCCCCCCTTTAAATTTATGCTGTCATGATCCTGCTTCTTTATGGCTGGTACATTTAGGAAAATTAAAATTGGAACAAATTGAGATTGTAGCAGATAGATTTATCTGTGGTAAAATAAATTAGAACCCTTGAATTTTCTTGTATAATTGTATAATGTAATGAGCGGTTGGGGGGGTTGGGCTTTGGAGCCATATAGACTTGGGTTTCAGAGAAGACAATGGCACCCCGCTCTAGTTCTCTTGTCTGGAAAATCCCATGGACGGAGGAGCCTGGTGGGCTGCGGTCCATGGGGTTGCTATGAGTCGGACATGACTGAGCGACTTCACTCTCACTTTTCACTCTCATGCACTGGAGAAGGAAATGGCAACCCACTCCAGGGTTCTTGCCTGGAGAATCCCAGGGACGGGGGAGCTGGGTGGGCGGCCGTCTGTGGGGTCGCGCAGAGTCGGACACGACTGACGCGACTGAGCAGCAGCGGCAGCAGACTTGGGCTTGGGCTAGGCTGTCACTTACCAGCTGGGAGAACTTGAATTCATTGTTCAACCTCCCTGAGCCTGATACTCCTTTTTTTGTAAAATGGGAATGGTAACAATGGTATCTCACCACAGTGCTGGTATAAGTTCCTGTATAATGTGTGTACATGCCAGTACAGTGCCTGGCACAGTGGTAAAGCCTCCCTGCACGAAGCCTATGGCTTTAATTATGCATTACCTTTTGAATGGACCTTTGTCCCCATTGGCGTATCATTGCTCTACAGTGTAGTGCTAATTTCTGCTGTACAACAAAGTGAATCAGCTATGCGTATACATATATCCCCTCCCTTTTGGACCTCCCTTCCACCCCCACCTCACCCCTCTAGGTCACCACAGACCACTGAGCTGAGCAGCCTGTGCTATATAGCACGGTCTAATATACTTTTAAGAAACTGTGATGCTGTTTTGCATAATGAAGATAAAGCTGCCCAAAGAGGATGAATCGCATTGACCAGAATCATATTTTAGGGCTACACCCTAACAGCAGTGGAAGCTGGGAAGGGAAATGCATGTTGTTTTATCTGAACGAGGCACAGTGCTACCCTAAAGACTGTTAGCTGTTGAGTAAGCGATGAGCAGTGCCTGCCACAAAGATGCAGGAATGACAGCTTCCAGGCCTGATGGTTTTCTAACAAAGACTTATGAATGTTCTCAACATTGGGACATTCTGAGGGCATTTGCTAAGACTTCAAATCTTATCATCGTCATTAAGAAAAGTATTCACTGGTCTGTGTAACTGGCAAGAATAATAACCAAAGCCCCTTGGCAGTCACTCCTGAATCAATATTGTCAGTTTGCGTCCATGTTGTAATGTAAAATTTGGTTGCCATTTAGTTCACCTGTTATGATCTTGTGGGTATGATGGTCTCACTTATTTAGTAAGCATTTATGGAGTGTCCACTGATCTTGGAAATACAAGTAAAGGAAAAATATAGAAGCGACATCTAAATTCCTACAGATTCCTACAAATTCCTACAGATTGATTGATAAGGTGAAGTCATATAGAGATGAGGGCTTCTGAACTGAACTGAAGTTTGAAATGAGCCCCCCCCCAAAGATCAAGACCATGAACTCTTTTATACCTAAAAATCTCTGCCTAGTATTTTTAACCAAGCACTCTTGCTAAATTCTGCTAGCTTAGCTATTCCTTGATCTGACATCTTGATCAGTGGAAAATCTTACTTTGGCAGAGTATTTGGAATCATCTTTAAAGGGGAATTTGGTTGCACCAAGACCTGCAGAGAGGTAGTTGTAGGGAACCTAATAGATCTGTTCAGTTCAGTTCAGTCGCTTAGTCGTGTCCAACTCTTTACGACCCCATGGACTGCAGCATGCCAGGCTTCCCTGTCCCTCACCAACTTCTGGAGCTTGCTCAAACTGATGTCCATCAAGCCCATGATGCCATCAAACCATCTCATCCTCTGTTGTCCCCTTCTCCTCCTGCCCTCAATCTTTCCCAGCATCAGGATCTTTTCCAATGAGTTGGTTCTTTGCATCAGGTAGCCAGAGTATTGGAGTTTCAGCTTCAACATCAGTCCTTCCAATGAATATTCAGGACTGATTTCTTTTAGGCTGAACTAGTTGGGTCTCCTTGCAGTTTAAGGGACTCTCAGGAGTCTTCTCCAGCACCGTAGTTCAAAAGCATCAATTCTTCGGTGCTCAACTTTCTTTATAGTCCAACTCTCACATCCATACATGACTACTGGAAAAACCATAGCTTTTACTATGCGGACCTTTATATCGGCAAAGTAATGTCTCTGCTTTTTAATATGCTGTCTAGGTTGGTTATAGCTTTTCTTCCAAGGAGCAAGCATCTTTTAATTCCATGACTGCAGTCATCATCTGCAGTGATTTGGGAGCCCCCAAAAATAAAGATCTGTTAGTACCTGCCAGATTACCCTCAGTTGCAATGACCCTTACATGAAATTTGTAAAGGACATAGAACCACAAACACTATAGCAAAGGTGCTGCTGTGTACATGGTGCAAGTCACTTCAGTCGTGCCTAACTCTTTGTGACCCTATGGACTGTAGCCTTTCAAAGATATTGACCCCCAAAGAGTCCTAAAGCATGACTGGCTCTCCTTAATTCACAAGCAGCCCTCAGAAGGCAGCAGCTTGTGTTAAGCCCATGAAACCAAAGGACAGGACCAGCAGGGAAAGGACTTACCAGAAAAACCACATGCCCTGCCTGGAAATGACTGGATAGGTTTTAACCTGTAGAAGAATATGGACTCTAAATGCCAAGGGTTTCAGACGTTCATTTGAGATATGCCTCACAACTCTTCGGGCTTGGTGATGAAAGAAAGAATCACAGTACCATCTGTCATCACAGAAAACCCAAAGGGCCCCAGAGCCTCTTCCACATTGAGCAGCTGATGCGGATTTAGTCAATCTGGACAGTTATTTATGCGTTGAGGTCACACTTTGGCCAATCTTTTGCTTACGACTTTAACCAAATAAAGCCTTCTCTCTCCACATGTCTCTTGCCAAAGTCAGGTTGAGAGATGGTTCTTTGAGAGGATTATTTTGGCAGGAGATACAGGGATCCTCTCACACAAACACAGTAACGAGGCCTGATGATACACCAGTCAGGGAGCTAAATGATGTTAAAGCTGAAAAGCAAACTCAAGTCCTTTCCTTTGCCCCTCTTGTTCTTTGAGAGATTTTGTTTGTTTAACAAAAATGTTCCCCAAATGTCAATGAAAGGCCCAAAGGGAAGTAGTTTACAGAGTTTTCCCATTCGATCTTCCTCTTGTTCTTTCTTTGTTCTGCTTCGTGACATATTGGTCTCTAACTTCTCTGTGGCTGGAAATATTCTAGGCTGACACTCTAAAGGAGAGAGATTGACATATACACATTACAAAGTAGAAAGCGGGTGAGAACCTACTGTGTAGCACAGGTTAGCGCATCTTCTCAGTGCTCTGTGTTGACCCAAACAGGAAGGAAGCCCACACAAGAGGGGATACGCGGATGCATGTGACTGAGTCACTTTGCTGTACAGCAGGAACTAACACCACATTGCAAAGCAACTGTATTCCAATTAAAACAAAGAGAGAGGGGTGGAAATAAATCCTAGTGTCTGTGAATTGTTGCTAAATTACATATGTCCACTTGCAACCAAGAATTTAAACTCTGAGCCAAAACACAGGAGCAGAAAGAAAAATCCCTTCCTTGTTTGTTGTAAACATTGTCTGTGATTCCATGTGGCTTGGAGGAGCTTCAGTGAGGCCCACTCTGGTCCCTCCACTCTCAGAGTCACTAGCCAGGTACCTGAGCAATTACTTCCGGCCTCTGGGCCTCGGTTTCCTTATATGGAAGAAGAGAGAATTGAACAAAATGATCCTTAAGATTCCTCCCTGAGCCTTAGTTATGCTGGGAACCTCGATTCTATTATTCAGACCTGTACATGTTGTGAGGTGCAGTGAGATGGAAGAGGCCCTGGGATTTTATGCTTCGTTTCATCCTCTTGGAAATGAAGGAGTTGGATTCAAAGAAAGCTGAGTCTTCTACTGGATCCAATGTTCTGTCACATAGAGTTTGATGAAGCTCCCTCCCAATCTGTCCCAGATGGGTTTATCGCATGGAAATTTTTGGAGAAATACTTGATGGGCCTGTATGTAAAATGAGACCTGTCCCCTCGGATCACTAGATCACAAGAGGCAAGTTTGGCATCCTATCTCTTGGCTGTTGAGCCTCATCATTAGAATGAGGGTTCTCAGTTCACCATAAAAGGGAGGGGCTAAGAGCTTTATACTGGGACTGCTAAGATGGGGTGACTCTCCATATTCTATATTCTGCATCATACTGTAAGAGATAAAAGTGCTTACTCCTGCATACCTAGTTATTACTTCACTGAAAACAAAAATGTATTTCAGGAAGAGGGAAAGATCCAAACGATATTCTAAGCGAATACCATGGGTGGAAAAGTAAAGACAAAATCATCCACTCAAATAGTACCGAGTAGCCAGGAATTTATGGGAACAATTTATGGATCTCTCAGGAACCAGAGTATAAGAGGATAAAGGGAAATAAAATGCTTTGTAGGAGACAGAATCTTCTGAGACACTGTATTAAAAAGTATCAGTTCAGTTCAGTTGCTCAGTCATGTCCAGCTCTCTGCAACCCCAGGGACTGCAGCACACCAGGCTTAATCATTAAATAAGTATTTTGCTGTAAAGGAAATGAAGGAAATTATTCACAGCTTCTTAAAATAATGAAACAAATATTAAGGGATGTGGAAATAAGAGCAAATTTTAAAAAATATTATCTGTATTCAAATTTTACACTCTTGACAAAGCAGTTAGTGTTATGTGAATTTTTCTGTTATGTGTTATACTTCAATTAAAAGTTTTTGAAAAGCAAATTTCTTAATTTAAGAAGTTTTTTTTTTTTGAGGCGAACAGAAGATAATTAAGATAGAAATATGCTCAGCTGGCTGTATACTTATTGCTGTTGACAGTGAATATGGAGAGTTCTTCACGGGATGCAGGAATTTTGGAATACATCTTGTCAAAGGCATACCTAACTTCCAAAGTCCTCAGTTAAAGAGTAACTATGGGGGAGTTTCAGTTAAGAGCATCATAAGTAAAAGAAAACCCAACTGACAGTGGCTGAAACAAATAGAGGTTTATCTTCCTTATCTAAAAAGTAAGTCCAGAGTGGGTGGTTGCAGCCATTTATTCAGCTACTGGAAGGTGCCGTCCAGGACCCAGACATTTTTCATCTTTCCCTTTCTCCATACTCAACAGGTTAGCGTTCATCTGAAACCTCATGTGCCCAAAATGACTGCCATAATCCCAGGCACTGTCTCTGTGTCCAAGGAAAGAAAAAGAAGAGGGCCAACACCAAGTATACCTTTCTCTTTATCAGGAAAGCAAAAACCTTCTTATTGGTCATAACTTTAGCACATGACCACTCCAGCTGCCTCTACAGTGGGAATTAGACAGGGAGAGAAAAGTTGAGAATGACTGCTGGGGTAGCCAGAAATCAGTGTCTGCCAGAGAATGTGTCTTGAAGAGAATAATCCTGTGGCTTGTTATTGAAAAGAAGTAAGGACAGAGGCCCTCTGGGGATATGGCTCAGGACTTCCAACATTTCTAATAAAAATCATTAAATCATGGTTCTCGGGTTAAGACACCATTTAGAAAGCAAGTAGCCTTATTTTTTACCCTGAATTGGCCATTAGCTCTAACTAATGCTGTTTCCAAGCCTCAGTCTTTCACAGTATAGAATAAGAATAATGTTTATGCCCTGCCGAACTTGGGTCTTTTCATTCAGTCATTCACTTCATCAACAACTATCTACTCCCCACCTGCTATGTATCAGGTCTGTGCCCATGCCCAGGATGCATAAATAAATCCTCCAGAACCCCCGCCCTCAATGACTCGCCTTCTAATAGGGAGGGGAAGTCAGAGAATAGTTACTGAGCACTGTCTCATGTCAAGCTCACAGGGTGCTCTGTATTAAAAAGATATGTATGATATATTAATAGAAGATGTGTAACCATGATATAACAGGTAAGGTGGTGCAATAGTGTATTCAAGAAGAGTGCTTTGGGACTGAGAAGGGAAAAGGACACATTAGCTGGGGAACTGGGAAAGGGTTGGCCAAGGAGATACGGTCTGGACAAGGCTTGAAAATGAGCTGGAGTCTTCTGCGGAAGAGGTGCCAAGGGGCAGAGTCGCTTCTGGTGGAGGCATAGTTGATTCAAAAGCGTTGAAGGCTCCAGAGGGCCTAGCTTGTTTCCAAAAGGCGAGTGGCTCACTCCGCTCAGCCTTTGGGCGGTGAAGCAGGGAGATGGTTGGAGTCAGTGTGTGGACCATCTTAGGACTCTGTGCAGGAGGAGTTTGGCCTGGGGGAGCCGCTGGGAACACAGGACGAGACATGACCTGACTTATGCCTCAGAAAGGTCATCCCGGAACCTCCAGGCGGGGCTGGTGGAGTGGTACCCACGAGTCTGTTTAGGAGGCTTTGGCATTGTTCCTGGTAAGCGATGATGACTCAGTTACTCAGCTAAGCAGTAGCCGGGCCAGTTCATTTGGTTTCTGGAGAAGGAGATGATGGAGCACGGTACCTGTGACTGTGAGTCAAGATGCACTCCCTAGGGGTACTTGCCACTTGTCCCCACGATGGTTTTCTTAATGTAGGGCTACAGTCTGTGTTACTAATGCAAAGAAATTAGTATAGGCCTCCACATCCATTCTTATAAACATTTATCTTTAGGGTTTACAATTTAAATGGTTTACAATATTTTTGGTAATTTTTGATCCTCAAGAGCTGCAGGCAGTGCTCGGATCTCTTCTGGAATGTGTCCTGGAGAGCTGGTGGTCCCAGCTGCCAGGCCTCCAGCCCTGCTTCCAGAAGGCAGACAGTGGTCCTAAAACATGGCTTTGCAGGGCGTCCGTTACATTCAGCTACTGCTGTCGAACCAGACGGGCAGCTTTTGGTGACGGATTGGATGTGTTAAGAGACAGAGAGAGGGAGGGAGGAATCAAAACAGATTCTGAGGTTTCTCTCACAGCAGGCGGGTGACACATCAGCTCAGGGAAAAGAAGAGCAAGTCTTTGATTTCAGTGCTTGTTTGGGCAGAGTTATAACTCCCCTCTTGCCCCTGCATCTCCATCCCCAGCCTCACCCCAGTCTGATTTCAAGGTCATGTTCTGGGATGAGGCTACGATGGCCTGGATCCCTTGCTCCTGCGTGTGAAATGGCAACGGGTGGCCAAAGCAAATGCAGACAGCAAGGAGGGAGAGGGGCTGGCCCCTGCCCAGGGCTGGGGGCCCAGGCCAGGGAGTGGGGCTGACCAGGGCTGAACTCCCCAACCCTGCCTCATCGTGTCTGCAGGCAGTCCTTCTGCTTCCCCACAGCACAGCCTAATGGTTCTGACATTTTTCTAGACCAGTGGAGGCAATTGGACTTTTCATGATGCTTCAACTTCTCAAGCATGTGACTGGTACTTGAATTACCAAGAGACCTCTCTTTATAACTGCATCTGCTCGTTCGGTCTGTGACCCAATTAGTACATTCTTGTTGGGAGTGTATTGGAAGACCCTGTACCCTCTTGATTGCTCCTTATAATTATCACTATCATCCTCCTTTGAAGCCCTGTTGTGATTATACACTTCAAAGGAGCTACTGAAATGCCCTCTCATGCCGTGTGGAAATGCTCACAGCTCCGACTCAAGGACAGTCATCCGAGAGTGGATCTTGTCCTCTCCCTACATATCAGAGCCCCATAGCTCCCTTTTCACTTTCTTTCCTCCACAGCTCCACCTCTTCCCCTGCAGAGGTTTGTAGTCACACATTCTTCCTCTAATAAGCAGACTCGATCTTCTCTCTGAGGCCCAAAGAGCTACACTTAACAAACACGGATCAATCAATACATGGGCCTTATCAGTGTTAGGGTTACTGGCAGGTGCCTCCCAGCAAACAGTTTTGCAGTTTCACCATCAGCCCCCTGCCCCTTCCAAACATACATTCGTATTTGCTTCTTCTTTCCTGAGATTACACTATCTGGCAAGTCTAATTCAAATGAAAATTGATCCAGTCGACTCACCCAGATGCAGGTGGAAGCCTGTGTTTGTCTTGGGGAAGCAGTTTTCACCAAACTGAGGGAAATCAGGTCCTTTGTTCTGATGTTGTCTCTGCCCAGTGGCCTGAATGTTTTCATCTGCTTGATTTTATGGAAAGTTCCTTCCACCATTTAATTATGGCCACATGGTATCTGGTTGTATAAAGCACCCCCATGCTGTAGGAACATTCACAGTAACTTACTGAGATAAAGGACAAGATGCTGACTCAGTAAATTACTTGTCTTGCTCTTCAGTGTGAGGCTGAAAGCCATGGTGGGCCCAGGCAAGTGTCCTCATGAAAGTGACCCCTTCCCTCTTTTTGGTACTCTGTCCCCTCTCTCCTTATCTTACTGTTGAAGGAATGCTTATGTAATCCTTAAGTTCAGCGAGAAGCAATATGGAGCTTCCCTGGTGGCTCATTTGTAAAGAGTCCACGTGCAGTGCAGGAGAGGTGGGTTTGATCCCTGGGTCAGGAAGATCTGGATAAGGAAACGGAAACCCACTCCAGTATTCTTGACTGGAGAGTCCCATGGACAGAGGATAGACGAGAAAATTAAAGGTAACCCAATGGATGATGATGAGAAAATAAAACCTTTTTAAGATGTCAGAAGAAGGTGTGGACACAGGTCATTCGTGGCTCTGAATTACTTACAGATGACTTGCGGCTCTCATCATTTTCCCAAGCATCATAAGACTTTTGGGGAAATTCTGGTTGTATGCTTTTTCATGAGGGAGTTTTATGTGGAGCAGAGTCTGACTCAGGCTGCTGTATCAAAATACCATAAACTAGGTAGCTTATCAATCACAAAGATGTACTGCACACAGGCCTGGAGGCTGGAAGCCCTAGAGAAGGGTGCTGGCATGGTCAGGCAAGGGCCTTCTTCCAGGACACAGACTCCCTACATCCTGCTGAGTCCTCACAGAGCAAAGGGAGCAGGGAAGCCCATGGGGCCTCTTTTTAAGAACACTAATCCCACTTGTGAGAATGCGTCCTCATGACCTAATCACCTTCCAGGGACCCCACCTCTAAAAAACCACCACTTCGAGCATTAGGGTTTCAATGTATGAATTTGAGGGGACTCACACATTCAGTACACGGCTGTCATCCTTGAGTCTGTGTACCACTGGTTCCTCATTAAGGATTTTGCACAACCCAGAACATAGGGCAGAACGTCTTGTTCATAAAGGACAGTTAAAGTGTGATCCTTTCAAGAGACCGAACCATCTGTTTTTACCTCGGAATCGGAGCTTTGGCCTTCTTGATTTACTGTCTGGTGGCAAGAGTCTGCAGGCTTCCCAGATGGCGCTAGTGGTAAAGAACTCCCCTGCCAATGCAGGAGACGCGGCTTCAGTCTCTGGGTCGGGAAGATCCCCTGGAGGAGGAAATGGCAACCCACTCTAGTATTCTTACCTGGAGAATCCTATAGACAGAGGAGGCTGGCGGGCTACAGTCCATGGAGTTGCAAAGATTTAGACATGACTGAAGTGACTTAGCACACACACATAGGCAAGAGTCTGCATTTCTGGAATTTTAACATGCAACTCAACCGTTCACTTGTTCAGCACCTTTTATAGAGTGCCTGCTGCATCTGGAGCAGAGTGCTAAGCCATGCTGTCAACCTGCTAAAGGGTTGGGTCCACAGGCCTTTAGTGAGGAAGGAGAGAAACCATGGGAGGCTTGACTGAAATTGGGATCCATTTGCCACCGCACCTTTCAAGAATGGCCTCCTTAGAGACAGGAGATGAGCATGAAGACCAGAGGTTGCTCGTAGTTTACCAGCCACCTTCTTTATTTTTTTTTAATTTTTTTTTATTATTTTTTTTGCCATACATTGTCATGATATCACCATGGGTTTACATATGCTTCCCCTCCGGATCCCCCCTCCCTCCTCCCTCCCCCCCGGGAAATCTCGCTGCACCAGTCCCGAGCATCAATCCTGGGCTGGCAATTGATTAGACACATGACAATTAACATGCTGCAATGCCCTTCTCCCATATCATCCCACCCTTACCCTCATCCACAAAGTCCACGAGTCTATTCTATACATCTGCGTTCCTTTTGTTGTCTCCCATGTTGGGTTCTCGTTACTGTCTTTCTAAATTCCATATATATGTGTTAATATACTGTATTGTTGTTTTTGCTTCTGGCTTACTTCACTCTGGATAATGGGCTCCAGTTTCGTCCATCTGAGTAGAATTGCTTCAAATGAATTTTTTTTTAATGCTGAGTAATATTCCATTGTGTATATGTACCACAGCTTTCTTATCCATTCGTCAGTTGATGGGCATCTAGGTTGCTTCCATGTCCTGGCTATTGTAAACAATGCAGCGATGAACATTGGGGTACACGTGGCTCTTTCAATTCTGGTTTCCTCGGTGTATATGCCCAGCAGTGGGATTGCCGGGTCATATGGCAGGTCTATTTGCAGCTTTTTAAGGAACCTCCACACTGTTTTCCATAGTGGCTGTACTAGTTTGCATTCCCACCAACAGTGTAAGAGGGTTCCCTTTTCTCCACATCCTCTCCAGCATTTATTGCTTGTAGACTTTTGGATGGCAGCCATTCTAACTGGTGTAAAGTGGTACCTCATTGTGGTTTTGATTTGCATTTCTCTGATAATGAGTGATGTTGAGCATCTTTTCATGTGTTTGTTAGCCATTTTTATATCTTCTTTGGAGAAATGTCTGTTAAGTTCTTTGGCCCACTTTTTTTTTTTTTTTTATTCCCCCCTCTTGATGCTCTTAGTTTTTATAATGAGCATCATTTACTGGAATATATTTTACCTTAGTCCTCCGGCCACCCACATGAGAGAACGCGATCAACCTCTGGGTTACAAAATTCACAAGGCATTGTAAGAAACAAGGCCCGCAGAGCAGTATGATTAAAACCATTAAGACAAGAGTAACAATAGTTTTCCACCAGTCTCCCTTTACCCAGGATAGGACCGAAGTCCAAAAGGGAATATTTTCATTAGACATGGCTTTCACTTGGTTTTGCATATCCTCCAAGGCAGTAGATACATTTGCAGACAGGTCAGGTATGTGTACACAACATTCGACTTTAATTATGGCACAAGTCCCACCTTGGGCTAAGCAGCGATTTCTTAAGGGCCAGATAGTAAGTATCTCAGGCTTTCAGGTCATACAGTTGCTGTCGGTACTGTTCAGTCCTGCCATTGGATGGAGAGTAGCCACAGATAATATGTAAAAGAGTGAGCATGGCAGTGTTCCTCTAAAACTTGATGTACAAAGACACAAAGTTAAATTTGGCCGAAGGGTGATAGCTTGCTGACCCCTAGTTATAAGCTAATGGTCTCACGGTGAGGGTTTCTTGTATCTAGCTGCTGCTTTGAGGTGTTTGAATCTGCCCAAAAATATGTCAGTCTGCGTCTGTAATCAACAAGCTGTGTGATTGCAAAGTTATGACATAAAATAGTATGTGCACTCTATAATGGGGCGTCCCTGGTGGCTCAGTGGTAGAACGATCCACCTGCCAATGCAGGAGACGCGAGTTCGATCCCTGTGTCAGGAAGATGCATGCAGGCAGATTCTTTACCACCGAGTCAGCAGGGAAGCCTGGTCATTTGATATACCTGTTGTAAGAACGGGCGTCTTGGGTGTCAGTACACTGGGAGAGCTGGAGTGAAGGCGTGACCCAGAGGATAAGCTCTCATGAATAGGAGATTTTTACATTGTCTCCCTGAGAATCCATGTCCTTCTTCACACTTCCTTATTGGCTCCTCTTACCCAAGACTCACTGGTGAATGAAGTGCTGAGCAGGAATTTGAGGAACTGTCTGCTGTTTAGTGTTTCTTCAGCGACTCTTCCTTACCCTCTTCCTCTCTGGCTCCTTGTCCCTGCAGAGAACATCAGGAAGGGAAGATAGTCCCTCTGGTGCTTTCTCAGTGCAAATTTTGCTGCTGTCTTTAAGTGTTGCAATAATGGCATTAAGGAATTTTTGAACTGCTTTTTGGAAAATACAACCATCTGTACTTCACGTCACACTGACACCAAAATAATTCCACATAACTTACCCCATCCCTGTTACCAAATCAACCCTAGAAAGGCTGGAAGAAAATAGAATATGTATCAAACTTCCAGAATGAGAAGGATTTGTAAGAGCTTGGGTGACACACAGAATCACAAAGGAAAAGAAAATTAAGAGATTTGACACAGGAGAGTTTCTTCTGTTTGCAAAAGAAAAGCAGAAGCAAAGGAAAACTAAAAAAAACACAGTCTGTAAAATGTGTTTATAAAAATGACCAAAGGTTAATATAGTTACAGCATGGAAAATTCACATAAACTGGTTAGAAACACTTAAAGTCTCCAGTCGAAGAATTTACAAAGGACATGAACAGTCAATTCAAATAGAAAAATAAAAACTAATCACTTAACATCAGGAAAAATAGTCAACCTTGCTAGCAGTCAAACTAAAACTCAGAAGTGGCTTATGTTTCACCTATTAAGTTAGGAGCATAACTTATAATGTTCTCCACTGTTGCCAGAAGCTGCTGATCCTCCTGTGGCCATGGCCTTGCAAAGGGGTAGAACTTTTGAAAACTAATTAGTATATACCAAGAGCCTTGAAAAATATAATGTACTATGACCCAGTAATCCCACTTCTGGGAATTTATCTGTAGGAAAAATAAAAGCAGCCAGTAGAATATTAATTTTAATTTAAAATTTAATTTTAAGGCAATATTTTAGGAGAATAGGATAAGTTTAAGGCTTCCCAGGTGGCACTAATGGTAAAAGAATCCTCCTGCTAATGCAGGAGACCTAACAGATGTGGGTTTAATTCCTGGGTCTGGAAGGTCCCCTGGAGGAGGAAATGGCAACTCACTCCAGGATTCTTGCCTGGAGAATCCCCTGGACAGAGGAGCCTGGCAGACTATGGGCAATAGTTGCAAAGAGTTGAACATGACTGAAGCGACTTAGCATGTTCACACATGCGTGCAGAATAAGTTTACTCCATGGATATAATATAATATCACTTAAAACCATTAATTCATAATTATTTTTATAAATTTTTGAGAGAACTGTATGTCAGGTGTATACAACAGCATGGGAAAATACAAAAAGTTATTAATATTATGTTTTATAAATATTGTATGGTATATTTTATAATACAATAATATAGTCTTCAACAATGCTTATCATGAGTCAGGCATTGTTCTTGGTGCTTTGCATGTAAAAACCCATTTGAGTCTCACAATAAATATATGAGATACTGATATTCCCATTTCTGAGATGAGATCATTGAAGCACAAAGTTAAATACCTTGTCCCAGGTCATACAGCTCCTGAGTGGCACAGATGGCATTCAAACTCAGGTATTCTGGATCTTAAGTCCTTATCCTTAACCACTATGCAATTAATGGCAACAGTTTTTAAATTGAGGTATTTACTTTTTAAAAAATAAAAACACCAAAAATGTAATGGCATTTGTATTGAGGCACAAAAGAGTGTTGGTATTTTTTCTGGGCTCAGTTGCTCAATTTTTGTCATTCTAAATTACAAAATATTTAGGTTTTTAAAGTTCTCTTCAGTTGGCTGTCCTAGAGTTTGAGGGTGTGTTACCTGTGCACAGGTGTCCTTCACCAGAAATCCTTGTGATGCTGAAGGTCAGTGACCGCTGGGATCATAGTGAGCCTTGGATTGGGCTGACAAGGGTACCCTGGCTCACTCCCTACAGATACAGTGAAGGGGGATGTGAACCGAGGAAGCTGTGTAGACAAAGGATCACAAAGTGAATGGGCTGGACTTGTTTGCCCATGCTCTGAGCCCAGAGTGTTTGCCATGGCTCCCGTATAGTTGGCTTCCCTGGCTGCTCAGTCCTTAAAGAATCTGCCTGCAATGCAGGAGGCCTGGATTTGATCCCTGGGTTAGGAAGATCACCTGGAGAAGGAATAACTCACTCTAGTATTCTTGCTTGGAGAATCTGCATTTCTTCATTTAGGTAGCTCTCCCCAGTGCCATAAGCCTGAGGGTACTTGAAGCTATTCTTAAAGATGGTAATTAAAATTATCTGTCTTTATTTATTTAGTCCACACTGTGCAGCTTGCAGGATCTTAGTTCCCCAACCAGAAATTGAACCTGTGTCCCCTGCAGTGGAAGGGCAAAAATCTTAACCCTGGACCACCAGCGAAATCCCCAAAATTATCTGTTTTAATTCTAAAAGCTAGTTTAATCATGCACAATATTCTGTTGCTAAGACCGGTCTTAGAGGATGGATTTGGTGAGGCAATGCCGGGGACACAGCGCCCCCACTGAAACTATTCTGTTAGTCTACAAAATGTGCCTGAACTGGTTCAAAATTTAGATAAGAGACTGGCAATCATGGTGCTGGCTTTCCTGGTACCAAGGGAGGGATGTGGGTTAAAGGCATGTTCCATCCCTCCACATGGGTCAGTAAGTGAGGTCACCTCCTGTCTGTCCAGAAACCAAGTTCATTTCTGCTAAGGAGCAAGATTTTTTAAATTGCCAGCTAAAGTAAGAGTTGGGTGCTCTAGGCATAAGTACAGCTCTTAAAACAGAAACATTGAAAACATTGTAAACTGTAAATATTTTTCCTTCCTCTTTTTACACACATGTTTTAATTGGACAAGTAATTCATGGTCACCCCAGAAAAATGTTAAGAGCCAAATTTAAAAAAAAAAAAACAAGAATAAGGCTAATCATTTGATATGCTAGATGTAACCACGATTACAGCTTTGTTTACTTCTGGACTTTTTATGCCTATATGCAAAATATGACTTATTTTTTTAATCTTCTAATAAAGTTTGTTTCTAAGAGTTTGCAATCACCAAATTACTGAATTGGCTGATTTGAAAGGAACTGAAGCACAGTCTCCTTATATTTGCAACCCTAAACTAACCCAAGACTATGAGGTTGCATTGAATTGGCTTGGGGTCAATTGACATCTTAATATTGAATCTCTTGAACATGAACAGTGTATCAATCACAGTTATTTGGGGTTTATAATGCTCATTTTTGTATATTGCAGTTTACCTTCAAGTGATATTATACCACTTCATATAGTCTAAGAACCTCACAATAATTTCTCCTCTCCTAGCCTTCATGTTATTGTCATCTTATATGCACCTGCTATAAATGCTATAATACATTATTTTTGAACAAAATTACTTTTATTATATTTTAAAGAGATGTCAAATAGGTAAGAAAAGTTTGTCTGTCTACTCACGCAGTTACCATTTCCAGTGCTCTTCATTGTTTTTGTGTAGATCCATCTTTTTATGTTTGGATAAATTTTAATTTTTTTTTATATTTTCCTACTTCCTGAAGAATTTCTTTTTACCATTTCTTACAATTTGGGTCTGTGGTAATGATTTTTTTTAGCTTTTTCTTTCTTTCTTTTTTTTTTTTGGCTGCACCACACAGCATGTGAGATCTTTAGTTCCCCAACCAAGGGTTGAACCCATGACGCCTGAAGCAGAAGCACAGAATCTTAACCACTGGACCACCAGGGAAGTCCCTTTTGCCTCCATTTTTGAGATATATTCCCACTGGGTATAAAGCTTCAGGTTGACAGTTGTTTTTTTCAGTACTTTAAAGAGGTCACTCCGTTATTTCTCCCTTGCATTGCTTCCAGTGAGAAATCTGCCATTGTACTTATTTTTGTTCCTCTGCACATAATATAGCTTTTTTCCTCTGGCTGCTTTTAGGCTTTTTTCTTTATCACTCATTTTGAACTATTTGCTGATGATGTCTCTTGGTATGGATTTATCTTTCTTATGCTTAGAGTCCATTATGTTTCTTAGATCTGCAGATTTATGATTTTTCCTCAAATTTGGAAAAATTTTTGTCTTTTCAAATATTTTTTCTGCCCTCCCCACCCCGGTAGGAACTTCAGTTGAACTTATATTAAGCTACCAGCAGGCATCCCACAGCTCCCTGATGCTCTTTTCATTTTTGTGATTCTTTTTTCTCTGTTTCATTTCAGATCATTTCTATTGCAACTATCTTCAAGTTCACTAATCTTTTCTTCTGCCATGTCTAAGTTGCTAATAATCCCATCCAGTCTGTTTTTCATCTCAGACACTATGATTTTCGTTTCTCGGAATTTGGATTGGGTCTTTTTTTATATCATTTCTATCTCCACTTAACTCCCTGAACATATAGAATACAGTTACAATAAGTGCTCTTATGTCATTTTCTGTAAATTTTAACAACTTTGTCAGCTCCTGGTAAGTTGTGATTGGTCGATTATTCTGTTTTTGGGTAGTGTCTTCTTGTTTCCTGGCATGCCTGACCATCTTTGATGTCAGACAGTGTGACGGTTACCTTGTTGGGTGCTGTATATTTTATATTCCTATAAATACTCTTGACTTTCATCTTAGGAGTTATTTGGCAGCTTTGATCTTTCGAGGGTCTTGCTTTCATGATTTGTTAGGCATGTCTGGAGCAGTGCTCCATCTGAGAGGCTAATCATTACCCACTAAAAAATGTTTTTCTACTCAATGCCTTGGGAATTATGAGCTTTTCTAATTTGGCTAGTGGAAACAGACACTGTTCTTTAAGCCTTTCAGATGGCTTTTTCCCCTTTAACTTCGGGTGGTTTCCTCACACATCCCTACTCTTCTGAGTGTCCTCGGGGGACCGTCTGCAGGTCTCTGGGTCCTCCTCTGGTGCTTCTCCTTCCTCTCTGGTGCTCTGTCCTGCAAAGTCCAGGCATATTAATGTCCTCAGAGCCTCAGCTCTATCTCCTCAATTCAGTGAGTCTGCCAGGTAGTTCCCCATCCCTGCACTGCAGCCTGGATGGTGAAGTCTCTCAAGGCGGAAAGCAGGGCAGTCCTAGGGCCCGCCTCTTTTCTGTCCTTCATTGCCTGCCTCATGTCCAGTGTGGTAAAGATTATTGTTTGATTCATTTTGTCTGTTTTTTTTTTTCATTGTTTCCATAGCAGTAGTCAGTCCAGTCTCTGACACTCCGTCTTGAAGAGAAGCAGGAGTCTCCCGACACTAGATTTTCTTGGCCTCTTGGTTTGTTTACTGCTGGCTTTGAGGGAGAGCCCAGTGCCCTGATGAAGAGCATAGGCAGTAGAATCAGACCAAGTGAAGCTCTGGTCCAGCACTTCCTAGCTGTGCAACCGAGGTCACGTTAACCTGGCTGCTTCTCCCTTCCCTTGTCTGTAAAATGGGGATGATAATAGTTATGGCTCAATGGATTTTTGAAAGGCTAAAACAAGATCATGCATTTGAAAGCATGACACAGTTCCTAAAACTTGGTGACACGTTCATCTTAGCTATAATTTAAATTATTATAAGACCCCAATAAATACATGCCAACTGAATATCTAACTCTTGGCCCAAGAACCATATGTGTCCTCACCATAGGTGACTGGGACCTGGGACCCAGCACTGGCAAAGCAGGAAACCTCAGCGTGTGTTCCCTGAAGGAAGGTCTAGCCATGAGGCCCCAACTCTCCCCCACCCATAATTGCTATTATTCTAAGTTTTCATCTCCTAAATAACAGACCTGGTTTGTTTTTTTTAATTTTTCAGGGGAAGACAGGAAGACCCCCAGTGAATCAAATAGCCCTTCTTCCTCATCCCTCTCAGCTCTGAGTGATTCAGCCAACAGCAAGGACGATTCAGACAGCTCTCAGAAGAACAAGAGTGGAAACAACCTGCTGGTCATCTCTGTCATGCCTGGGAGCCAGCCCTCCCTGAATAGTGAGGAAAAGCCAGAGAAAGGTAAGGGAGGAGGTGGGCTGCTCTGCCCAATCCTATCCGCTCTGCAGGGATGACCCAGTCTTGAGATGAAGCTCTGGAGAGAAGTGATGTTGGGAAACAGATATCAGGCCTGGGAACAGCATAACACATAGCCTCTAAAATTTTCATACGGAGTTTTGACTTGGTTTGCCTCTGTGTATGGAATGGAAGGAAAGGATGGGGAGCGTAACATTGATTCCAAAACTGTGTCTTTAACTCATTTTGGCTCAGAGATGCCGGGAGCAGTGCCTGGAACAGTGTAGCTGGAGGGAAAGAGAAGGAGGAGGGGTGGTCTCCGTCCTACCCCTGCCCTCCTCTCCCTCTGCCCCCTGCACCCGTACACCCAGCCTCGGTCCTTGCAGGGTTCGAATGCGTTTTTTGCAACTTTGTCTGCAAGACGAAGAACATGTTTGAGCGCCATCTGCAGATCCACCTCATCACCCGGATGTTTGAGTGCGATGTGTGCCACAAGTTCATGAAGACCCCCGAACAGCTGCTGGAGCATAAGAAGTGCCACACGGTCCCCACCGGTGGGCTCAAGTAAGGAAAGCAAGTACAGAACCTTTTACTGTGTTGTTTTATTAAGCACCCTGCCTCCGTCCCTTGCCCCATCCCCTCCCCTGAAGGTTTTGGGGTCATGGAGAAGGGGGAGCTTGGCCTGGGCGGGGGCATTAGTCAGGCACACCTCTGCTGCCTTTAGCTGGATAGGAATTAGACCTGTCCCCCAGGAGGTCAGCAGATGTCAGCACGAGACTCCATTTCCCAAGACAGTCAACGCGCTGAAGCAGCCCATCGCGGGCATGCAAGAGTAGACTCAGCCTACACCACCTGAGTTCCATTCAGACTTGACTGTAAGGGGCTTAGGGGTTATAACGTGTCCGCACGTCCTAAATCATTACACTGTCACTGCACTTCACCATCTCTATTTTTTAGATGATTTGCCACAAGCCTTTTAAATAAGCCCTACAACTACCCCAACCACACCCGCCTCCAGATACCGGATACTTGCCCGTGTGAACAGGCAAGAGGCAACACTTTTCATGCAAAGATCACATGCCTCGTGTCTTCCTGCAAATATGCCTTACGCCTTCCCAGGAGCTGGAATTGGGATCTCGCTGGTGTCGCCTTCGTGAGCTCTGACACCTCTGGTCACATGTTCTTCGCAGATCCCCAAAGACCTAGACAATGAGCATCATCATTAACCAACGTTTGCAACAAGCCCTCTGGTAGAAGAGAGACCCATCCGTGATTATCAAAACACGCTGTGTGTCTGGCTTGATAATAGGTGCTAAAGGACAAACAAGGAAGAAAACATAATTCCACCCTCGGGAAATGTACGTCCGAGCTCTACCAGAGTTTAATCTTCCTGGCGCTTCTGAAATCAGAGGCCCCGTTCATGAGGCACTTGTGTTCTAGGAAAGAGAAAGAAGCATCTGTCACTGGGCACAGAAAGACACACCACTTTCAAAGCATAATTATTCATGTTTAGCTGAACTGATGGTGTAATTAAAAGAATGAAAAATGACATTTTACTTAACACAGGAACAAGAACACCTTTTGTTTTTAAACACTTTTTTTATCTTTGAAACTCACAGCTTGCCAGAGAAGTGGCATGACTGTCCTGAATGGGCGAGGGGTGCAGCGAACCCAGCTGGAGCTCGGGAGTCAAGTGTGGGGGGCAATGCAGGGTGGAGTCCCTGGGCTCCTGCCCGGTCAGGGAAACCCTCCTCAAATACTCCCCGAGAAAGAGGAAGTGGCACCCACTGTCAGATCCCATTTTGGTTCACTCTTGGGGCTGATTAGGTGGGGTGGGGGTTGGGGGTAGGAGGAATGGGAGTGGGGCGATGATCGTTCAAGACTACCAGTAAATGGGAAATGCCTAGCACATGCTTGTTTGGGAATTTGATTTGGTGTATTCCCACTGTCCCCCTCTAAATATGAGTGTACTTTTATGTATTTTTTTTAAAAGCCATGTATTTCCTTGGTTGGTTTAGTGCTCACTGCCCTTCCTAGAAGCCCAGTCACGCCCTTTACCTGCTGCCCCAGCCAGTTGTGGCTTTGCCAGTTAACCCCCTTTCCTCGGGGACCTAAGGAGTTCCCGAGCCTCTGACCCACTGGCGAGGATGCCGAGTGAACCCTGATGCTTTGGCAGGTGTAGACACTTCCCACGCACTGCTAACGGTCCCCGATGTAATAGTGTATGTTCTAGGATGACCAAGTAGAAGAATACTTTGACAAAATTGCTAATGCCTTCTGGCTATACAGTGAGCCTTTTTTTTTTTGTTTTTGTTTTGTTTTCCCTTTGCCATCTCAGAGAATTAATTTGTCAGAGAGTGTCTTTACAATAAATAACGCGAACCTAGAAAACCCTTTCCCTCTGCCTGAGCAGCGAAAGACAGATTGAGCCGTGGGTCACAGAAATGTCCTTAACATGAGACAGACCGCTGATGTCTAAATTGCTTTTCTGTGATGGGACTGCTTGTACTCTATATCCTGTTCATAATGCAGATCAAATAAGATTATACTATTATTTTTCTTTTGCCGTAGCTCAGGACAGTGGTGAGTTTCAGACTCCTCTAGGTAAGGCCCAGCTTGGCGTAGGGGTTGTGTGTGCACCTGACCTGGGAATGGGCTTTCTAGTTCTCTGCGTGCACCCCTCTGGGAGCTGAGGTTCCGAGGCTAACGGCGGGCTTGGCGCTGAGGAGCAGTGCACGGGCACTGGGTGTGTTGGGCTCTGCTGCAAACCTCTCCAGACCCTCCGAGGACAGTTCACTCCCGGGCCCTGCCCCTGCAGGTGCCAGTCCAGAGCTGAGGCAGCCACTTTTGCATTTGCATCCTTTTGGTAAAGAGAGCATACACGCTACAGCCATCATATCAACCACCGACTCGAGCCCGGCAGCTTCTACAGGGCGAAGCTCAGCAATATCTGAACCTGCCCCTCCCTTGCCCTCCTCGCCCCTCTGGACAGCCAGGGGGCCTGGGGGCAGCGTAGCCTCACTGCCTAGGATGGAGAGGCCCCAACTTTGTCCCGGGGCACAGCCCACCCATCAGGTGACGGAGCTGGGCCTGCAGTCGGCCCTACTAGAATCTGCCTGAATTACTTGTAGAGACCAGTCCAGTAAGGAATCAGTGCCCACTATGGGCTCCTCTACCGAGCCCTGCAGAGAATGCAGAAGGAAGCGGAGTCTTGCCCGCTGAGAGCTTATGATCCCTTTGGATGACTATTATTTCCATGATGTAATAACATGAATCATTAATAATGCATTAATGATGTCTTCAAGATCCAGATAGCAGCTGTCTCCCTCCCCGCCCATCCCTCATTCCTAGACAGGCTGGTGGGTGGGTCTTCTCCTGAGCCGCAGTGATGGTTCTCACCTCCCTTCCCTGATGGAGACCCAGGGCTGTAGGAGAGACAGGTTTTAGGAGTCCAGATCTCTGTATCCACAGCACACTTGCTTCCACACACAGACACACACACACACAGACACACACACACACACACACACAGGCCTTCTCAATCCTAACCACCCTTTAATCAGCACGATTCTGACCCCTACGACTCTCTGTTTGCTGGAGGTAGCTCTCCCCTATAAGCTGTTCTTCAAAACTCTTAGCCTTTCTGCGTGTGCTTGGTGTGGTGCATGAAAAGTCGATTCTTTGTGTTGCTCCCATCTAGAGGGGAGGTCTTGAGGGTGAGCCCTCGGCTGTGGCCGGTGGGGGGCGGGGAGGGCTCCGAGGGGCCGGGCAGGGGGTGGGGGGACTGGAGGGGAGAACAGCTTAGCTGGGCGCCCCCCAACCCGGTACTGGCTCTGCTCCCCTTCCTGCGGGCTGGCATCCGCCGGTGCAGCCAGGAGACCCTGCCCCGCCCCAAGCAGACCGAGGGATGGCTCTGTCCGAAGCAGAGCCACCGAGGGTCCCCAGGAGGCGGCAGGGCCGGGTTGGGCCAGGGGTTAGGTCGGGTCTCGGAGCCGGGAGGGCGGCCGAAGGCAGGCTGGCGAGGCGGGGAGCAGCCGGGGGGTACCCCCGGGCCCCACGGGGCTGACCCGCTCCCGTCCTTGCTTCCCCCCTCCCCCGGCAGGTGCCCATTCTGCATTTATTCCACCAACCGCCCCGCCGCCATGGAGTGCCACGTGAAGACCCACTACAAGATGGAGTACAAGTGCCGGATCTGCCAGACGGTGAAGGCCAACCAGCTGGAGCTGGAGACGCACACCCGCGCGCATCGCCTGGGCAACCACTACAAGTGCGACCAGTGCGGCTACCTGTCCAAGACCGCCAACAAGCTCATCGAGCACGTGCGCGTGCACACCGGCGAGCGGCCCTTCCACTGTGACCAGTGCGGCTACAGCTGCAAGCGCAAGGACAATCTCAACCTGCACAAGAAGCTGAAGCACGCCCCGCGCCAGACCTTCAGCTGCGAGGAGTGCCTGTTCAAGACCACTCACCCCTTCGTCTTCAGCCGCCACGTCAAGAAGCATCAGAGCGCCGACAGCCCCGAGGAGGACAGGAAGGGCCCGGCCCCGGCCTCCCAGGAGGCCGGCGGCCCCGGGGCCCCGCTGCTGGTGGTCGGGAGCGCCCGCCACCTGCTGTCTCCGCTGTCGGTCATGTCCGCCTCCCAGGCCCTGCAGACCGTGGCCCTGTCGGCCGCCCACGGCGCAGGCGGCGGCGGCGGCGGCTCCGAGCCCAACCTGGCACTCAAGGCCGAGCCCTTGAACGGCTCCCCTCTGCGCTTTGACAAGTACCGGAACTCGGATTTCGCCCACCTCATTCCCTTGACGATGTTATACCCCAAGAACCAGTTGGATCTCACATTCCACCCTCCCCGACCCCAGACTGCGCCGCCCAGCATCCCCTCGCCCAAACACTCCTTCCTCGCCTATCTGGGACTGAGAGAGAGAGCCGAGACTGTCTGAGGGCAGCCGGGCTCCGTACCAAAAACCAAGAGACAGAGACGAACAAAAGAAGACAAAACCCACGAAACTTAAAACACAACCCCAGCAGGTGTACGTTGCTGCAAAAACCTACAGACCCGCTCGGGTCTGAACCACGTGTACTGTATATCTTTAGTAAGGAATAGAGAATTGGCTCTGTGTGTATACCTATTGCATTGACCTGAAAGCTGCTTTATCCAATCTTCAGAGAGGTGACCTACTGCACCGTCTACCTTCAGAGGCATGCCTCCCCAGCCACCCACTCCCACTCTCGGCCCTTCTCCTTACTTTGAAAGGAAACCTGTCTTGTTAACCCCTAAAGAGAGTGTCCTTAATAGCAGTCAGCACTTGTAAGCTTCCATACCGGTGCATTTTGTTTTCTGTTGGGCGAATGGGGCATGTGGGAGTTTGTGGATTCGGAAAGAGACAGCCGTGTGTCGTGTGCCATGACATTTGCACCTTCTCTGTACAGCGATGAACGCTGTTTGCCCTCCTGGGTGGTTCATGCGCTGCCCTCGCTCCTGGAGCTCCTTCATCACCTTTCCCCTCTCTGTTTTGTGGCTACAGAGTGGTAGGGCCTGGTGCTTACTCGATGAAGGAATGGTAGACAAGTCAGTGCTGCCTGAGATTTCTCCAGAGTCCTGGATATCGTGTGCTCGCATCTCTGGTTATGAAGAGAGCAATCGAGAGCCCCCACCTGGAAGAAATAGCTTGCAGCACTGCAGCCAACATCACAAAACTCAAGTGTGTTTTGTGTGTGTGTCCATACACATGCAATGTGTATGGTACACACGCAGTGCATCATTTTTTAAGGGCAGATTAAATATATATATATATGTGATGTATTAAGTCAGTGGTTACCATTTGTTTGCAGGAAAAGAAAAAAAAAGTGTATGAAAATTTTTATGGTTGATAAATCCAGCCAAGGAGATTAAAAGGGGTTTGGATAAATTCTGGGTATAAATGCTCAGACTAAAAAAAAAAAAAAGAAATGGCAGTTTTGCACAGTGCTTTGGTCTTGCACTAGTTTTTGTTTCTCATCTGCAAAAAAAGTAAAATAAAAGGAAGAAAATGTACCTTTTTTATGGAATGAGTAGACTGTATGTTTGAAACTTTCGTCATAACCTCTTTGACATATAACAACCCAACAAAAAGGTGCTGTTTAGTCCTACCATTCAGTTTATGACCCTGAGACGTTTCCATTGTGTTTGCAAATTGTCTGGCTATAGCGGTGTTCTCCATGTTATTAGTAATTCTGTATTCCATGCTGTTAACGCCTGGTAGATATTACCTGCTAGGAGGCTAACTTTATACTTATTTAAAGCTCTTATTTTGTGGTCATTAAAATGGCAACTTACGTGCAGCACTTTATTGCAGCAAGAAGCAGATGTGGATTGGTTGTACAACCCCTCGCTATTCTTAAAAAGTCGGGGTTGATGTAAAAAAGAAGAAAAGAATCTTTGGCTAAACATGTTAATGGCTTGTATTTTTAAGACACCAGAATTTCCAGTATGAAACAGGCTAAAAGAGCAAGAAGAAATGTGCTTTGTATGATAATGGGAAGTTTGGAATATAAAAGTTTATATATTATTTATCTGTTGAAGAACCGGTGTACAGGAGGAATGCTTTCTTACTGCGTTGCTGTTTTCCATCATGTGTTATCCTAGAGGTGGGATTTTTTTTTTTCCATCTGTTTCATCCGGAGGGAAATAAAAGCATCTGAATTTTCTTCCTCTAGTCAGTTTGCTTCACCGAAAGTTCCCCCTTGCACAGTTCTACAGGAAGCCGGAAGTCTGCACCTTCTGTCCACACCACGGTCCTCCCCCACACCCACCCGTCCTCCCCCAGACCTAGCAGGTGTGCTCCGCCTCCCTTGCCAGTCATCCAGCCCTGGCAAACCTGTTTACACTAAGGAGTTGTCCCCGGGGGCAGGGAGGCTGAGCCACTGAGGGCGGGAAGCTCCCGCCCCCTGGGTCACTCTCCAGCAGAGATGCCTGTTGTTGGCCACGTTTGGAATGTCATTCAGCGTCGCCCTGTCGGTGTCTCAGTCAAAGGCACTAGAGACAGGTATGGAAAATACACTCCAAGAATACTGGGCTTATGGGTGGGTTGGTGTTTTTTTCAAGTCACATCTTTATCCCCATGTGATGGAGAATGCCATTGGCTAATCACGTGCTTTTCACGATTACAAGTTCAGCGATGACAAGGAAGGAGGGCTGTGGGGAACCCACGGAGGCTGGCAGGAGGGCGAGCCCCACGTGAGCAACAGCAGGTTAAAAACCTGACAGTTAGGACTGCGGATTTTTCAGCATGCCACTTGTGCAATACGAGGTCCTAGGGTAAAACTTTCAAGATCAAGAGGGGTGTTGAAAGGAGACAGTTACCGCTCAGATGTGTGCCACTGAATTTGTATTTGAATGACTTAGTGATGCTTAATGTAATTGGGCAACTTTTTTAGCACTTTGGAAAGAGTCATCAATCTTTCTGGTAAATTATAAAAGTTTTCTGAGTGAGAAAAGGTGTGTTTGGGGTTTGTTTGACTTTTTATATTATTATTATTGTTATTAATAAAGAAAAATCTACAGCATTTTTCAGATTCCACTGAGGTAATACATACCCCTGAATTTGGTTTGCAGTTTGATACTCAGGGAAGGATGTATTCCATAGATATCCTTTCCGTGTAAAACACTAACGTCTTTGAGATAGTCACCTGCCAACTAACTTTGATTCTGTTTTCACTATGCATTCTTCAATGAAAGCTAGCTTATTTTTCCATATAGTGATACAGTTAGAGTTCTCTGCACTTTCTGCTCTCCTTTTTTTAACTCCTCATATTATGTTCAGATGATCATACTGTCAAGGTTTATGTACATTACTGAAAATTTGTATTGTATAAAGCTTTTTGCATTACAAGGCTGTACAGGGTCATTTTGACAGTAACTGGTATATTCCTTTGCATCTTATGTTGCATTGCCAATTTCTAGTGTATCCAGTTTGGAAGTATAATATACTCTAATTAAAAAAAAAGGTTGGCTATACTCTTGTTTCTTTTTCTTTCTTGGGTGCCATTCTTGGCTACTTGTTAATCTGAGTTTTGTCTTGCTGTGTTCTGATATTCGAATTTCAGTGTATTTTAGATACGTTTAGTTGCCAAGTCGTGTCTGATTCTTTGCAACCCCACGGACGATAGCCCACCAGGCTCCTCTGTCCATGAATTCTCCAGGCAAGAATACTGGAGTGGATTTCCTTTCCTTTCTCCAGGGGATCTTTCCAACCCAGGGATTGAACTCTGATCTTCTGTACTGCAGGCAGATTCTTTACTGTCTGAGCCACAGCGACGCCTTAGGAAATGTTCAGTACTAGTTACAACTATTGCAAAATGCAAGTTTTGAACAGCCATTGTTCTAATCAAACTGCTATTATGTAAATCATTCAAGGCCATTAGTATTGAGACCATCTCATCCTTCAGTACAGCTGCAAGCTGACTTCTTCCAGAAAATACTTAGTGACATTAGAAAGTGTACACCAGCCTTACCCTCTCCTACTTAACAGCGTTTTATTGACCTCATAGCCAAAGAGGGGACTACAGATGAGTAATTTTATTTGTCTTAATGAAGTCTAGCAACTATAAGAACTATAATAAGTGGTATGTTTTATAAGCTAAATAATAATCTATCCAAATGCAAGTACTAGTTCCCCATTCAAAGGAAGGTACTGGAGAAAGAAACTGAGCCCAAAAGAGAGAGAGCAAGTGGGAGTGACATCAAGTAAGGAAGCACACTGAAAAACGCAAACAATTTTTTAAAACACCATTTTAAAGTTCTCTTAGAACTTTCCAGTGAATCTGTGGTGGTTGATGAAAAATACAAGGTAGCAGAAGAGAATCTTTTGCTGCTTCATAACTTGCTTATTAATATCCTTTACTTGCAAGAAATTATAAACTGCTTCACTTTAACATTTAAAAGATGAAATTTACTTTTTATAAAATGAGATAATGTAGGAGAAGCCACTTTGAAAATGGCCAATCATTAATCAGACACTATACTCTGCTTCATGTTTTCATCCAGTGACTGTCTTAGGTGATTGAATAGTCTTCCCTCCCTTGATTCAAATACTCATCTGGGTTTGGGGATGGTTGGTGTTTATGGAAAACGTTAAAATAAGTCAGACTTCTTTGCTTTTTGCTAGCATTACAGGCAGACCTGACATCTCATTTTATCTATGTATTTTTTTTTCCCTTAGATGTCACATCTTCCTCACATTTTCCCTTTGGGTGAGAAAAGCCAGAAAGAAAAAGAAAATCATCAGTTTGGTCATCGTTTCCCCTGCTAGTGAGCTTTCAGTAATATTGAAAAGTGGATGGGATGGGAGCCATCCAAGACAGGACAGGCCTCAGCCTCTTGCATCCTCATTTACTCAGATCAGATCGATGCTCAGGGACCCCGGCACCTCCATCCAGCTATGTGGCCCCTGTTGGAATTTCATCCAAGATCATACATCCCTTTACTACTGTCATGTTAAATAGACTGTGAGCTAAGACTCCAGGCCATGTTTTCTATAATGTGTCTACCGCTGACTGGCCCCGTATGGTGAACACCAGAAGCTGTCCTTGACCATTTCATCAGGCCACAGTGCTGGCCACGAGAACAAGGAGAAATGTCATGGCTTGATGACCACTGGTACCTCCATACCCACAGTCAGGAGCGTCGCATGAGAGCCCTTGCTGCCGAAGGTCACATGGGTCTCGTGAAGGATTTGCAGCAGAAGGCACATCTTAGTGGCCCAACACAGAATCAAGTCATCTCAGTGCTTTCAGTCCTGGGGTGTATCTCATACAGAAGGGGAGGGAGCAGCGGAAGGGGACAGCAGCTGAGTGATTTCATCTGTTTGAAGTGGTTCATAAGCAGCCAGGGGGCTCATACAAAATAAACATAACTTCATCAGTTTTTCATTCGTGCATGCCAAGTTGCTTCAGTCATGTCTGATTCTGTGACCCCGTGGACTGTAGCCCACCAGGCTCCTCTGTCCATGGGATTTTCCAGACAAGAATACTGGAGTGGGTTGCCATACCCTGCCCCAGGGGATCTTCCCAACCCAGGGATGGAAACCACATCTCCTGCATTGGCAGGCAGATTCCTTACTACCAGCACCACCTGAAAAGCCCGCTAAGAGAAGGTAAAACTGAAATCCTTCCCAACAGTGCTTTAAGACCTGTGAGCAAAAATCACAGGCTCAGAGAATACTCTTTGAGATTCAGACTGCATTCCAAGGTGTCACTGACCTCAGATGTTCCGGAGACCCCAGGCAATGCTCTTACGTATGGGACTCTCAGAACAGAAGAATCCCACACAAAATGAGGTTTATTTTGCAAGTAATTACGATTCACTAAGAAAGCAAATGCCCATAATGTTGGCCCTGGGGTAAATAAAGTGTGGCTCTGTGGACCAAGGGGCCCTTTCTTCTCCTGTCCAAGGTCTGAATGGTCTGAGGTTATCCACCAGGGCCTCTTCTTGATGAGTTAGCTGTTCTCCCATTCATAATTCTTGCCAGCTAGATCTGTAAAACAGGAGAATGTAGATCCTGCTCATTTTGGTAGGGGCTGCAAAGGAGAAAGGGAAAGTCAATTGCTATATTGCCTTGGAATTCCTTTCTGATGGAGTTAAGGTAAGTGTAAGTTAATTCGTTTTCAACAGAATTATAGAACTTGAGCAGAGACTCTATCTCGGTTCATACTTCAATTATTTTCCCCTACACCAGTCCCTAGAAGTGGCCTTCCAGCTCTTTACTGAGAATGTCTAGATGACAGAGAAGGTTTTCCAACCACAAAACACATTCCCATGGAGTTAGATCACCTGAGTTTGAAGTCTAACTCGGAAGCACCTTATAAAAAGATTGAACTAGATGGTCTCTAAGATCCCTTCCTACCTTAACAGATAACATGTACGATGATTCCATGACTCTTTCTGAACAAGCAAAAGTCAGTCTAAAGTAAAAGTGGTCACCAAACAGAATCCTCACAAGGCAGTTATAGCAAAAATGGCACCTCAGCGTTTTCAAGCTACAGCAGAATTAAGGGAGAAAACGATGCCTAAAAATATATTTTTGCCCACTTCAGAATTTGAGAGACCTGAAATGTGTGTCTTCTGATTAAACATTAGGCATCATGCTTGGATTGTCTGCAGTCATCTTGAGGGTGGCTTGGGCTTCCCAGGTGGCTCAGATGGTAAAGAATCTGCCTACCAAGCAGGTTCGATCACTGGGTTGGGACGATCCCTTGAAGAAAGAAATGGCAATCCACTCCAGTATTATTGCCTGGAAAATCCCAAGGACAGAGGAGCTTGGTGGGCTGCAGTCTGTGGGGTCACAGAGTCGGAAACGTAGCAATTAAAGAACAACAAAAAATGCTTCACCTAACTACGGGTATTTAATCTGCTTAGATGAGTTGGGGGTAGCCAGTTGGTGGGATGGAAAGGTTTTGCCCTGGCCATCATCATCTCTCTAACTCCACCCCCTCCCTTTCCCACCACTTGCTTCCAACCTCCACCAGGTGATTGGCGCAGTTGTGACTGCTAAGCTCTCTGCCAACCATGTGTCAGGCGTTTTCTGGAGAAGAGCAAATGGTTTTCTTTTAATAGGTAACTAAAGACATTTTAGTTTTAACATAAAGAATATATTCTTTTCATTTTGCCACTTTCTTAGAAAGACTCTGGACCCAAGGACTCTAAGCACATTATCAATGCTTACAAGCACTTTCATTGGATGGAAAGACCACACACGCTTTCCAGAGACACAGGAAAATTACTGACCTATCCCCCTCATCAGACAAGTAAGACCAAGAGCAAACACTGGGCTAGAACCAGGGACATTTATCTAGCCATCCTCCAGCCTGAATTCCAGAATGATGTCGCTCCAGTCTCAAAGATTTCTAGATAGGAAATGTCATCACTTGGCTTTAGAGTTCTATTTTTAACTGCAATTTCTAATCAGTGGTCCACAGACTTCTCAGTGTATATTGCAGAGGACAATCAAGCCCCCTCGTTCCCTTATGTCCCTCTTCAAATAGAAGGTCTGTTAGAACATTCTCCCCGCAATGATTTTGATTAGCATTTATAGTCTGCCCCGCTTCTTTTATCTCAGTATTTTCTGGGTTTCCCTAAAAAGCTGAACCCTGAGATTTACTTTTCAGAAGCAATTCCAGAAACAAGAGAGTGAAGCAGAAAAGAGGTGAAAGCCAATCCCAGGGCGCTTTGGCAAGACAGTCACTGCTGTGAACAACTGGGATTCGGTCGCTGTGGGAGCCTCCTGAGGAGCTGGGTAAAAGTATCTCAGGATTGACGGCCCACATGAGAGAAGGGAGCGGGGCCAGAGCGGCCGCAGTGTGGGTCAACCCCCTTGCACTTCCCGCTTTGCCCACGATTTGGAATGACTGAGAAGCTCCCCCCAGACAGCCGCAGAGGCGGCAAAGAAGCCAGTGGTGCAGAACGTGAGAGACTGCTGGTGAAGCTGAGGGGAGGCGCTGTCAGCCACCCCTGACCGTAGCTGGCTGCTGCAGCAAAGGCTGGAAAAAAGCAGGTAGGTCTGTGAGATGCAGAGCCGTAGGTGTCTGATAAGACGGGCATATTTGGCATACACGTTGACATCACTGTATTAGCCTCTAAACCAGTGTTGGCCGTACATCCAACCTATTAGGTTAGCTTGAAGACCTTCTCCTTTCCCCCACCGGGAGCTGGGAAGAACCAAGACAGTGTTGGCTTATGGTGCTATGGAAGGGAAGAGGTGGACCTGAGAAGCAGGTAGTAATAAAGGCTCTCCCACCTGTGTAGCAAGAGAGAAACTATAGAGAGTCCTCCCTCCTTTGGAGTTCTCCTTTTGATTTCTCTACTGAGGCTGACTCCTTCTGGGCCTGGACTGAGAGGAAATTACCTGACAGGGGCATGGGCTGTCCCACACCTCAGAGAGCCTCCTTGACTGGGAAAGCCACACGAAGCCAGGGAAGGGCAGCCGCGCCTCAGGCTTCGTGGCCAGCCTCAAGCCCAAGCAAAAGGCATCCTGGTGGCTCTCGGAGGTCCTAACTTATCATGAATGCTAGTCCCACAAAGGGGCTGGCAGCCAGAGCTCATCTGAAAAGAAAGAAGTTACAGTCACCTGGCATTTTCTTTATGCTTGTGCCTCCCAGAGGAACGGACGTGGGGCTGAACAGGGAGGAATCTGTTCTCATGGAAAATAGCTAATTGGAAACTTTTGTGAAGATTTACTTATTTATTCCATCTTCTGGCTGCACACGGGCCTTCTCTAATGGTGAAGGAAGGGCTACTCTTCCTTGCGGTGTGTGGGCTTCTCATCGCGGTGGCTTCTCTTGTGGTACATGGGCTCCAGGCGCGTCAGCTTCAGTGGCTGCAAGTGTGTGGGCTCAGTATGCATGGTGCACGGGCTGCATTGCTCCATGGCGTGTGGGATCTTCCTGGACTAGGGATCGAACCAATGTCCCTTGAACTGCAAGGTGGATTCTTGACCACTGGACCACCAGGGAAGCCCCCAGTTGAAAATTGAAATGTTCAAGGTATTTCATCTTCTTTTTTCCACCTGTAACCTACAACTGGGCTTTACCTGGTGGCTCAGCTGTAAAGAACCTTCCTGCCAGTGCAGGATTCCCTGGAGAAGGAAATGGCAACCCACTCCAGTATGCTTGCCTGGAGAATGCCTTGAACAGAGGAGCCTGGTGGGCCGCAGTCCATGGGGTTGCCAAAGAGGCAGACTGAGAGGCTAAACCACACCAACAATCCACAACTGGCAGTCATTTTACTAAGGAAGATTAGGCTGAGCATGGCTACATAGAACATGCGCAGACAGCCCGCACAGCGTACAGTGCAGATATAAACATAATAGCTATGCATTTGTGTGAGAACAGCCAGAGGGAAGACCATGAATTGTTTTATTCTGGGATTCACACTATTCAAAGATAATATTTTTCATTCTTCCTGTGTGCTGCTAAAAATAAATACAGGCTAATGAAAGAATATCATGTGAAAAGAATAATTAAGGGTCGAAGAAATCTTTTTAATAGGATACCCTCTTGCCTATCTTTTCTACAATTAAATAAATGGGCATAGCAGTGGGTCATCATCATACTATTGGTCAAGGTCCCATCTCTTTACAGCATCAGACAAAGACACAGCAGCAATCACCGAATATGCAAGGGTTTTGGTTACACAATGAAGCTATGTGTCTTTTTAAATGGGCAGAATAAAAATTCCCTGTTGATGAAGGGATGTTATAATTTGGCATGTCTGCCCATAAGGTAGACTAGTGGCCTTCCCGAGTGGCTCAGATGGTAAAGAATCTGCCTGCAATGCAGGAGACCCGGGTTTGATCCCTGGGTTGGGAAGATCCGTGGAGAAGGGAATGGCAACCCACTCCAGTATTCTCACTTGGAAAACCCCATGGACAGAGGAGCCTAGCAGACTCCAGTCCATGCGGTTGCAAAGAGTAGGACACGACTCGGGGACTAACACTTTCACAATAGTTTTGTGCCGCGGGGTCCTGTCTTTATGTGTGAGCCCTCACATCACCCATGACCCACTGCCCCCTCATTATTATCCTCTACACCTGTTCTCCGCAACCCAGAGTTTCCATCCCAGTCTCCAGGTTCTAAAGCAAGCCTATACAAGCCATCACTTCTTCCCCCATACCCCAGACTCCACTTCCTCTCTCACCTTGACCAATTTCTCTCCTTTTCTTTCATTATTTAGTGACCAATCGATGTGTGGAAAGTCATGTGCTGGCAGCTGGTAAGAAACAGAGGTAAATGAGACATAGTCCCTAACATTTAGGCATTTGCTGCGCTCTGCTGTGCCCAGTCACTAAGTTGCGTCCAACTCTTTTGCAACCCCATGGACTGCAGCCTGCCAACCTTCTCTGTCCGTGCAATTCTCCAGGCAAGAATACTGGAGTGGGTTGCCATTTCCTCCTCCAGGGGATCTTCCTGACCCAGGGATGGAACCCACATCTCCTGCATTGGTAGGCAGATTCTTTACCACTGAGCCACCTGGGAAGCCCCTTTTAAAGTGTTTGCCAACCCACAGAAGATACGCACGTTTGAGCAAATACATTATAATACCAGGAAAAAAATACGCATATATTGCTATAGAAATATTGAATAAAGAGCGACTACTTACAACCAGGGTGACAGGAGGCCTTCTGGGGAGTGGAGAAAGCCAACTGCAGTCTCAAGACTGAGCAGGATTCTCCGAGGCGGGAAGAGTGGGGAGGGCATTCCAGATTGAGAGAACAGCTTGAGGAAAAGCAAGAAGGTGAGAAACTGCATGGTGGGTTCTGTTGTGCTAGAAGATGATAATGAAACCAAACAAAGCCAGCTTGTGTAGGGGCTTTGAGTCCCTTGTTAAGGAGTCTGAACATCTAAATGACTCTCTAGTTAAAAAGAACTAAGAAAAAAAAAATTGAGAGAAGGAGAATGGCAGGATCTGACCTGAATATTTTAGGGAGATAACTCTAGCAGTGCTACTGGGAAAGAGGACCAAAAGGGCAGAGAGATGCGGTAGGTTCAGATATGCTCAACTGAAACTGCCGTCTTCACCTGAAGATGTGCTGCTTAACCGTGTGCTCTATAGACCGGGCATCCCCAACCTCCGCGATCTAATGCCTGATGATCCAGGGTGGAGCTGATGTCATAACAACAGAAATAAAGCACACCAGAATGTAATGTGCTTGAACCATCCTCAAACCATTCCCCTGCCTCCATTCACTGGAAAAACCGTCTTCCACAAAACCAGTCCATGGCGCCAAAAAGGTTGAGGACTCCTGCTCTAGATCAATAAGGAACACCCACCCTCCAAGTTACCGGAGCTACAGGGGTCAACTTTGCCCCCTTCTATCTCTCCTCTTCCTTTCTCTTGTTCTCTTTCTTTGGACAGTAATGCATCAAAGTCCTGTTCATTTTATCTGCCAAGTATTTTGTGAATCTCTCCTGTCTTTCCCCTTTTAACATCTGGGTTCAGGGCCTCGGCATCCTTGCCAAGGGTCTAGAAGTAAGTTCCTCTCTGAGTAGGTCATTCTTGGGTCATAAAGGTTGTGGAAAATGTTATTCTAGAGCTCAGACAAAGCTCATGATCAGACTCGTAGGCACAAAGGTGGTTTTTGGAGCCAGTGGGGCAGGTGATAACACCATGGAAGCAAGAGCAACAACAGCAAATACACCAAAGACAGAAGCTCCGGAGATGCCAGTTTCCCAGGGGAAGGAGGGGGAGGCAACATGGGAGACCAAAGAGCAACAATTAGAGAAGTCACGGCAGAGCACAGCGCTTTCAAGGGAGCTGTGGTGAGAGGGCCCTCTGAGTGAAATCCCTGAGGAAGAGGAGGTTGAGGCTGAATCCCGCAGCTCTGACCGATGGCCCTTGGTGATCTTTCAGGATGCAGTATCAGTGACAGGTTAGGGGTGGAAGCCAAAATTCCAACATGTTCCAGAATGAATTGCTGGTGAGCAGCTGGTGACAAGGAGAAGAGTCTGATTTTGTATCACGTTTGGTTGTTGTTGTTTAGTCATTAAGTCAGGTCCAACTCTGTGACCCCACGGACTGTAGCCCACCAGGTGCCTCTGTCCACGGGGTTTCCCAGGCAAGAATACCGGAGTGAGTTGCTACTTCCTTCTCCAGAGATCTTCCTGATCCAGAGATTGAACCCACATCTCCTGCACTGGCAGGCGAGTTCTTTACTACTGAGCCACCAGGGAAGCCTTATTAAGTTGGACAGTGAAAGAAAAAAAATCACATGTGCCTCATACTTGCCCAAAGATGTTGAACCCTCCCTTCCCTCGCAGGGAGCCCTAATCTCTCCTGATCCACATTTCACAGCCCTTTGAAGAAGAGAAGAGTAATCTACAATCCCAGCCACATTCCACACCAATTTTCCACATCATTTTTTGGTATCATTCATCCTTTGAAGTGTATACGATCTGTCTTCATGCCCTGCTCTTGCTGTCTGCCTGGATAAGTTTCTGTCAGTCAGAGACATCCACAGGAAACGGGCTGCATGGGTAAAATTCAGTAGTACTTCTAAATACAACTTCCCTCTAGCTCAGACGGTAAAGAATCTGCCTGCAAAGCAGAAGCCGAGTTCGATCCCTGTGTTGGGAAGATCCCCTGGAGAAGGGCATGGCAACCCACTCCAGAGGAGCCTGATGGGCTACAGCTCATGGGCTCGCAAAGAGTCAGACATGACTGAGTGACCAAGTACACACAGCACACTAAATTACAAGAGTCTGGAGAATTGCAAAAAAAAAAAAATAGTCAAGGGATGGAAAGTCATCCTTGCTCTTACCTTTCTACTATGCCCAGAATGATAAAATAAGGATCTCAGTGTGAAAAGTTAAAGGGTTAGAAGGCAATATGATAGGTGTCCTAAGAAACATGATGGAGGGACTTTCCTGGGGGCCCAGTGGTTAAGACTCTGTGCATCCAGTGCAGGAGGTACAGGTTCAATTCTTGGTTGGGTAATGAAGGTCCTTCGGGCTGCATGGTGCAGTCCCCCAAATTTTTTAATTAAAAAAAAACCAACAAACTAATACAACACTGTAAAACAATTATCCTCTAATTAAAAATGAATAAATACAATAAATTTTGTTGTGCTCAGTCCCTCAGTCCTGTCTGACTCTTTGCAACCCCATGGACTGCAGCACTCCAGGCTTCCCTGTTCTTCACCAACTCCCAGAGTTTGCTCAAACTCATGTCCATTGAGTCGGTGATGCCATCCAACCATCTGGTCCTCTGTCGTCCCCTTCTCTTCCCACCTTCAATCTTTCCCAGCATCAGGGTCTTTTCCAATGAGTCAGCTCTTCACATCAGGTGGCCAAAGTATTGGAGTTTCAGCTTCAGCATCAGTCCTTCCAGTGAATATTTGGGTTGATTTCCTTTAGGATGGACTGGTTTGATCTCCTTGCTGTCCAAGGGACTTAAACTTTAATAAAACAAAACAAAACGTGATGGATACAGCCAGAGAGGACAGACTCAGTTACCAAAATCCAGAATAGTAGGCCATGGAGGTCCAATCTTGAAACCTAAGAGAATGTTTATGTTGGAGGCCTGGTCTCATGCTACCCTGACTGTTGCTTTCTGATGCATTGCAAAGTCCACCTTTATATGGAGCAGTGGATCTCCAACCCTTCTGGGCTGTACACACTCCAGTTGAGGCAAAAGAGCTACAACTTAGCAATCCTGCTCATACCCGCTGCCAGCTTGCCAACAGGAAGAAAATAACTCTCATCAGACATAATGGAAAGAAAGGTACAGGGTTTTATGAATTGGAAATGAAATAATCTGTTTCTTATTAAATACCATGAGAAAATTATTAATTCATGCCAGAAACACAAATATAAACATTATCATATTGAAAGCATTTCTTCTGAAGAAGGCCATCTGGCAGGGCTTCACACTTTGACAAACAAGAGTGTGTGTGTCACCGTGGTGGGCTCTTCCATTAAAGCAGTAAATTAGAGCAAGTAAAAATGGAAGGGTCTTTAAGGGGAGTAGGTTACAGTGATGGCATCTGCCAGATACTTGTCACGTGTTTCCCTGGAGGTAGGCCTGCTTTCACAAACACTGTTCTATGAACACTTATATTTTCCAGACAAGGGGTGGTGATTATTTCAGAATTTCTCCCTTTAAAATTAGATTCTCAGGAGTTGCTTGTTGGTCCAGTGGCTAAGACTTGAGCTCTCAGTGCAGAGGGCCCGAGTTCAATCCCTGGTCAGGGAACTAGATTCCACACACTGCAACTAAGAGTTTGCATCTAAAGATTCTGCATGCTGCAACTAAGACCTGGTGCAGCCAAATCAATAATACTTTTTAAGTTATTAAAAAATAATGATAAATAAAATTGGATTCTCTTCATGGGGACCAAATTCCAGAAACATCTTTACCTACAAATGTATAGGCATTCAGTGTTTAACATAAGTGTTGGTGGGAAGATGAAGGAAAGGGTAAGAAATTTAGAGAGAAGACGCAATTATAGAGTAACCAAAAAAAAAAAAAAATAACCAAAAATTGAAAATATAGTATCCTAAAAAGTTAAAGCAAATGCATGGTTCTTTTTCAGTAAAGCACAGTTTTAAAAAACCTCATATTCACTTTTTTTTTTTTTTTGTAGGAAGGCAGGAGAGATCTATAATTTGAAAAACATGCCCCTCCCTGGAGACAGATAGAACAGTGGTTCCACACAAAGTGGAGGGAATCTTGCACTCCAGAAAAGAAGAAATGCCGATGGCAGCTTGAAGAAATACCAGTTCCCTTGAGAATCCACATGAGTAGATCTCACTGTTTGCCCCACATTCTCAGAAGACTCTGAGGGACTTCCCTAGCAGTCCAGTGGCTAAGACTCTGAGCTTCCAACGCAAGGGATGCCAGTTTGATCCCTGATCAGGGAATTAAGATCCCACAGGGCTGCATGGCAAAAAATAAATAAAGGATCATTACAGATTGCTTGTTAAAAATAGAAGACTCTGACCCTAATTTTGCTCACAGTTTGTGCCTTCACTTGCTCTGAAGATGGAGCAAGTGCTATGGAGGATCAGTGCTATGTTGGAACCTTTCCCAAATCTCTCTCCTCTGTGTCACACATCAAATCCCTGGGTTGTCCCAGAGAATCTCTGAAGAACAATTCCTCAGTCTAGAAGAGCAGAAGTCAGCAGAGCTGACCCTGATAGGCTTCTGCCACTTGAGAGTTCATTCCCATCTTGGTGCTAACCCAAGACCACCAGGCAGCTACCTCCCAAGTTCAGTCACTATGTATGGAATGACCTGAAAAGGATGACACCTCAAAATGGTATTCATGGGATATACTGCATTTCTACTTACGCAAGTCTCAAATGCTAGTGAGAGTACCACTAGCATCTATCAACAAGGAGGTCCGAATCTGTCTGGGCACCGGGGCTGCATGGTAGTTGGGGCTATTCAAGCCCTGTGTGCTGTGTGCTAAGTCACTCAATTGTGTCCAACTCTTTGTGACCCCATGGTCTGTAGCCTCCCAGGCTCCTCTGTCCATGGGGATTCTCCAGGCAAGAATACTAGAGTGGCTTGCCATGCCCTCCTCCAAAGGATCTTCCCAACCCAGAGATCGAACCCAGGTCTCCTGCATTGCAGGTGGATGCTTTACTGCTGAGCCACCAGGGAAGCCCATGAATGCTGGGATGGGTAGCCTATCCCTTCTCCAGGACATCTTCCCAACCTAGAAATTGAACCAGGGTCTCCTGCATTCCTGGTGGATTCTTCACCAGCTGAGCACCAGGGAAGTCCACTCAAGCCCTGATCACTGTTCAGTCAGGAGAGTGAGTAATTCAGTTTGCAGGCTGCACACGCTCGTTGTCTGTTCACAGCAACCACATTAGTGTGCATATTAGAAGTAGGAGAATCAGCCCCCACACAATGCAAACCTCTAGGGGATTTTGGACCTTCAATGTTAACACCTATACTCTTCATATTTTAAAATGTTTCATAACCATCTTTTGTGCTTTCCAAAAGGTAATACACACACATGATAAATAAAAACTGACCCAACGATTATGTTTATGGAAGAATAACTTAATCTTGTTTGCATCTTCCGATTTGTTTGCTCAAAAATGCTCTTCTGGGTTGAGCCTTTCCTAAGTCTCCCTCCTGTATGCCACATGTCAACTCCAATGGGTGGCCCAAGAGAATTTATGAAATGAATTCCTCAGGCTAGAATAGTAAGCTTCTATGGTGTGGGTGGGGTGGGGGTTGGCAGAGCTTCATACACCAGATCTTAAGCCAAGGGTCCTGACCTGCTATAAGCTTGGTCACTGTGCTGTCCCCTTTATCCAAATTTATGATCTACTCAGGACAGCTCACTTGGAGACAAACTAGATTACAGAAATGAGTGAGCAAATTATTTGCCTACGCTTCTCATAAGCTGTTAGTCATAAAAAAGAATATTTAGGTAGGTAGATGAAGGATGAGCAAAAGAGAGAAAGAGAGTTACGGAGAAATGCAAGACTTTGAAGCATCTAATTTCGTTTCCTCATTATATAAAAGAAGAGGGAGAAGGTCAGAGAGGAGAGAGACACAGAATGAAACAAAGATATTTGCTTAAAGTTTTATAATAAATAATTGTTTCTATAACTCATACTAACTCAAGAGAGTCTAGTGGTTCAGTTTCAGCATCAAATCACAGAAAAATAGTTTCACAAAAAAAAATATAATTAACAGCAAAATTCAAGCTGCAGCTTCTTCATAAAATACCAAAGAAGGGAGTACATTCTTCATGTATATCCAAAGATCTTAAAGATCCTCTGAGGACATTTTCCTCACCTCGCTGGCAATGAATTGTTCCAAACCCTACTTTTCTCCCTCTCTCTAGAACCCCTTAGAGCTCCCCGCAATGTTCAGGCCACATGGCCCCTTTTCTCTCCCCAGAACTTTATTATATAGGTCAATATAACCTTTCTGGTTTATTCCTCACCACCCCACATCCTAGAACTAAAGGTCTGAGCCCTCAGGTTGAAAGAGCCCATCAGTATTGAGAAGGATAAGCTTAAAAACTAAATTAACACACAGAGATAACATAATAAAACTCCAGAAGATCAAGGTGACAAAGACAATCCTAAAAGAGTCCACAAAAGAATGAGTCAGATCAATCAAGGAAGTTTCAAAAAAAAAAAAAATAGGGCAAATAGCTTCGATACGTTCAAGAAAAACAAATATGAACTTATAGTTTCATAATAAGTCAAATTTTTAATACTGGAGAGAGATGAAAATGACGTCTCAGACACAAAAGCCCTCAGGAAAATTTATTATCCACAGGTACTTTCTGGTGGAGAGAGGAAAACCTACTAGAGGATGTACTCTAGCAAGAAGAAAAATGAATCCAAAAGGCAATCAAGGAGGCAAAGGAGAATATATTCATCTTTTACTTTTGTAAATGATTTGTGAAAAGGTTGGAGATAAAGAAAAATCGGGAATGCAAGTTAATTCTTTTATTTTATATCCATTCCTTTTTACCTTTGTATAATGTCATTCAGTTTACAAAATGCTTTCAGATAAACTATCAGTGACTGTAATCACAGCACCTACAAAAATATGTTTTAAGATGGACCATGCTGGCACAAATAATAATTCTAATAAAATCTGAAAATGCCCTTCCTGGGGGTGGTAATGCTCTTCTTGCTGTGGAAGCTGGTTGCCTCGCACCAGTCACCATGATGACGACGACAGTAGCTCTGAGGAGGGGTGGGGACTGTCACGTTTACCAGACTGATGGCTTTTTCTTCCTCTGCCTACCAAGTTGGACTAGACTATGAATTGGTAGGGAAGGAACTGAAGAGAAGTAAGAACTCTAAAATTTCAGGCCAGCTGAGGCTCTGAAAAGGGACTCGTTGGAAGACCAGGCCAAGAGGGCTGAGGACTGAAGGCCTCGCGCTGTGAGGATGAAGCCTGTGGGACCCACTTTGTTCAAGAGGCTTGCTGATGAAAGATCTCGGCTCTGCAGAGGCTTCTGTTGAGAGGCCCATGGTCCTACTGCCTACGATGACACATGCCGTGAATCTAGGGCTTGGAACCTCTCGCTTGAACTTTTTGACGCCATCCTGATGTGTGCCAGAAAAAGAGTGACTGCCAAAAAACAAGCATTTTCCCATCTCTAAAAATAAAATGCGGGCACCACTTCAGGCCCCTCTGCCAAGACCCAGCCCTTCCCAGGATAAACAATAGGGGGCCAAGCTCACTGGAGGCAGACACTGGGCCTTGAAATAAGCTTAGGTCCAGCCTGAAATGCCAAGAGCAGGCATGTGCAGCTGTTAAGCAAGAAGCCAGAGGGGGCCCTCCCTTCTCCACAGCTGATGGAGGGCAGGTCCGGTGCCCCCAGCCAGAGACCAGGTGCGGCCCACTCGGGTTACCCCAGAAACCTTGACCCAGCTGAGGTCACAGAGTTCCCACCAACCCCTGCCCCGAGAGCCCTCAGCGTGCACAGTGACAGATCTGAGGGCTTGTGGGGTCTTGTCCTGAGAAAGGGGCCTGGGAAGGAAAGTTCCACTGGGATCTATCTGCATTCATCACTCAGGGCTACGGCCATCGCCTGTCAAAACCCATCACGCCCAGCTGAGGGCCCTCACCTGCTGGCCGCAGGCCCCACAAAGCACCTTCGTGTGGGAGTGATGCTGTAATAACTCATCCTTCCCACTCTAATTGCCTCCCAACTCGTCAAATGCTTCTGCACCGCTTGTTCCAGCCCCTGCGTCTTGTCATTAGGGTTCAAATCTTCCCAAGACCATAAGCTTGGCTTTTTGCTCATTTGGGGTGTTAAAAAAAGGCTAAGAGGGGGTTAGGGGAGGAGAGGGACTAAATATAGCAAATATTTGCAGGCATAATCACTCCATAAACATGCTTCAGTGGAAGGGAGTGTAGGGCCGACCCAGATGACGGATGTCATTCAGCAGAGTATCACATCATAAATAAAACTGAATGAGCCCATTCTCCCTCAGAACCAAGAGTGACGCCTGTTCACGCTATAAATATTTATGTAGTCATGGTCCTTAAAAGACTTTATTTTTCCAGGTAAGTAGACTTTAATGAAAAAGTTAAGCAGAGCTTCTCCTGCCATTACAGAATAGTTGCTGTAGTTTTTTGACATAGTATTCTGCTGGCAAGGAGACAGAAAAAAAAAGAAGAAAAGGGAAAAATCAGGCTGCCCTCCAAGAGGCTTCTGCATGGGATCTCATTTATGCCAGTCAAGGTTCATTCTCATGCAGAAGTGACAGCCTTCAGTGGGGTGGCCGACACCGGAGGAAGCTCTGTGGGTCTCCTCTGGACCCGGGGCCTGTGTAACGAAGGGGGCTCAGACGGACCCTTGTCACCCAAATTCAGACCCCCTCCCCCAACTCTGCCAGGCGAGTCGGGCACTGCAGCCCTCTCAGCTCTCTCTGCCTGCCCCTTAGTAACAGAAAAAATGCACACCTCAGCCCGTTACTGCGCTCACTGGAGAAGAACTCTCGGAATTCCAAGATGTGTGCCTAAGTGTCTGGGGTGTTTATGCGAAGTCCACCGCTGCTCTCTTATCTGCTCCCCATGATCACATGAGCCAGGGCACCCCCAGAAACCCTGCCAGCCTCGGATCTACTTCTCCTGCACTCCGCACCTCACACCACTTGTCAAGGGGAACTCCCCCGCCCCCGGCCCTTGCCACCGTGGGATCCCAGCTCCATTGCCACCCTCTCCTCCTCCAAGACACTCCTGCCACCTGGAGTTCCCAAGCCATTGTCTCCAGAACAATTCTTGCTGCGTTTCCTGTCACTTTGCAATTTACTCATCACATCAAGGCACCACAATCCTAGCCCAAGTCCATCGAGCTGGTTTCTTTCCCAGGGATGGCCTTCGGCCCAGGCTCCCTTCCCCTCCAAACCTCAGGGTGGCCCCTGCTATGTCAGCCTGAACTGGCCTCTTCAGGAAAATGTGATGATCCTTTGGCTCTAGTCTCGGGAAGTCTTGTTTCACAAAGAACAAGAGTCTCTGGTTTGGGGCGGTGAGTCACGGGCAGCCTTGACCGTGCCTATCTGGGGAGGCTAAGGCTGCCATGTATGGTCCTTGCTCTGTGCCACCCACCTCTCCGTGTAAGTTGGAGCTCTTTGCCAGGACAGCCTGAGTCATAAAACTCAGCACATTCCTTAGGCGTTGGATAGTCTTTCCTTGTTATTACTTTGCTTTTGTTTTATGTAGCACCTGGTTTCATTTTAAAAATCCAAATAAAAATCTCATGGATGGGCTCGGATGGGCTGGGGGCTTAGGAAGGAAGGAAAAAGAGAAAGAAAGGAGTGAAGCCTAGGTTATGGGATAGAAGAAAGGGCTGGAACTCCCCAAATATGCAAGACCCAGAGCAGGACAGGGAGTTAGCTGCAGGGCAAAAGGCAGGAGACAGAAAGAAACATGGAGAATATGTTACGATTGAGCTGAATTTGATCAGTCCTTTTTCTGTGCATGATAAAGTACTTGATGTCCAAGTCTTTCCCCACATTAGGCCCCAGTTCTGAGTTAGTCGTTAACTCATGAGCCATGTTCCTAAACCCCTACACTTTCGGAGTCTCCTCAATAAACTGACAGACATTCATGATGAATTCTAAGGAACTTTTCAGTTACAACACTGTGATTCTACAAACCTATCTATTCCCTTATTTCTATAGACCACAAACTCCAACTCCAATTAAGGGACTGCTTTTCCAGAAGCTAACATTTTTTTTTTTTTGGTCTTTGTGGGGGTTTGGTAGAGGAATGGGGGCCGGCAAAGGAGACGGTGTAGACCCAACCATATAAATGTCACTGGTTAAACTGAATTTCTGGGGCCAGGTTAGTCTGCAAAATCATCTCTAAAACTGTTCACATTGGGTTTTTTCATTTAAAGAGTGTTATTGTAATAAGCTATACTTGCATACAGCAAAAAAAAACAAAAAAACCCCACAAACACTGAAAGAACAAATAATGCTTATTGACATAGAGAACTGTATTTCCTTGGAGTAGTAAAACCTTAATTAAAGTGGAAGACCAGGAGCATTAGGCAATTAGACCTTCATGAGAAATGGAGTATTTCCTGCCATATCAGTAAACAAGGAAGTAACAGTCATCAGGAATCACAGCCCTCCAACGTAAGCCCTGAGGGCACTCCAGAAGATTACTGCATGTGACCTGGCAGCCTTTAGGCTGCAGCCACTCCCAAGGATGCTCAGGATGTAAAAAAAAAAAAAAACACAAGATACTGGACCCACATTGCTGAGACGCATATGAAAAGAATGATTTTTTTTTTTTTTTTGAAAGGAATGACTTCAGTGAGCCCAAAACTAAGATCATGGCATCCAATCCCATCACTTCATGGCAAACAGGAGGAGAAAAAGTGGAAACGGTGACAGATTTTATTTTCTTGGACTCCAAAGTTATTTCGGACCGTGATTGCAGCCAGGAAATGAAAAGACACTTACTTGCTCCTTGGCAGAAAAGCTATGACAAACCTAGACAGCATATTAAAAGGCAGAAACATCACTTTGCCAACAAAGGTCCATGTAGTCAAAGCTATGGTTTTTCTAGTAGTCCTGTACAGTTGTGAGAGCTGTACCATAAAGAAGGCTAAGCACTGAAGAACTGATGCTTTTTGAATTGTGGTGCTGGACGCTAGTGGTAAAAAACTGCCTGTCAATGCAGGAGACATAAGAGATGCAGGTTGGACCCCTGGGTCAGGAAGATCCCCTGAAGGAGGGCATGGCAACCCACTCCAATATTCATGCCCTGAGAATCCCCATGGACAGAGGAGCCTGGTTGGCTACAGTCCAAAGAGTCGCAGAGAGTCAGACATGACTGAAGTGACTTAGCACTCATGCACACTGGAAAAGAATCGAGAGTCCCTTGGACTGCAAGGAGATCAATCAATTCTAAAGGAAATCAACAGTGAATATTCATTGGAAGGACTGATCCTGAAGCTGAAGCTCCAGTTCTTTGGCCACCTGATGTGAAGAGTTGACTCACTGGAAAGGACCTTGATGCTGCGAAAGATTGAGGGCAAGAGGAGAAGGAGGTGTGAGAGGATGAGATGGTTGGATGGCATCATCAACTCAGTGGACATAAATGTGAGCAAACTCTGGGAGATAGTGAAAGATAGGTTAGCCTGGCATGCTGCAGTCCACCGGGTCTCAGAGTTGGACACGACATTGCCACTGACAATAACAACAGACTCATGCATCTTCCCATACATAGAAAAGCACTAAATTCCTTAACTTGGGATATCTGGTTTTCTTTAATTAACAGTAAGCATTTGATAGACTACTGCCCTTTGCTGTAAAACTTCGGTATAACCTGGCTCCCCCCCTTGCCTCTTCTGAACAATTCTCTCAGGATCACTTGACATGCTGTCTCCTGGGCTTAAAGTCTTTAAATTGTCCACCAAATAAAATATAACACTCAATTTTTAGATTGTGAATATTCTTTAAGTCTGGAGAAAGAAATGGCAACCCACTCCAAGTATTCTTGCCTAGAGAATCCCGTGGGCAGAAGAGCCTGGAGGGCTGCTGTCCAAGGGGTCGCACAGAGTCGGACATGACTGAAGCGACTTAGCATGCACGCATGCATTGGAGAAGGAAATGGCAGCCCACTCCAGTATTCTTGCCTGGAGAATCCCAGGGACGGGGGAGCCTGGTGGGCTGCTATCTACGGGGTCGCAGAGTCGGACATGACTGAGGCAACTCAGCAGCAGCAGCAGCAGCAGCATTCTTTAAGTCAACATTCAACAGAGGCCTTTACATCCCTCTGCTCAAGAGCTTCTCCATGAAGCTGGCCAGGGCAAAAATCCTGGAGGTTTCTGAGTGGCTCCGAGGCAGCAGTTTTCAAGCAGTTTGGCGCCCTTAATGGAAACCATACGAAGGGATCCTGGGAATCAGACCAGAAGGCTTTCGGGGACAGTACTAAGCCTAACCTGGGCTGAAGAACAAAAATAACCACTAGGAGGTTTGGGAAGGGTCAGGGGAGGGATGAGGGAGAGGTGGTGGTGCGACTTTTAATTACCTTTTCTATTTAACAGAAACCATGCGGAGGTCTGTTTGCTAAACGGGAGCAAACCCGGCAGGAGGCAGAGAGCAGGGCAGGCGGGTGCGGAGGAAGAGGGGTAGGGGGCAGCTACTTCCGTAACCGCACGAGACTAGGCCTCCCCTCGGTGGGACAGCAGTCGCGGGGGCCCTGGGCTCCCAGGACAGCGGCGGTGCCTGCCCCGCACAGGGTCTCCGCGGGGCTGACCTCCTTCCAGGGCCCAGGGCAGCGCGGGCCGGGGTGGGGCCGGGGGGCGCGGGGAATGCAGCGGGGGAGGGTCGGAGGACTGGAGGAGGAGGAGCCGGAGCAGGCGGCGGACCGCGGCGCGGAGGAGGAGGAGGCGGACCTGGAGGGGAGGAGCGGCGAGAGAGGGGCGGAACTCGGGGACCCGAGGAACTCCGAGCGGAAGACAGCGGCGAGGCGGGGCGGGGGCGGGGCGGGGGCGGGGCGGAGCTGGGTGTGGGCGGGGCTTGCGGGCGCGAGGCCGCTCTGGAGGGGCCCGGGGCGAGAAAGACCGCGATTGGCCCCGCCCCAGGCCCCGCCCCCGCCCCGCCCCCGCCCCTCCCGCCAACTTGCTTCCCCGCGGCGCCTCGCGCAGAGGACGGCCCGGGCGTGCGAGGCTGCGGCTCCGGCGGAGGTTGCTCTGAATACAAAAGAGCCTTTCTCACGCCCTTCCCCGCCTGGGGCGCCCAGATGGACGGCACAGGCTCCTTGGACGCTCGAGCCGACAGCTGTCGGGGCCACAACACCATTTCTGTGGTCCTTGCAGAGAAGCCTGCTTCCAGGCCTTTACAGGAAAGTTTAATAATCAGTGTAACGATAACTTTGGTCCCCTCTTCCAATCTGAGAGAAAAAACAAATTGAGGGATGAAGGGTTTTGAAGCCCGGGAGGTGCCCAGGAAAACCAACCTGCCTAGGTCCGTGTTTTCCCGGGCCCACTCATACCTCCAGGTCGTTAATTAAGCAGGCTCGGAGCCTCCAACCTTGTGGTTTCGCTGTCCATCTCGGCTAGAGGAATGGTCCTCTCCGAATATAAACGGAGACGTGATCAGTTTCTGAACCTCCAGATGAACTAGTCTTGCTTATAGAATCACTTGGTTCACGAAACTGGGGAAAAAAGAAAATGGCCCGGTTGTCAGCACTCGCCCATCCGCTAAGGTTAGTTTTTGCACAATCGGGAATTAAATTGCCAAGACATCGATAACGAGCAGAAATTGGGATTGTTCCTGCATTTTCTTCCATGTCTTTTAATTTGTATGTTTCATATATCGTGTCTGTGTCAGGAAGGCCAGATCAATAAGCAGGAGAGGAAAGGGGGGCAAGAACTCTTAGAATCAATAACCGAACCATTGATTTCGTGGAATCAATAACCGCACCGGTTCACTGGTACTGCCCTTTAATCATCCTTTAGCGATAAGATTCTTTCCCCTGTCTTCCCTACCATCCTTTTAGTCAGATAGCTGTGGGTGTGGATTTCTTTACTTTCCAGTGTTACATCATGAACTTCTTGAAGATAGAACCCAGAAATATAAATATTTAGAAGATGGTTACCAAAGGCAGTAGACACCAAGCAAATTCTTTTTAAAATGAGAATATCGTTAATGATGGTTGAAATTTTCATTCAGTCCTGACTTGTTGCTGAAAACTTGATTCAGTCCCTACTTGCTACTGATGTAGAATATAATATAAAAATTGATTTTGCTTGATCATGTAAATTAAAAATAGTGATTTCTCTTATTCAGAATTTTAGGCCCAAGGTTTCCCAAACAAGGAGCCCGTGTTAATTGTGTGGGGTGTGTCTGTGTGTGCTGTACTTTCAGCTTCTTGTTGCTCCATAAAAACAAGAGCAGGATGTAATGTCATTAATTTGTCGGGAATTGTTGACTTAAAAGAGGCTACTGTGAGTATAGAACATTCACTTTAGTGGAGGGAGGGCAGGGAAGCCCCTCCAAGAGACAGACAACTGTTCCCCCGAACAGCTGCAGACACTGGCAGTGGAATGGCTTGGCACGAAGACAACTCTGTGCAGCGAGAGGGACTTATTTATTTAACAATAGTTAATGATTCTCCCAGGCAACTCCCAGGAGGCCAGCTAGCAGTAAATACACTTTCAGGAAATCAGCTACCCTTCCTAGAAGCCTGCACCAACCCTACAGTGAAGGGAGGTCCCTGGCTATCTGCTTAATACAACATTCAGTGGACTGCCCAGCTTCAAATGCCCCAGAATTATTCCTTCCACAGCTTACCATAGCCCTGCCCTCCTGAGCTAGGAGAGTTACCAGGTCCTAAGGTAAAAAAAAAAAAATGAAGACAAATACACCATTTCTGGAATACCACCATTCTAGTTACCTAGGAACTGAAGTGGGGCTTTTCAACACTGTCCCATTAGCTAAATGTATCACATAAGCTAGTTGGTGCCCATAGACTAGCATTTTCCTAAGTGATATCTATCTATACTGTCTGTACTGGTAGTTCTTGTGATAATGTTAGGTGGTACTTAAATAACATTTTTTATTTTAATGGTCAGCGTTTTTGATTTTTTTTTCATAATGTACATAACTAGCATACCAAACCATTGGTGCTGTAAATATAATTACTTAGGGTGAGGCCACATTTTTTAAAGTCAATTTAAAGAGAAATCTTAATAAGCAAAAGTAGTAAGATAGCAAAAGTCATTGTAACTTTATTTTAAATTTTTTTTTTTTTAAGGCCGCACCGTGAGGCATGTTGAGTCTTAGTTCCCCAATCACGTATGGCACCTGCGTCCTCTACATTGGGAACATTGGACCACCAGGGAAATCCCTGTAACTTTTATATTAAATGAAGTAAAGTCAGTAGGGTGCTTGTAGAAACCAGTTTTTATTCTTTATCTAGACGTCTCTGCTAGAACTCTTAAGGAAGAATCCCATTGCCACCTCCTGCTTAAAATTACTGGTTTGGAGAAAGTCTGAGCAGGCAAGACAAAGCGTGGGCTCTTGAGGGCCATGTCAGGGGGAATAGGGACGGTAGCTAGCAGGTGACAGAATGGGCACGTGAGGAGGGTGAATCCAGGATCCTGGGTACCCAGGGTGGGTCGCCAAAAGGGAAGGACAGTCTGAGAACTTATTGCCTTCTTCGCATGAGGTGGAATCCAGCAGATTCCTGCCATCACTGATGAGCATTTAGATGGTACAAGAGAAGTCCCAGTCCCTCAAGCCTCTTTGAGACTTGTTTCCAAAATAACTGGAGAGACCTACAACAAGCAAGGTTCATGATACTTTGGGGAAGATTGCTTATCAAAACAGTCTGTTTCCAGAGTTGTTTCTATGTATCACGTGATGATAAATGATGGGTCACCTTCACACGGACTCTAAACATACACACACCTCCACCCTCGAGGATGCACTGTGCAGAACTGTGGACACTCCCAAGGAGCCATTGCTGGGTGACAAGCAAAAAGATTCTTACATGTTTCAGGAGCTCTCGCCTTAGAAGACTGTACCTCATCAGGTTCGATGCTGGCTTTTTAAGTCTCACATCTAGAGTAAAGAGATAGACTGCTAGTGAGTTAAGTGCTCATGGGAAAGTCTATTACATTATGAGTAAAGGAACTGTACTGACATTCCTAAACCACTTTTTAATCAGTAGTTCCAGACACACTACCTACTTCACACACACGCTACCCACCTACCCGCATCCCCGACTTCTGCCACCATCACAACCTTCTCACATGTACAGTCTTTTTCAGAGCTGCCGCTGTCAAGTGCCTCTGGGAATTCTTTTTATTTCTGCATCCTACCATCCTCCCATTTAGGTTAGGAGAGGTATTTTATGTGTGTGAGTCGCTCAGTTGTGTCCGTCTCTTTGCGACCCCATGGACTGTAGCCCACCAGGCTCCTCCATCCATGGGATTCTCCAGGCAAGAACACTGGCGTGGAGAGCCATTCCCTTCTCCAAGGAGAGATATGTTCAATGAAGTAATAAAGTGTGTGATGGGAGGAAGGAGGCAGAAATGCAAAAGGCCTTAAATGGCCTCAGACTCTGGAATGTATGAAAATATCCGATAAAGATCATAATTAAAAGCAAAATGTGGATGTAAAGTGGTAGTTTTGGATCAGACTTACATGGTCTTACATAACCTGGAGGTGGAGGTGCTGGAGGAGAACCCCCAGACAGAATTTGGTGTGCCTATGAAGAAGAGATGAAAATAAATATATCAACCAATTTGACAAGAATAGAAATTTAATAACATTCTTTTTCCACTGTTGTCCTCCCCATCCCAAAGGCACTTTGATATTGCTGTCAAAGGCCACCATAGTAAAATACTAGTACTAAAATGAAAAGACAAAATTGGAGAAAATCCTTATAAAATTGGACAGCTATCCTTATATGCAAATATAACTTATAGCTATCCTTATATGCAAATAGCTTATACAAAGTAGTTAAGAAGAAGCTAAACACCCCAATAGAGAGGTGGTCAAAGGAAGTGAATACGATTGATCCTCATTGTTCATGGATTCCATTCAAAATCAATACTCATGGTGCTTTCGAGATCATTCAAGGACATGCCCAAAGGGGCAAACAGTTTTAGAGTCACTTGGCATGCATGTTCTTGGTGGAGGCGCAACAAGAGCACACTCTGCCTTCTTGTTTCAGTTCAGGTCCTGTAAACAAGTGCCCTTTTGGCAGCCTATCTAGAGCCACACCTTCTGTATTTTCATGTCTGTTGTTAATGATGTCACTGTTCTAAATGGCCCCCAGGTGCAGTGCTGATGTGCCGCTAGTGTTCCTAAATGCAAGCAGGCTGACGTGCCTTACAGAGAAAACACGGCTGTTAGATAAGCTTTGTCTAGGCACAAGTTATAGTGCTGTAGGATTGATGTTAATGAACCAACAATATGTGTTAAATGAGGTGCTGTTAAACAGAAACACATGGAGAACAAATTTACGTATTGATCAGTTGGTGAAAACTGTATGAGCAGAGGCTCACAGGAAACAGACCCTATATTTCTCTTAGGAGCAATAGTTCCGTATTTCCTGAGTCATGTTAGTGGAGACTTTAAAAACGATAACTACCTTGAATTATGAGAACTGACTATAATTCACGAAAAGAGTATGAATAGTAAACAGAAAATGTTCAACCTCAATGATAAATGAAAATCAAAAGAAGAGTAAACTATTTTTATCAAACTAGAAAATATTACAATTATTTTTAAAGCCAGCATTAGAGAAAATAGAAGAAAACAGGCACTCTTGTGGGCTGCTGTTTCATAAAACCAATGTTCTGAAAGGCAATTTGGCCATATATCAGAGTTTAAAATAAGTATTCCTTCGGACCCAAGAATTCTGCCTATGGGAAAGTACTCTGAGATGATGATTGTACAATTATAAAAAATATATATTCACATTTACTGATTCCCGCATAATTTGTAAGTTACAAATTTGAAAAGCCTAAATGCCCAGCAATGTGGCATATATTTAAAATGATACATCCAGTCAATAGAATATTATGTATCTATTAAAATAATGAATATGTTAACACTGAAAGAGGTCCATGAAAACCTTAAATGATCAAAGCAGCCTACAGAGGACAGGGGATCCCATCAGTGTATCCTGCGTGCATGACTGTATGCATCTTTAAAAAGCTTTTCAATTGTTTTGGCGGTGCGGGGCCTTCGTTGCCGCGTGGGCTCTTCTCCAGTTGAGCAGGGTCTCCTCTCCAGTCGTGGTGCCGAGGCCTCTCATGGCCCTGATTTCTCTTGTGGAGGAGCACCAGCCCTGGGCCTGAGGGCTTCAGCAGTGGCTTCTCCCGGGTTCTAGAGCGCAGGCTCAGTAGTTGTGGCCTTCGTTGCTCTGCAGCATGTGGGTTCTTCCCGAATCGAGGATCGAATGCTCGTCTCCTGCGTTGACAGCTGTGTTCTTTACCACTGAGCCACCAGGGAGGCCCCTGTGAGCATCTTAATGGGCATGTAAGTATAGAGAGGTATTTCTAAGGAAGATCACTAAAATATCAACGGTGGTTTATCCCTGGGAGGAAGGGAAGGGTCTCAGGTAATTTTTACTTTGTTTCTGTTACTCTGTATTATTTGAAAGTTTTCAATCAGAGAAGAGCTGCTTTTGCTTTTAACTGTCAATGTAGTATGTATAGTTATTGTCACACATGGGAAAGAGGAAAAATTCATGACTGTGAAAGAAGCAGAGAATCATCATCTCACAACTAATGTTGGTAATCTTATATCTCCATCACCTGGAAGAAAGCTAAATGTATAATAAGCACTCAAAAATAAATGTTCCGTGAATGAATATAGTAACAACTTCATTCCACTCCAGTTTGTTTGTTTTCTAATTAATAACAACAAAGCAGTATGCAATCATTTAAGCTCTACATGTAAGCAATCACTGAGAAATGTTGGACTTACCACTCCATGCTTGACAATAAATGAATTTTTAAAGGGACTGGTTATATGCGGTAACAGTCCTGCATGCAAATGAAGAAGAAAAACCAGAATCACACCCAGTGTTAGAATTAAATTTCTTACATTCCCAATTAGGCTATACCAGCAAATTGTACACACATCACTTATTTCCCTTTAGAATCTGATGAACAGAAAAGTAAGAAGTAAGACAAAGCTGTGACTAAAAGTTAACTCATATGGTAAACATTCTGGAGCTCCCAGGGTGAGTGGGTGAAAATGTTTTCTTTTTTTTAAATCACTTTAACATTATTTTTAAAAGAAAATCATATTGGCAACAGCCAAGAAGACACTGAAATTATTTCAATTTACAGCTTAAAAATGTTATCAGAATAATTCAGTTTTACATGTCCTTTGGCTCTCTCTATCAGGTTTTCCTGAAGTAAGTCTAAAGTAAGGCCTGTGTTTCAGTATTAATTTTCTTATATTTTAATTTAGCTACAAAATATAATTCTTTATGTCCCTTCTCCCCCATGAGAAAGAAAAATTAACCCTTTTTAAGTGCTCCTCTTTTTTCTCAAGATTTTAATTTTTTAGAGCAATTTTAAGTTCACAACAAAACTGAGAGAAAGATACAGAGTTCCGATATACTCCCTGCCCCAACACAGGCATAGCTTTCCTGTTATTGGCATTCCCCACTATTTTTTATTTAGTAACCATTGTTGCAACTTGCACACCTACAATGTATTAATAACATCATAATCACCTAAAGTCCACAGTTTCCATTACAGTTCACTGTTGGTGTTATACATTGTTATTGTTTAGTCACTAAGTTGTGTCCAACTATTTTGTGACCCCATGTCACCCCACCAGGCTCCCCTGTCCAAGGAATCCTCCAGATGAATACTGGAGTGGGTTGCCGTTTCCATCTCTGGGAGGTCTTCCTAACCCAGGGATCAAACCTGCGTTGGCAGGTGGATTCTTTAATCACTGAGCCACCAGGGAAAGCCAGTACATTCTATGGACAAATATGTAAAGGCATGTACCCATCATTATAGTATTACACAGAGTTTTTTCACTGTCCTAAAAGTCCTTTGTGCTCTATTTATCCATTCCTATGTAAACTTTAGAATTACTTTGTTGATATCCACAAAATAACTTGTGGTTTTGATTGGGATTGCACCGAATCTAATTTCAATTTCTACTTGTTCATTGCTAGTATATAGGACAGCAATCAAGTTTTGTATATTAACCTTGTATCTTGCAATCTTCCTATAATCACTTATTAGTTCCAGGACTTTTTCTTTTTGGTCAATTCTTTTAGATTACCTACCTAGGAAATTGGCTCATATGTGAAGGAAGAGAGTTTCATTTTTTCCTTCTCAATCTCTACCTTTTATTTCCTTTTCTTGTCTTAATGCATTTGCTAGTACTTTCAGTATTATGTTGAAAGGAGTGGTGAGAGGAGAATCCTTCCCTTGTGCCTGATCTTAGTGGGAAAAGCTTTGAGCTTCTGTCATTAAATATGATGTTACCTATAGGTTTTTTATAGACTTTCTTTAGTAAGTTGAGGAAGTTCCCATCTTTCCCTAGTTTACTAAGACTTATATTCATGATATATTCAACACTCATGATTCAATAAGTGTTGAATTTTGTCAAAAGCGTTTTCTGAATGTATTTATACAATCATATGACTTTTTATTTAGCATGTTGATGTGATGGATACATTGATTTCTGAATGTTGAACTAGCCTTGTATGCCTGGAATAAATTCCTCTTAGATGTGGTGTATAATTCTTTTATTTGCTAATATTTAGCTGAGGATTTATGAATCTGTTCATGAAATGTAATTATCTGTGTATCTCTTGTAATCTCTTTGTCTGACTTTGGTATTAGGGTAATGCTGACCTCATAGAATGAATTAGGAAGGCTTCCTTCACCTTTTAACCTCTGAAAGAAATTGTAGAGAACTGTTATAAGTTCTTCGTTAAATGTTTGATAAAATTCACCAGTGAACCCATCTGGGCCCATTGCTTTCTGCTTGGGAAGGTTATTGATTCAATTTCTTTAATAGATATAAGCATATTCAGATTGTCTATTTTTTCTTATTGAGTTTTGACAGTTTGTGTCTTCAAGGAATTGGTCCATTTCATCTTGGTTATCAAATTTGTCAGCATAGAATTTTTCATAGTATTCCTTTAGTATCCCTTTAATGTCTGTGAGCTCTGTAGTGATTTTTCTTCTTTGATTTATTTCTGATAGTAATTTATGTCCTTTCTCTACTTTTTTCTTAGTCTGTCTAGAGTCTTACTGATTTTTCTTGATTTTTTTTTCAAACAAGCAGCTTTTTGTTTCCTTGATTTTCTCTCTTAATTTCCTATTTTCAATTTCATTTATTTCTCCTCTCCTACTTATTTCTTTTCTATTGCTTACTGTGGGTCTAATGTGCTCTTTCTCTTCTAGTTTCCTAACATGGAAAGTAAATTGATTTTAGATTTTTCTGATAAATCAATGGAATGCTATAAATTTCTGTCTAAGCACTGCTTTTACTGCACTACACAAATTTTAAGTTGTATTTTCATTTAGTTAAAAATATTTTTAAAATTTCTCTTGAGATTTCTTCTTTGATCCATGTGTTATTTAGAAGTGTATTGTGTAATCTCCAATATTTGGGGATTTTCCAATAAGCTTTGTTATTGATTTCTAATTTAATTCCACTGTGGTCTGAGACCAGACATTCTATGAATGCTATTCTTTCAAATTTGTTAAGGTGTATTTTATGAGCCAGAATGTGGCCTATCTTGGTGAATATTCCATGTAAGCTTGAGAAGAATGTATTTTCTGTTGTTGGATGAAGTTATTTAATAGATGTTGATTATATCAAGTTGATATGTGGTTGAGTTCAACTATGTCTTTTCTCACTTTTTGCCTTCTGGATCTGTCCACTTCTGATAGAAAGATGTTGAAATTTCCAAACATGGTAGTGGGTTCATCTGTTTCTCCTTAAAGTTTTACCAGCTGTCACCTCATATAGTTTGATACTCTGTTGTTTGGTACATATGTGTTAAGGATTATTATGTCTTCTTGGAGAATTCACTTCCTTATCGGTATTATTATTATTAATCATTATTATTACATCATCATCATTCTTATTAAATGTCGTTCTTTATCTCTGATAAATTTCCTTGCTCTGAAGTCTGTTCAGTGTGGAATATAGCTATTCCTGGTTTATTTTTAATTGGTATTAACATAGTATATTTTTTCCATTTATTTACCATTAATCTATTTGTGTCTTTATATTTAAAGTGGATTTCTTGTAGATAACATATGATAGGATCTTGTATTCAGATCCACTGACCTCTGTCTTTTAACTAGTCTATTTAAACCATTGATGTTCAAAATGACTATTGGTACAGCTGGATTAATATCTACAATATTTGTTACTGTTTTGTTTGTTGCCCTTATTCCTGTTTATGTCTTCCACTTTTTCTGCCTTCTGTTGCTTTAACTGAGCATTTTATGATCCTATCTCTCTCCTTGCTTAGTATATTTTTAGATTTTTAAAAAGCTTTTTTAGTAGGTGCCTTAGAGTTTTCAACATATGTTTACAACTATACATTTATACTTGGAGAAGGACATGGCATCCCACTCCAATATTCTTGCCTGGAGAATCTGCATGGATAGAGGAGCCTGGCGGGCTACCATCCATAGGGTCACAGAGAGTCGGACACGACTGCCTTAGCACTAAACATACATCTACACTCTAGCATGACACAGGTATACCTTATGATAATAAAACATGCTTATTTCCTCCTTCCTGTTGCTGTATCATTGTATCATATGCACACATATATACATTAGACACACATATATATATACATATATAATATATAAGCATATATTATTGAATACATTGTTACATTATTTTTGAACAAACTATTATCTGTTAGATCAATTAATAAGAAAACAATGTTTCATTCACTTTCCTTCTTCAATGCTCTTTTTACGCAGATCCAATTTCTGACCCATATTAGTTCCTTCTCTGTAAAGAACTTTACATTTCTTGCAAGGCAGGCTTACTGGCAACAAATCCCTCAGTTTTTGTTTATCTGAGAAAGCATTTCTTTCTCCTTCATGTTTCCAGGATAATTTCACAGGGCACAGAATTCTAGGTTAGTGGGTTTTTTTCTCTCAGCAACATGAAACATGTCACTACTCTCTTCTTGCTTCCATGGTTTCTCAGGAGAAGTTGAATATAATTCTAATCTTGTTTCTCTGTAGGTAAGGTTTTCCCCTGTGGCTTCCTTCAGAATTTTTTTTCTATATCTTTTACTTTCTGTAGTTTGCAAATTGTATATCTAGGTACAGAGCTTCTTTGCTTGTTTTGTGTGTTTTACGTTTATCCTTCTTGACGTTCCCTAAACTTCCTGGATCTGTGGTTTGGTGTCTGACATTAATTTGTGGAGATTCTCAGTCGTTATCGTTTCACGTATTTTCTGTATTTCTTTCTTCTTCCTCTGGTCTTCTCATTACATCTTTCATATTTGTCTCATGGTGTGTTCTGTATTTTCTGTCTTTGTTCTCTTCGTCTTTCAGGTTTGTAGGTTTATACTGAGGTAGCGTCAAGTTCAGAGTCTTTTTCCTCAAGCTGTGAGCAGTTTACTAATAAGTCCAACAAAGGCATTCTGTATTTATGTTACACTGTTTTTGATCTCTAGCATTTCTTTTCGGTTCTTTCTTAAGCCTTCCGTCTATGTGTGTGCGTGTCGTGCATGCACGCACAGACACGCACACGCTTGTGTGCAACTCTTTGCGACCCTAACTTCACCAGGCTCCCCTGTCCATGGGATTCTCCAGGCAAGAATACTGGAGTGGGTTGCCGTGCCCCCCTCCAGGGGATCTTCCTGACCCAGGGATCGAACCCAGGTCTCCTACGTCTCCTCACTGGCAGGCGGGTTCTTGACCACCATTGCCTCCGGGGAAGCCCCTGTATGCGCATATTGCTCATCTATTCTATTTTGTCTATCAGAGCCTTTAGAATATTAACCATCTTGTTTTAATTTCCTGATCTGATAATTCCAATATCCTGCTATATCTGGTTCTGATGCCCTGAAACTTCAAATTGTGTTTTTGCCTTTTAGCATGCTTTGTGATTTTTTTTTTTCCATTATAGAAGGACATGATGTACCAGGTAAAAGGAACTGCTGTAAATAGGACCTTAATAATATGGTGGTAAGTTGTCGGGGAAGAGAAGCATTCTGTAGTCCTATGATTAGGTCTCAGCCTTTTGGTGAGCCTGTGCCCCTGGACTGTGAACTTCACAAGTTTTTCTAAGCTTTTTTCTCCCATCTTAGGTGGAACAGCATGGCTGAAGTGGGCTGTGTATTTCTCTTTTCCCACACAGAGCGGTTGAGTAGACTGGAGTTGTCAGTTTCCCTTCTCCCAGCACAGTTAGGCTGTGCTAATACCCTGGCAGATTAGGCTCTGGTTAACTATATTCTCCTGAGGGTGTGTGCATGTGTGTGTGTGTGTGTGTGTGTGTGTGTGTGTACAGTCGCTCAATATTGTCCAACTCTTTGTAGCCCCATGGACTGCAGCCCACCAGTTTCCTCTATCCAGGGAATTCTCCAGGCCAGAATACTGAAGTGGGTAGTGATGCCCTCCTCCAAGGGATCCTCCTGACCCAGGTGGATTCTTTACCACTAGAATGAAGAATACTCTGGAGTATTTCAAAATGGTTCTTTTCCCCCTCCCCGTGCCCGAAGCACAAGGCAGTTGTTCTCTGATGTTTCCTGTGGGTACCTGGTCAAGTTCCTGGAGGTAAATTTCACACAATATTGTAAGGATTGCCCTACTCCTGGGTCTTTCTAGAATTTTTAACTCTCAGATTTGTCTGCATTGTTGACCAATTGCTGCATTGCATTGCATGCATGCTCAGTCTTGTGGACTCTTTGCTATATTGAGCCCCCAGCAATTTGTCAATTACTGTTCAGATATTCCAACCGTAGCACTGGTTCCTGTGGTGGTTTTCATCTGTGAGTCTTTGCTCTGGTAAGCTGTGACTCTTTTGTATTCATCTCTGTCTTCAATCTTGGGAACAGTGGTTTGCTCTGGGTCATCACCTCTCTTATAGATCTAAGACAGTTGTTGATTTTTCAGTCTTTTCATCTTTTAACCTTTTGTTAGGATGGAGTAGACTCTTTCAAGTACCTTAGGTACAGAAATGGAAGCCAGAAATCAGGATAAACTTATGTCTGAAACATCCTTCTATGTCTACACAACTTATACTCTTAGAATCAGAGGGAACACCAAGACTATGCTAAAATTCTAAAGCTATACATTTTTCTCAAGGTCTGAAGAAGCTCTAGAGTACTTTTAATAATTTTCTTGAGGTATAACTTACATGTCATAAAACCAATCCAACCAGTTCAATGATTTCAAGTAAACTTATGAAGTTATACAACCATCATCATAATACTATAAATTAGTATTACAGCATTTACATCACCCCAGTAAGATCCCTCATGCCTATTTATGGCTAATGTCCTTTCCGACCTTCAGACACAGAAAACTACTAGCTTACTTTACCTATAGGTTTGCCTTTATTGGATATTTCATATAAATGGAATCGTACACAATATGGTCTTGTATGTCTGCCTTCTTTTATGTAGCATAATGTTTTTGAGATTCATCCACATTCCGTATTTTGTTCTTTTCACTTATGGGTAGTACTCCGTTGTATAAATAAAATAAATTTCGTTATCCATTCACCAATTGATGGATGCCAGGATTCTTTCCAATTCTCACTATTATAGATAGTACTGTAGTGAATATTCATGTGCAAATCTTTGTGTAGACATATGTTTTCATTTCTCTTAAGTGAATACCTGGGACTAGCAATAAAGAAGCCCCTGCCAATGCAGGAGACAGAAGAGACGTGGGTTTGATCCCTGAGTCGGGGAAGATCCCTTGGAGGAAGGCATGGCAACCCACTCCAGTATTCTTGTCTGGAGAATCCCATGGACAGAGAAGCCCAGTGGGCTACAGTTCATGGGGTCGCAGAGAGTTGGACACAACTAAGTGACTTAGCACACACACAAGTGAGTACCTAGGTATGGAATCACTGGATCCTATTATAAATTTATGTTTAACTTTTAAACAAACTGTCAAGGTGTTTTCCAAAGTATCTGTGCTAACTTTACATTCTCACCAGCAATGAAAGAAGGTTCTGGTTTCCCCACATCCTGGCCCACATTTGTTATTTTCTGTCTTTGTGATTATAGCCATTGTTACAGATGTAAGGAAGTATGTCATTGTGTTTTAATTTGCATTTTGCTAATGACTAATCATGCTGATTTCTCTCGACTATTTTGATTACAAAAGTAAGGAAAAAATTAAATTTGATTACAAATAAATAAAAATTGATTTAAAAAGGAAAAGAGTGTCTGCTTTGGCCTAATATGATGGGGTCTGGTCACCAGGGATGAGTCAAAGGAGAGGAATAGCATTTGGCAGATACTCATTATCTGTGCTGTTTTATGCTGATAAAATTTTAAAAGCAGGGTATCTTAAACTAAAATCGATGAGTTCAATAATTGTTTACCTAAATTCAAGAAAAAACCCACTTTTTCAGTAACAGAGCAGGTAGATACGAAGTTTATCTTGCACAATTAGCTCTGATTATTCCTGCAAATCCTTAGTCTTTCAAAGCTCTATAAGACTTTTATAAATCCCATAGGCCTGCCAGAGGCTTCAAAGTATATGAAAGTATATGATTTTAAAATATAATATAAAAATTTTTATAGAAAGTGCTTTGGAGGCATTGGATAGATTATGGGGGGAAAAGGGGATTAGAATTTGTGCTGGACCACTGAATGAGGGATCTGCTGGGATTTTATGCCCATCTTTTAGCCAAACTTGTACATTTTTCTCATCGAGCTAGAAAGAGCTCTCATTTTCTTCAGTCTGTTTGTGGAGAAGAATACCAACAAGCTTGCATGTGCCGGAGTGTGGTCGGCTGATTTTATTCTTTGCAAGTTAACAGTTGACAAAATAGAGCCCACAGTTCAACATTACTGTGGCTGTTTCAGCTGGCCTTTCAATTAAGGATATTTAACATTCCCCTAAACTGCCAGTGTGTATCTGCCTCCCTGCTTCCACTTCCTAGTCCTAGAACTGTAACCAAATTGGGCAGTTTTGTTGATGAAACTAACAATGTCAGTAACTGCCAGGAAATTCTCTCTTACGTTTTAGGTCCATAAATCTTTTGCCAACCCTGATGGAATGCTACAGGTAAATGGTTTTAAACATAAGTTACCAAGAAAGCAAGTGTGGGTTTGTGAGCACCTGCTCTTGCAGAATCTCAAGTTTGGAAGCATTCTGGGTCTTCTAATCATGTAGTCCCCTACTAGGTGCTGTCATAGAACAGCTCTCAGCTGCGTTTGTGATTCTGTTTTCATTTCTTAGATTTGGGGATCATGGGATCTTTTACCTACCCATCCCTGTGTTCCTTGAAACTTCGAGTTCCTTAAAATGAAGCTTCATGCTTCATGAACACAAAACGTAATGTTGGAAAGTAAAGAAAAAATTGTTTTTAACCTTTTCTGAGTACTGTGGTCTTAAGCTGTATGCAGACAAAAAAGGAGAATTTAGATAAAAGATTAACAGCACTTAACCAAGAATCCAGGGACACCCTGGAGGGATCTAAGATGTATGCATTGGTGGCTTGTAGAAGTGTCTTGATGGATATTTTTCTGAAGATAGGGCCTAGAGCTTTCATCAGACTTTTCAGAGTGTCTCAGAAAATATGAGGTGTCTTAAAGAGAGAATTGCTAACCATGGGGATAGATGACAGAGTGAATTTTTTCCTGGCAGACTATTAAGAATAAGTCATTTAATGGTCTGAACATTAGGTGAGAATATCTTATCAATGTGAAGTTTCTTGCATGTAATAACAGTATTATAGTTATATAAGATAATAAATAATATTGTGGTTATTAGCGAATAGTATTATGGTTATAAGCAAACATTGTTGCTCCTAGAGGTACATGCTGAAGAATTTAAGGATATACTGTTACTATGCCTGAAAATTTACTCTCACTAGTTCTGCAGAGTATTACAAGTATCAATAAGGAGAGACTGAGATAAAACTATATGTTAACAAATGTGGCAAAATGTTAACAATTGGTGAATCTAGGCAGGGAGTAGGCAAATACTGGTTCTACTATTCCTTCAACTTTTCTATGAATTAAAAAATTGTAGATAAAGGCACAAGGCATTCATTTATCTGCCTCAATTTCATAATAATAGACTGAGTGCTATTATCATATTTCATAGATGACTAACACCAGGCAGAAAAAGATTTGGAAAACCGGGCAGCAGCATCTCAAATTACACTGATGCCATAACCAAGAACAGACCTAAAAATGATGCCTTCTTCCCATCTTCTCCCCACATGCTTGTAGCCCATCCCACAGGGAGACCCATGGCTGGTTCACATAAGCTACTGAAATCACTGCAACGCCTGTGTGGCCCCTGCTCAGTTGTGCCCAACTCTGTGTGACCCCCTGGACTGTAGCCCATCAGGCTCCTCCGTCCACGGGATTCTCCAGGCAAGAACACTGGAGTGGGTTGCCATTTCCTTCTCCAGGGGATCTTCCCCAACCAAGGATCAAACCAGCGTCTATCTGCATCTCCTGCGTTGGCAGGCAGATTCTTTACCACTGCACCACCTGGGAAGCCTACTGTTGTGCTCTCTTTTCCTAGTGGATGTTATGCTTGAACAGTAAAGTATGCAGGGTAACAGATGGCATTTTGTGACCTTCTTAATAACAGGCTTAGCTGCCAATGTTCCCTTGTGTCCAGTCTCTGCAGGGAATTTGGACGCCATTGCCTTACACTTGAATATTTCCTGGCAAACACTTTTAACCATTTATTAGACTGTTTCCTAATTTCAAACTGAGCAAAACAAAATTCCCAACACCTGAAAGGGGCGGTGATAGTTCCTGGGTCTGGGGGCCCGACCTGGGATTCGTTGGGGTGTGCTGGCCCTCACCTGGTGTACCTGGCATTTTTTAGTGTGGGGAGGACCTCAGTCCCAGGCAGACTGCTTTCTGGGCTGTCTAGATTTATGGGGTAGCCAACACAAGCTTTTTCCTTTCTGTAGTTTAAAAGGAACATATGCACTTCCCATGGCCAGGCATACGAATTAGCCAGATAAAGGAAGGCCTGGTATTAGCAGGGTCTCTGCTGTGACCGCCCACGCTGTGAGTGAACTGGGGGACCCTGTGGCGGCGGAGGCTGGTTCTAAGGCATTTTCCTCCCTTCCTCCTACTGAGGGCAGCCACGCTGTCCATGGGAGGAGGAGGAGCAGGGCAGGGATTAGGTTAACAAGGCAGGGCACAGAAAGCAGTCCTGAGAGGGACCAGGGAGGACATCGTGCTGAAGCCAGAGACGCCCCCCAAGGCTTGTGCCTCCAGGGAGGGGAGTCACGTCAGTCCCGGTCAGGCAACTGTGTGTGGTAAGGCGGGGGAGGGGAGGGACGGATGGAGAAAGTGCTAGAACATTATCAGCGCAGATGGTAGGAGTGGAGTGTGGAAACTCAGGGCGAAACGACCCAGGTGCCAGGCGCAGGATGGTGTGGAGTCACATGCAGGAGGAGACAGAAATTAGGTTTCTGTGAGAGCGAGAGGGTGGCGGGTGTGTGGCAGGGCTTGATTCCGGGGAGGGGAAGCTCCCTTGTGCCTCTGCCTAGGAGATGATGGCCTGGGTGTCGGGAGCCTCGATGGGGAGCTGTGAGTCTCTCCCAGGACGGCTGGGAAAGGCTGCCTGGCTTGATTGCCATCTACCCACTTACGATGCCATCCTGAGCCCAGCCTACTGCTCCTTCCCCAGGCAGACCAGCACACCTGCTAAGGACTGCCAGACCCAGCAAACTGGAGAAGCCCCTCTCCTCAGGTATGCCCTAACCCATCTGCTCCCGCCTTCACTCTGGGGCCCCAGCCTCCAGGAGCAAAATGCTTTGGGAATGATCCCGAAACAGCACAAGGATGCACATGGACATTATGGAAAGAAGGTGGACAAAGCTTGGAAGCAAGACACCCACATCACTATGAAAGGGCAGGCCCTTGGACACCACCTTTCCTGCTCTCTCTCCTCTCTGCCGCTCATCCCAGATCACACTCGCCAGCCCTTGCTTACAAGACTGTGTCTGTTTCAGATTTGGGGTTTGCCTGGCTGTCCTTCCTTCCGCTCATTACAGAACCTGGGTGCGGGGTGGAGGAGTGTATACAACTAAGTTGCCTCAGTCCTGTCCAACTCTTTTCAACCTGTGGACTACAGCCCATGAGGCTCCTTTGTCCACAGGATTCTCCAGGTAAGAATACTGAGTGGGTTGCAGTGCCTTCTTCCAGGAGATCTTCCCCACCCAGGGATCGAACCCGTGTCTCTTATGTCTCCTGCATTAGCAGATGGGTTCTTTACCACTGCACCACCTGGGAAGCCCCTATACAACTAAAACCACATACAAAATGCAACAGTGCCGCATTCTATTTTTTTTACTCAATTTTTAAGGTATTTTATATGTAATACTTTAGAATCCTCCACTAAACACACTAAAGCCTGCCCCTGGAAACACAAGTTTTTGAAAGGTTGCTTCTATAAAAATGACATTCTAATTTTTAAAAATACTTTTATAAATTTCCTTTGGAAAGAGAAATTCTATGTAAGAAATTGTCTCCATAAGGAAATATATTGTGGGAAAGAAAAAGTCAACCACAGAAGGTCCATAAAAACCACTGTTCAACATACAATCAAAGGACACCGGGTTTGTGGTTAGCCCTGCCCTGGGTGCTGGAGATACAGAGACCAACGAGACAGACAAATTCCTGCGCTCTTGAAGCTTATGTTCTAGAAGAGGAAAGATAATAGATGAGTAAACAAATATAATAATACATAGCAAACTAGGCATTAAGATGAAAATTAAAAATGGAAAGCGTGTGAAGAACTGACTTTAAATATCATGGCCGGGGAAAACGTCTCTGAAGAAGTGACATTTAAATTCAAACCTGAAGGATACCATTCAGCAGAGCTGGGATAACTGGATTCCAGCAAAGAGAATGTGTGTGCAAAGGTCCTGAGGTAGGAAATGGCTTAGCAGTTTCAAGTTCCTGAAAGAAGCCAATTAACTGGAACAGAGTGATCAAAAAGCAAAAGGCATGAAACAGAAGTGGAGGATTTTATTGCAAGCATCACAGGAAACAAAGTGACATCATCTTGTTTATGCTTGCAGATCTTCCTGTGTGAAGACAGGACTCAAGGGTATTCTGGTTGTTCCTTTTACTTTTAGAAGTCTTTGGAGGTTTGGAGAAGTGAGAGTGAAAGAACAGGAGAGAAAGCTAATGTTGAAAATGAATACACTCTTGAAGGAACATAACAAATCATCTTTGTGTTGCCCTCTTAGAATATTATTTGGTTTCTGTAAGTATTCTCCTGGATGCTGTCATCCTTGTAAAAGGCCATAATACCATGGGACTTCCCTGGTGGTCCGGTGGCTAAGACTCTATGCTCCCAGTGCAGGGGGCCCCAGGTTCGATCCCTGGTCAGGGAACTAGATCCTGCAAAGACCTGGTGCAGCCAAATAAATAAATAATGCTTTAAAAAAAAGGCCATATGCCATAAAGACAATTCCAGGTTGCTCTTTAGGGGCTTGGAATTTGTTCTGTGTGACTAGGGAATATCCCAAGAAAGAATACACATTCTCACACGTTCTGTCACATCTGGGCTCTGATAATGTCAGTCTAGAGATAACCTGTTCCCTAGTACATATTGCATCTCTTAGAAGAGCTGGAATCAAAGACACCAGTGTACCCTTTTGCAGGAGTAACTCTGGCTCATCCTGGAGGGATGTACAGAACGAGAGAACCAAGAACGAGAGAAGGGGCAGGAACAGCCATGATCGCAGCCTCAGTGGCAGCGGGTCCACATCCCACCTCGCCCTTCATAAACTGCTTCTGCTGGAGAGGAGCTTTTTAAATAAAGCTTGCTAGAATCTGTCTTAGCAGAATGTAAAGCGAGAGGAATTGCTGAACAATTTCTGTCTGTATTGCAGTTTTAAGACCCTCAATTTTAGCTTTTCTTAGTTATTGCTTTGTTCTTTGAACTGGAGAGATGAGCAGATGGGGGGGCACCATGGGAGGGAAAAGCCACAGCCACGTCACTTGGAAAGAAAATTAATAGTAACGCTAAAGAAAACCCACCTTAATGTAGGCAGAATAAGACTGGATTCTTGGAAAGGCAGTCTTGAAAACATCTGAGAACGTTTTTCCTCTGATGGTTGTGAATCACACTTAGGAACAGCCCATCTGATTTGCATATCTTTGGAAGGACACATTCTACAAGGAGACCATCAAGAGACCCACGTCCACGCGTGGTGACCAAATTTATCCAGTGGGCTTGTATTGATTTGGCTTCACGTTTTAACTCCCTTCATTAGACGCTTCTAGCACAAAGTTGAGAAACCTGTATGCAGGTCAGGAAGCAACAGTTAGAACTGGACATGGAACAACAGACTGGTTCCAAATAGGAAAGGAGTACATCAAGGCTGTATATTGTTACCCTGCATATTTAACTTATACGCAAAGTACATCATGAGAAACACTGGGCTGGAGAAAGCACAAGCTGGAATCAAGATTTCCAGGAGAAATATCAATAACCTCAGATATGCAGATGACACCACCCTTATGGCAGAAAGTGAAGAAGAACTAAAGAGCCTCTTGATGAAACTGAAAAAGGAATGAAAAAGTTGGCTTAAAGCTCAACATTCAGAAAACTAAGATCATGGCATCCAATTTCATCACTTCATGGCAAATAGATGGGGAAACAGTAGAAACAGTGGCTGACTATTTTGGGGGGCTCCAAAATCACTGCAGATGGTGATTGCAGCCATGAAATTAAAAGACGCTTACTCCTTGGAAGAAAAGTTATGACCAACCTAGACAGCATATTAAAAAGCAGAGACATTACTTTGTCAACAAAGGTCCATCTAGTCAAGGCTATGGTTTTCCCAGTAGTCATGTATGGATGTGAGAGTTGGACTATAAAGAAATCTGAGTGCCGAAGAACTGATGCTTTTGAACTGTGGTGCTGGAGAAGACTCTTGAGAGTCCCTTGGACTACAAGGAGATCCAATCAGTCCATCCTAAAGGAGATCAGCCCTGGGTGTTCATTGGAAGGACTGATGTTGAAGCTGAAACTCCAATACTTTGGCCACCTCATGTGAAGAACTGAATCATTTGAAAAATCCCTGATGCTGGGAAAGATTGAAGGCAGGAGGAAAAGGGGACGACAGAGGATGAGATGGCTGGATGGCATCACCAACTCAATGGACATGGATTTGGGTGGACTCCGGGAGTTGGTGATGGACAGGGAGGCCCGGTGTGCTGCAGTTCATGGGGTCACAAAGAGTTGGACACGACTGAGGAACTGAACTGAACTGAACTGAGCACACAGCTGATAATCCAAAAATTAGACATAGAAATTTTCAAAGAAGCACAGAAGGAAGTTATCTTTTGGCCAAATTAAATAATTCTACCTTGATATACTGTCACCTTTTAATGAAGAGAGTAGGCATCAGTTAAACTACAATGACCATTGAAGAAAATGAGAAAAGCACAAGGTGAAGTCTCCACTCATGAATCATTGTTATGAATACATTTGTACATTTATGGCTTTTCTACCTTTCTCCTACCATACTTTACCATAAAGATAGGAGAAGATAGGGAAAAAGCAATAACTATCATAACAGTGGTAAATTATTTAGTTTCCCCTGCCCTAGACTTGTCTCCAGGCCAGGGGTGTGTGTGTGTGTGTGTGTGTGTTCAGTCATGTCTGACTCTTGTAACCCCATGGACTGCAGACCGCCAGGCTCCTCTGTCCATGGAATTTTCCAGGCAAGAATACTGGAGTGGGTAGCCAGTCCCTTCTCCAGCCAAGGAAGATAGTGTGTTTCAATTTTATGTTTATTACTGCAAAGGGAAAAAGAAAGTCTTTCTTGATTTTGACAATAGCGCAAATGGTTCGCCGTCCTGTCTTCTTGCCTCAACAAACCATAGAGAGATGCATCAAACCCATTTCAAATGTTCCATTCCCATAAAGTCCAATTTTATTAGGAAAGCCAGCAGAATAGTGATCGTCCAAGACAGTGGTTAAAAACCTTTACTCCATTTTTCAGGAGAATGAGTGGTTCTTGACACTATACCGACAACACACGGGCACACACTGAATAAAAATGTAACAGAAAGTATTAATAGAACATTTTACAAAGTGCTTCAGTATCCTTACCTGAGATGACTCTCATTGGTCTTATTAAACCTTCAAAGACTGAACCCAGGGAGGTGGAAATTATCTGGGAAAAACCTATTGTGTTTCTTCCGCAAAATCGGAGTGTGGGGTAGGAGGGCTGGCTGTCCCTCTCCGCCGTGAGCAGTTGTTGCTGGACAGAGGCTGCCCAGCCCAGGAATCTGAACCCTCGTGTAGGTGGGGCCCGTGACCGCTTCCCCCACTGGAATGTGAGCGTATGAGACGCGAGTCGCTTCCAGGCTGAAAGGGTGGAAAAGCCACGTGCCCTCCCAACCCTTTACCCTCCCCCACCTGCCAGATGGAGATTCTGGGGCCCCAGGAGATGGTGGAACTCCCAGATAAAAGATGTCGGCGTCCTTAGATCACCCTGTGGAAGGTCTGTCTGCAAAACACCTTCCTGGGCCTTTATATGAAGAAAAAAACTATCTTTAATCATGTTGCCTGCATGCTCAGTCGCTTCAGTCGTGTCTGACCCTTTGCAACCCTATGGACAGTGGCCCACCAGGCTCCTCTGTCCATGGGATTCTCCAGGCAAGAATACTGGAGTGGGTTGCCATGCCTGCCTCCAGGGGATCTTCCCCACCCAGGGATTGAACCTGCTTCTCTTCTGTCTCCTGTATTAGCAATTGGGTGCTTTACCACTAGCGCCACCTGGGAAGCCCATTATCATGTTAAGCAACTGGAATTTGGAAGTTAATCTGTTATAGCAGCAAGTGTTATCCTGATTTAACTGAAATGGGGTGGAGGTGGTATCGATTAGTAAATGGAGTTTCCTAGTTGGTGGTTCATAATGATTTGGTTTCTCTTCCTAATTCTTTGACAGACCCAGTAAAGCTCACATTCTGTTACTTAGGGCTCCAAGCTCTGGGAGAAGGTACCTTCTGAGGAGGAAGTGTTTTGCCCTGGAATAACTATTATTTTCAAGAGTGACTGATCCAGAGTGGAACATGCTCAGTTTCTTGCTAGAGGAGGAGGTGGCCTTTAGTAGGAAACAATTTGGATGACAATCTCGAACATGAAAGTGATCAAGGCAGCAACCTTGGCAGAATGGCCGTGCCCAGAACTGATCACATTGCACTCACCTTTAGCATCTGTGGTCTCTTGGAGCTCAGCCCTACCGACAAGGCAGTTTGGCAATGCCATCCTACAGAAAGCAAGTACGAGAGACAAGGTATGAGCTGAGGGTTTATAAGCCACAGCCGGGGGGCTTGCAGGGATTTTCACTCATGCTTTCACTTGATTTCTTAAACTTCGGCTTCTTTTCTTCCCCCTTTCCGCTCTCCCAACAGTAAAATCCCATTAAATTAACCCACATTGGACTTTCTCATTGTCTTTAGTGATTTGTTTGTTCCCCAATTTGTCATCAAAGGGTAAACTGTTCAACTTTTGTACATGAAAAGCTCAAACAGTAAGTTCATAATTGTTTTCACAGAATTTATGAGGCTTTCTCTAGGGAGCTGTTTTCCAAATAAAATAAGTGCTATGAGTGGAATAGGAAATATTACAGTAATATGTTGGCTTCCCAGGAAAACTTAGAACTTAATAGGGGCAGGGTAACTTGGGGACCAGCAGACGCTGTGTCTACCCTTCAAAACATGTCTGTGTCTCAGTTTCTCTGAATCCAGATAAAATGCTCATTTTAGGCAAGCAGTTGGCTTGGTGGGAAGCGCAGTCGTGAATTTCCAGAGGATGACTGTTGTTTTAGGGCCTCTCATTGCAGAGAGGAGGGTCTTCAAGCTCCGGGGACCTGAAACTATGTGTGTGTTAGGGGTAAAGTGGAATTATGTCAGCCTAGAGTCCCAGTGCAGGGGTGGGAAGGAGAGAGGATTTGGGGGCTGGATGGAGTCAGAGTTTGGAATTAGCAGATGCAAACTATTATATATAGCAATAGATAAACAATAAGGTTCTGCTGTATAGCACAGGAAACTGTGTTAATACCCTGTGAGAAACCATAATGGAAAAGGATATGAAAAAATGTATACATATGTATAACTGAATCACTTTGCCACACAGCAGAAATGAACACAACACTGTAAATCAACTATACTTCAAAAAATAAATTTTAAAACAATGTAAGAAGAAAATGAGAGTTCTGAAATGCTCCTGGACATGGACCGAGCTCACAGATGAGCCCTTATCATCCCTGAAACAGGGACTGCTGGCCCACCCTGCATCTTTCTTCTCCTTACCTACAGCAGCAACTGACTCACCTGGGGGTATTCATTTTTAAATGCACATCTCTGATTTTTTTTTTTTCCTTTCATGGTGCATGGGCTCAGTTGCTCCATAGTATGTGAGATCCTCCCAGACCAGGGATCGAACCCATGTCCCCTGCAGTGGCAGGCAAATTCCTAACCACTGGACCACCAGGGAAGACCCCCAGATGCACATTTCTAAGCCCAACCCCAGTAATTATTTTTCCAATAGGTTTGGAGCAGAAAGTCAGATGGTCAGTGGGCCAGTTTTCTGACTTCTATGGGAATCATTTCTTTGCTTCTCCTTTTACTTATTTATTTTGTATCATGCAAGCAGATACACCAAACACCATAGTTTGGCTTGGGCTGTTTTTTATAAGAGAGCTTCCGAGGTGGTGCGAGTGGTAAAGAACCCATCTGCCAGTGCAGGAGACCTAAGAGACCCGGGTTCAGTCCCTGGGTTGGAAAGACCCCCTGGAGGAGGGCATGGCAACCCACTCCAGTATTCGTGCCTGGAGAATCCCGTGGACAGAGGAGCCTGACAGGCCACAGTCCGTAGCATCATAAGGAGTCAGACACAACTGAAGTGACTTGGCATGCACAATTTTTAAAACTGTTACATAAATAGAATAATACACATATGTTTTGCATCTGGCTCAAACACTCCATACAGTGTTTGTGGCATTACAGGGTGCAACCATAGTTCATTCATTTACACCTGCATTGTACAATCACAGCACTGTCTACTCATTCTTTTATGAGTAGTATAGTATGTAGAATAGTATGTATTCTACATTAGGCTTGTTTCCTAGTTTTTTGGCTATTGTGAAAAATGCTGCTATGAGCTACTTGTACCTATCTCTTGGTGCACATGTGACAACACTTTTCACCTGGATATATACTTAAAATTGCTAAGTCCTAGGATATCTGTAGCATCAACTTTTAGAAAACAAGATCAAACTGTTTTTCTCAAGAAAACAATTCAGTGCATATACCCACCAGATATACATGAGAGACCTCATGGTTTACATTTTCACCAGAACTTTGTATTAATAATCTTTTTAATTTTAACCATTCTGGAAGTTTACATGAGTAAGCTCATTGTGATTTTAATTTGCATGTCCTGATTATTAATGTGGTTAAGGAACTTTTGAACGTTTTATTGATCACATGGATATCTTGGTTTATGAATTTCATTTCAAAGTCTCTTTCCTATTTTTCTAGTAGGTTGTCTTTTTCCAACTAATATGTATGAGTTTCTATTTTTAAAATATTTTCATTTATTTATTTAGCTGTGCTAGGTCTTAGCATGCAAACTATTAACTGCAGCATGTGAACTCTTAGTTGCTGATTGTGGCCCTGGCCAGGGATCAAACCCAGACACCCTGCACTGGGAGCACGGAGTCTTAGCCACTGGACCACCAGGGAAGTCCCCAGGAGTTTTTTTTGTTTGTTTGTTTTTTTAATGTGTATCATAGTTATGAGCCCTTGGTCAGTCACTGAGTTGAAAATCTCACCTTCCTATCTGTAGCTCAACTTTCATACTTTTAAGGGCTTTTTTTTGTTGTTAAACAGAGCTACTTTAAGCGAGTCTCATTTACTTCATTGTTTCTTTGTGGTTAGTACCTTTTGTGTTCTGTTTAGGAAATCTTTGCCAACCCCAGGATCATCAAGATATTGCTTATGTCACTATCTAATGGGTTTTTGCTATTTTGCCTTTCACACTTTGGTCTCTAATTCATCTGGAATGAATCTACCTGGAATTGCATACATGACCTTTCTCTACTGTTCTGCCACCTTTTACATAAATAAGTGCCCATATATGCAAGGTTCTGTTTCTGGGCCCTTTTTTCTGTTCCTGTCATCTATTTATTATCTTTGTGCCACAGTGCCATTCTCTCTTAATTACTGAGGCTTTATGGTAAGTTTTATTATCTGTAGAGCAAACACTTTTACTTTGTTCTTTTTTCTGACTGTTTTCTGGCCTTGAACCATCTTGTCAAGTTCCACAAAAACATCTATTGGAATTGTATAGAATCTGTAAATCAATTTGGGGAGAAATAATATTTTTATAATGTTCAGTCTTCCAATCCATGAACATGGTTCATCTCTCTATTGACTTAGATCTCTACATTCTCTCACTAAGGTCTTATAGTTTTCTGTTTGGAGATCTTACATATCTTTGACTACCTTTATTCTAAAATCTTGACATATTTTAGCAAAGTGGCATTTTAAAAAAATTTCATTTGAAAACTTACTGGTAAGCACTAATATTGTTTTATAGTTCTTGTTGTTAACATTCATGAAAATTTTGTGTTGTGCTCTTTCCTTTATTATAAAAATTTTCACTTTATTATAAAAATGTTTCTGATCTCCATTCTACCTGTATTACAGGCATACCTTGTTTTGTTGGACTTGACTTTATTGCGCTTTGCAGATAGTGTGTGTTTTACATATTCAAGGTGTGTGGCAAGCCTGTGTTGTTAGATGATGGTTACATTTTATTTTTTTTTAGCAACCAAGTATTTTTTTAATTAAGGGATGAACATTATTTTTTAGACCTAATGTTATTGACCGCCTAATAAACTATAGTATAGTGTATGTTTAACTTTTTATGTACTGGGAAACCAAAAAATTTGTGTGACATGCTTTATTGAGATATCCACTTTATTAGATCAAACCCACAGTATCTCCAAGGTCTACTTGTACTTTCCTATTGCTGCTGTAACAAACAAATGCTCCCTATTTGCCCTGTGGCTTTTTAGTAAGCCCTGACACAGCCCCTCTTTATTTCAGAAGCATAATCCAACATGACGATGCTTTTTCACTCAGGGATTTGTCTCTATTAGTACTGATGCAGAAAGGAACATCACTGCTTTTCAAATAATTTGGGACTCTTCTGAAAGGCCCAGTTAGGGCTCTCCCTGTTTTCATCTCCTCTGGGTTTGTATACCTCAGAGAATCCAAGCTTGAGATGAGGAGGCAAGTATTTCCTTGAGGATTCCCCCAGGGGGCCCAGAAATGCCTCAAAATTCACAGAATTAGCAAAGGGACTTCCAAAGTTAATTGAGGTGCCAACAAACTTGAGAGCCATTGAAAATGCAGACTGTGTGGTTCATTGGGATACACCCGGCGAGGTAACAAATTGGAAAGTACTCCTGAGACTTTTCAGCTTGAAGTATTGTTTTGACAATTTGGAAAGACCCAGAAGGCAAAATAACTAACATTTATTAGGGTTATTTGTTGTTTAGTCACTAATTTGTGTCTGACTTGGTGTGACCCTGTAGACTGTAGCCCCACCAGGCTCCTCTGTCCATGGGATTTTCCAGGCAAGAACACTGGCATGGGTAGCCATTCCCTTCTCCAGGGCATCTTCCTGACCCCTGGATCGAACCTGCATCTCTTTTGTTTCCTGCGTTGGCAGGTGGGTTCTTTACTTCTTGTGCCACCTGGGAAGCCCATCTTTGGGCTTTGCAGGCTACAGTCCATGGGGGTGCAAAGAGTCAGACACGACTGAAGCAACGGCGCATGCCCGCCCTCTGACATTTACCCAGGAAAATATACAGAGTGGAAGTCGGGGAAGTGTTTCGGTTGACAAGCCCCCCTCCTTCTAGTATCATTCTCATCTAGTCAGAGAGACAGCCAGGGGCAAATCCCAAAGCGATCTTACTGGTGACGGTCGGGCCAGGGCTGTCCTGCTCGAAGCCGGCTGCCCGTGGACTTGTCCAGCTGCTTTTTCCTGTAACTGCCCATGTACGTTGTCACGGACGAATCTGACCACCTCGCTTCGTCTTGCCAAGATGCTGCAGCCTTCCGTCTGATCACATCAAACTCTTGAGAAGTGAGAGGGCTGAAGGGCAGAAGAATTTGTGGTGTGAAGTAGAAGAAGTGTGACATGGCCCGCTTTGAAGGACAGCTTTTCGAGCCCTCTCCGTCTTGCAGAATTAATTTTCTTCTTGTAGTAGGAAGTAATCAACCTGGCTCAGCCAACTTTGTGACTCCGACGGCTCACAGAACGCAGAAGCTGCGCTCCAAGTTGCCAAGCGACAGGTCACACAATTCCACAAGTGCTACTTCCCACCCCCCTCCAATTTTAGCTAGCAATTTTAGGATTTTCTGGCTTTTGCTCTAAGTGATATACAGCTACAAATCCTGGAAAGAAAGCAGGTGGCCACTGCTTTTATAAACGAGTGAGTCCTAATCATGATGGTTTAGGACGTGGAGCTAGAGGACAGTGCCAAGCATTCGTTTCTTCTGTAAAGACTGACTTTCAAGGGTCTGGAGGCAAAGGTGTGCTGTTTGTGATGTCAACAATAGCAGGCAACACAAATAGCTTCTCAGTGTGTCACAGAACAATGGTACTGAAGCTGGTGGCCCTCTGGAGTCGCCCCAGGGGCTGGTAAAATAAGATCCCACCTCAAGCCATAGATTCTGATTTAATTGGTCTGGAATAGGGCCTTGGCTTTGCTCATTTTTATGTTAAACTTTTTATTTTGTATCAGGGTATAGCAGATTAACAATGCTGTGGTAGTTTCAGGTGAACAGAGAAGGTAATTTTTAAAAGCTTACTCCTGGAAGGTTCTAGAGAGCAGCTGGGGTTAGGAATTAAGGTCCTTGAAATGCCACTGTGAACCTCTCTTAGACTGAGAAGTCATAGTACTCTATCTTCTGTTCGCCTGATTCCCTCCATCCTTCACTAATAATTACTGTAAAGCTGGTTAGTACACCTGCCTCTCCTCCTCTGCACTAACAATTCACTGGCCAATCGCAATACATCTTTCCACATGCGTCCTTGCTCTTAGCACTTCTTGGAGCAGAACTTCTCAGCCCTCTGTGCTCATTCACGTGACCTGCGGGATGCTTTATAGAAATAGAGGTCCTGCCTCACCTGGATCGGCACCTCCGGGAGTGGATCCATCACCAACCTTAAAGAGTCTCCATAGGTGGCTGGATCAGCACCCATTGGGCGCCTTAAACATGCAGAGGCTCACCTGCCCTGCATGGGCTATAGGTATAAAGCCCCGGAATCATCATATTGGGTTGGCCAAAAAGGTCATTCAGGGTTTCCTTACCAGTTTATGGAATAATCCAAATGAACTTTTGGCCAATCCAGTATTTCTAAGGTTACTTGAGGGTGTGGGACTACTGCTCCAAGAGCTGAATTCCAACAGTCTTTTAATGTGAGGCTGACATGCCACAAGGTATGCTTCTTTGAGAGTAAAACTACTTGCAGATACTTGTTAGTATGTGAAAGTAGGAGTATCTTTCTTCAAAAACTTGGAACTTAAGCATCTTTGCTGTAGAAGGATCAGGCAAGTGGTTGGAGAGCATGCTGCTTTTTCTCTGGGAGTTGAAGGTTTCTTGGAGAAACCCAGATGAAAGACAAAGAAGATGGAGATAGAGTGAAGGAGGAAAATGGAAATCAGGCTGCCCAAGGCTTTTCAGTGCATCCAGTATCACGGGGCAACGGCTTTGATGCTTAACCTTTAGCCATTCTAGTAAAAATTGTGGTTTAAAAGCCTCTGCTAGCATTTACTCATCAATTGAGAGTTCTCCAAAATAGGACTATTGGGAAACCGTGGGATGTGAGGTGGAAAAGAAAAGTTCCCTCAGTTTTTTTGGAGGGAATAACTTTAAAAATACTTAACTAGCTAAGTTTTGGTGCAGTTAAGATTTAAACTTGTTGATTTTAAAATTGCTGTTACATCTGAAATAAACTTATGTGATGTTCTGGTAAAAAAAAAATCTCTGCTAGTTAAATATTATTTTTGAGGCAGGATAATAAATAGAACAGATTGTGAAACATTATTTGTAGAAAACATTTAAAATTTTTCTCCTTAGACTGTGTGGTTGTCTATAAACAAATGCATGATAACATAAACTCTTCAACAAATAATTATGGTATAAATGTACCTTATGATCACATTCTTGTCCTTTATTTCTATTTATTTATTTTCTTCTCCCCAAATCAATTATGATATCATTTTAACAGTTAAAACCTTGAGAACCAAGAGTAGTGAAACTTAACAATTTAAGTGAAAAGGTCTGATATCGGTTTCGATAGGATTGTAGCTTGGTTCATCAGTCTATTAGACATTGGATAAGTCTGCTAAAAATCAGTTGGACTTGAAATTAGAGGAAAAACAGAACAGACTAATTGAGTTTATTATTACAAGTATTTAGTCTATAAAACCCTAGAATTCTTTGTTCGCATTGTATCAGATGCTTCACTTTTCTTGGACACTGGTATTCAGTACTGATTTGTATGTTTGACTTCCATGTTGATGGTCTGTGTGAAAAATTTCCTTTTGTAACTAAATTATGGCAAGCTATATTTTTCAGTCCCTGGTTTGTTACATGTGAAAAGACATAATCAAGCGCACTGTGACAATGAACTCAGGATTCTGAATGCAATTTAGTGAAAATAGAAGCTTCCTGAATAAGTGGCCTCATACCCCATGTAACCAGCAGGTGGCGCACGTGTCACCTGATTCAGGGATGGGGTATTAACCTGCAGGTCTTGACCAGGCTTTTGTCTTAACAGGCTGATTATTTTCATGGGCTGTTAATACGTATTAATTAGGAGTTTCATGGTTAAGTAAGTTTAGAACAAGTTGGGATAAACGTGATTCTTTGCTGCAGAACTTTAGGGCCTTTAACATTTCCATGTGCCTTGTGAATCTTTCAAAGGGGGCAGCATTTCTAAACGTATTTAACCACAAAACTCCTTTTGTGGGATGGAGAGCATCTCTGGGAGTTGCTGTTTTGTAGGACAGTTCGGGAACTTTCAGGGACTTCCCCAGGGGCCTAGCGGCTCAGCAGTAAAGAATCTGCCGGCAATGCAGTAGACCTGAGTTCAATCCCTGGGTCGGTCAGATCTCCTGGAGGAGGAAATGGCTACCCACTCCAGTATTCTTGCCTGGAAAAAAATCCCATGGACAGAGGATGCTGGCGGGCTACAGTCCACGGGGTCACAAAGATTCAGACACAACTGAGTGACTAAACACCAACCGAGCACGCCAGAAACTTAGCTGAAAATCTCTATAGCTAAGACAGTGGCTGGTCTGTAGTCTCTGGAATTTACTACATCTTGACAAGATCTGCAGCCTAACCATGGGAAAACTGTAGCTCACATGGTAAAGAATCTGCCTGCAGTGTGGAGACGTGGGTTCAATCCCTGGGGCAGGAAGATCCCCTGGAGAAGGGCATGGCAACCCACTCCAGTATTCTTGCCTGGAGAATCCTGTAGACAGAAGAGTCTGGTAGGCTACAGTCCATGGGGTCGCAGAGTTAGACACGACTGAACAACTACACACACACACACCAGCCTAAACACTGACAGCCTGGCCAGAGGGTGAATCAAACAGTGTTTTTTCTTAATTGAGATGTAACATCAAACAGTAAAGTACACAAACATACTTTACACATGTGTACATCCATGTGACTATGACCCAGATGTATCACTCTTGTCTCTTTCCAGTCAAAATAGCATGTGTATACACATACACAAACATACTGTTGTTGTTCAATAGCTAAGTCATGTCTGAGTCTTTGCGACCCCATGAACTGGAGCATATGAATGCTCAATTGGAGCATCTTCCCTGCATGTCCTTCACTGTCCCCGGAGTTTGCTGAAACTCGTGTCCACTGAGTTGGTGAAGCCATCCAACCATCTCCCCTCTGTCGACCCCCTCTTCTCTTGGCCTTGATCTTTCCCATCATCAGAGTGTTCTCCAATGAGTCAGCTCTTGAGTGACTGAAGTATCGGAGCTTTAGCTTTAGCAGCAGTCCTTCAGCCCTTCCAGTGAGCATTCAGGGTTGATTTCCTTTAGGACTGACTGGTTTGATCTCCTTGTAATCCAAGAGACTCTCAAGAGTCTTTTCTAGCACCACAGTTCAAAAGCATTGATTTTTTGGTGCTCAGCCTTTATGGTCCAACTCTCACATCCATCCATGACTTCTGGAAAAACCATAGCTTTGACTATATGGACCTTTGCCAGCAAAGTGATGTTTCTGCTTTTTAATACACTGTCTAGGTTTGTCATAGCTTTTCTTCCAAGGAGCAAGCCTCTTTTAATTTTGTGGCTGCAGTCACCATCCACAGTGATTTTGGAGCCCATGAAAATAAAGTCTGTCACTGTTTACAGTATCTCCCCATCTATTTGTCATAAAGTGATGGAACCAGATGCCATGATCTTAGTTTTCTGAATGCTGAGCCAACTTTTCATTCTCTTCTTTCACCCTCATCCAGAGGCTCTTTAGTTCCTGTTTGCTTTCTGCTATTAGAATGGTATTATCTGCAAAGCTGAGGTTATTGATATTTCTCCCGGCAATCTTGATTCCAGCTTGTGCTTCATCCAGCCTGGCATTTTGCATAATGTAGTCGTCATAGAAGTTAAATAAGTGGGCTGACAATATACAGCCTTGACATACTCCTTTCCCAATTTGGAACCAGTCTGTTGTCTCATGTCCGGTTCTAGCTGTTACTTCTTGACCTGCATACAGATTTCTCAGGAGCTAAGGTCATCTTGTATTCCCATCTCTTTAAGAATTTTCCAGTGTGTTGTGATACACACAGTCAAAGGCTTTAGCATAGTCAATGAAGCAGACCTAGATGTTTTTTTGGAATTCCCGTGCTTTTTCTATGATCCATCGGATGTTGGCAATTTGATCTCTGGTTCCTCTCCCTTTTCTAAATCCAGCTTGAACATCTGGGAGTTCTTGGTTCACGTACTGCTGAAGCCTAACTTGAAGAATTTTGAGGATTACCTTGCTAGCATGTGAAATGAGCACAATTGTATGGTAGTTTGATAGAAATCAAAATAGAAGTGACCTATGTGTGTGTTCAAACAGAAGTTTGTATGGAGTTCACAAACACACACACACGTCACTACTTTTTGATTTTCATCACCAGAGACTAAATATGTCAGGCAGAAACTTACTGATGAAACCCATATGATTCCAAAATGAAACCCAGGAAGAAACCAAGTAATAGAAAGGCCCAAACCCAGCAGGATTCTCTTGAGAAAAAAGACTCATATGAAGCTTAAGCTTCCATCTCAACAAGAATCTGTCTCCTGGCCATAAGGTGCCAAATTCTGATATTTGGATAAACACTGCCAGCAGCTGACTGAGCATATGGAATGTGTTATAGTTAATAACTGTTTGAGTCTGTCAGTTACAATAATATTAATTTTCAGTCCTTGATATTGTAATAATTTCTTCAAATTTACCCACCCTGTGATTTGGAAATTTTAGTAACTTATCAAATACTGTGTGGTAGGTGGTCTACAAGACATAGAAAACAAAGAGATAGCTGCAACCAGAATTGGATGGAAATAAAATAAGGGTAAAATACAAAATAACAAGAAATAGAAATTGATAAAATTAGTGAAGAGAAGCCTAAATGTAAGGATCTTTTTCTTTTCTTTCCTGAAATTTATTGGTTATGTTTAATATTTGAAAACTGAAATTGATTACAATATGTGGATACTGTGATCCAAATTTTGTTTAATAAAAAGTATATGTATAAGAAAAGGCCTAGTGGGCTATACACACAAATGTTAATACTTATCACAGTGGAATAGCAGGATTACATGTGATTCTATATTTTACATTCCTTTATTTTCTAAATATTTTACAATGAATATATGTAACTCACAATCAGAGCCAACCTGTTATACTACAAAAATGAAAGCAAATGGAATACAACCATATATAATCAATCCCCCTAATCCTGCAAAGAGTCTCTCTTGAGTTTACATTTATTTTTCTCTTCCAATTCCTGTGTGTGTGTGTAGATGGAGAAGAGGGAATAGGGAAGTAGAAAAAGAACAGGTATATAATGGACCCCCAAGCAATTATCCTTCAATTAAAAATAAATCAACATTTTTAAAAAAGGGATTGATCTCAGTGGATTAGTTGCTAAATGCTTGAAGACAAATAAAAGGTGATAAGCTCCTCACAGCTTTAACCGAGTTGAATCCTACATGGAGACTGTGAAAGTAGGTGGAGGAGAGCACAGAATAAAGCTGTTAAATCATCAGTTAATGCATGTTTGTAGGTGAGCAAAGACCAGAAGGGAAATCCTCCTAAGATTTAACTGACCCTTCATTCTCTCTTTGTTCACTGAGGGGGGGTTCTTTGCCTATGTTGTTGGCTTAGTCAAAGGGGAATCTAAGTTCTACTCCCTTTTCTCTGTTACTAAATTGCACTGTGTGCTGACGGGGGGTTCACAGCCTTAGGGGTGTGCACAAGACCGGAGAAAGGCTACCCTGGAACGATCAAGGTTAATACTTCATCCTGCCTCCTTTGTGTACAGTATGAACAGAAACAGGTTTATATTTACAGGCCTCTGTTAGCACTTTTGAGGTTATGCTTTGAACTTAGAGACACTCAACAGTATTTTGTGCTACACAATTTTATTTATTCCAATAGACACAATTTTAGGGTGCTCTGGGGAACTGGACTAATTCGATGTATTCCTGCCCCGTGATGTACCACTCTTCGTAAGGACTGTTCACTATGTAGCTTTGTCTCTGTGGCCATGTATGAGCTTTATTCAGAACGTGTTCATCCACTCATTGAATAAACGTTTATTGTGAACCTACTCTGGGCGACCGAGCAACACTACCTATTACTTTGCAACATATAGCCTACTTCCTACAAACACAGCGATATATGTTATACCAGTGGCATTTTTCCTGCCACCCTGGTTAGGATTTGTTCACTAATGAAGAACTATTTAAGTAGAGAACTGTGTTAAAAGGCAACAAACACCATACACGTTTAATGGGGCACACTTTCTAAATATTGGGAAGTAGGCAAGCCACGTATAGTGAAGTCACTTTTGTTGTTGTTCTATTTCTCCAACAGATTATTTGAGAAAAAATTACTTTGAGTTAAATGTTCATATTGCAAATATTGTGTTGGCCCAAAGTTTCATTCGGGTTTTTCCCTAAGACGGTATGAAAAAGATCCAAAGAAACTTTTTGGCCAATTCAAAGTCAAATGATAGGGCCTGATGCTGGAGAAGCTTAATGCACACGATACAGCTTTGAGCAGAACCAGAGTGAGTTCAGACGGGCAGAGCCCTGTGGTACACTGCAGCCTCCCTGCGCTCTCTGGTGGGTTTCACACTCTCGTTTCCTGGCAGGACAGCCTGGAGCAGCCAGACATTTCTCCATGGCTTTTGCTCATGTCTAAGTGCCTTCTGTGCTGCCCCTGCTCCTGTCACAGGAAGCCCACCTCCCAGGCTTGTATACTGTCCTTCAGGATAGTCAAAGCCAGATACCGAGTTCAGTACCAAGGAATGGTAGAAACTGTGGAGCGTAAACAGAAGCTTGGTACCTTGACAAGAGAAACAGCAGAAGTCTCTCGTGTTCCTCTTATCTTATGGGTTTTCAAGGTACTGAGGGAAGGCAGACCTGGGAAGTCAAGACTATGTTCTTGTTTGAAGTGGGGGGTGGAGTGCAGTAAAAGCTTTGTAGAACTTTCCCTCCTTGAATTAGGCTCAGACAGGAATCGATGATTATATGAGTTTGCTAGGGCTGCCTTAAGAAAGTAGCACAAACTCAGTGACTTAAAACAGCACAAATGGGGACTCGCCTGGTGGTCCAGTGGCTAGGACCCCACGCCCGCAATCAACGCAGGGGGCCCAGGTTCCATCCCTGGGCAGGGAACTAGATCCTACACGCCACAAGTAAAAGATTCTGCATGCCTCAACTAAGACCTGGCATTACAAAGAAGTAAATGAATAAATGTGGTTTTTGAAAAACAGAAATGTAATGCCTCAGGTCTGCAGGCTAGGAGTCTGAAATCAGGGTATCAACAAGGCTCGGGCTTCTCTGAAACACAGGCGGATCCTTCTTTGCCTCTTCTAGCTGCCGGTGGCTTCCCGGCCATCTCCGGCATGCTCTGGCTCATCAGTCCAATCTCTGCCTTCCTCGTTACCAGCATTCACACTGTGTGTCTTGGCCCCCGCGTGTCTGTCTTCTTGTAAGGATACCAGTCATCCAACTCCAATAGCATCTCGTCTTGGCTAACCACATCTGCAACACCGCAGGATCACACTTTAGAATAATTCATCAATGTATTTACATCTCACCTTGTTCCAAAACAGATTAAAGTATGTTCAGTCAACATTTGTTTTGTCGGCCTGGCATTCTACTTTGTTCTGCAACTAATGACTCACGTGTCTTGGGAGAATGGGTCTGCCTCCAACCCCAAATGTGTATGCATGCTCAGCCATGTCCACCCTGTGGACTGTAGCCTCCTAGACTCCCCTGTCCATGGGATTTCCCAGGCAAGAATACTGGAATAGGTTACTATTTCTTCTGCCAGGGGATCCTCCCAACACAGGAATCGAACTCGCATCTCCAGCAACTCCTGCACTGGCAGGCAGATCCAACCCCAAATAGTTCCAATCAGTCATAATAGCCCACACCACTGGCCATGGAGACAGACATACACCTTGTCAGGCAGACCAGTCGGGTGCTTCCTCAAGACTCTCGGAGTAGAACCTCTGGAGATAGCGCAGTCCTTCCTCTGGACCTGGGTGCTGCTGCTTGCCATTTCTCCAGCGAGGTGGAGGCAGCTAGAGAACGGTCTCAAAACACGGAAAAGAAGAGATGGAGAATCCTAGCCTCACTCGTGTCCCTGAAGCTCGCTGTACTCCTGTTCCTCTCCCTGAATGATTAGATGAGCCAGTAAAGTCCTCTTTTTGCCCAAGCTAATAGGTTTCTGTCATTTCTAGACAGGAGTGCTGGCTAACACAGAAGCTGATAATAAATTTTGCGAGGCTTGGTTTTTAATGTCTAAAATACTATCTTCAACCGTAAGCAGAAAAATCTTTTGGAAAAGAAATACCGTGAGGCACCATTTTCCAAGAGAGTTAAATAATTAGGTGACAGCGAAGAAAGGTCTTAAAGATAACGTACTAAGCAGGATCTTACCATCTGAATTATGTACAAATGTCCTACTCATTCTACACAACAGAGGTATCCGCAAATAAAGATAATACCTCAACCATCTTACAGAAAGTATGAAATGAGGTTCATAAAATACTTTGAGCAACTGGAAAATAGTATTTTTTAAATCTAATGTATATAATATTTATCACATTTAGGGATAGTGAATTTAGATAAATTTCTAACATTCCTATTGCTCAATTTCTTCTTCTGTAAAAAAGGGGCCATGATAACTTTAAAGGGTTGTTGACAGAATTAGCAATCTTATGTAGTAAGTCCCCTACATATGAACCTTCAAGTTACAAGCTTTCAAAGAAGTGAACACGCACGTGAATCCAACAAGGAACCAGAACCTGTGCCATCAACATGAGGCATGGCTGCAATTGGAGCTTGCCCTTTGTCTGCCACTGCTGACGACCCTTCAGCTCTACCCTCTCCCACCTCTTCTCCCTCCTCCAGTACCTCTTCTTGCCTGTTCACTCAATGCCAGCCCCTGTATGCCAGCTGTTGTACTGTACTACTGTACTTTTCTAGGTTCTGTACCATAAGATTTAAAAGTGTTGTATTCTTTTGTTTTTTATGTATTATTTGTGTAAAAAGTATTATAAACCTATTTCAGTACAGTGCTATATAGCTGATTGTTAGTTGGGTACCTCGGCTAACTTTGTTGGACTTTGGATTTACAGACGCGCTCTTGAATTCCCTCGTACGTAGGGGACATGGTGTATACATGAAGCTGGGAGATACAGTTCAACTGAAGGCAATACTTCCAGACAAGGAGAGATTGCCAACTACCCACCACCCTTACAGGAGCTGATAGACATTTTGAAAAGGGGGCTGGCGTGGGGTAAGTTTTCTGCAGAGATTGTGGGCTTGTGTGCTGGGGAAGAGACGGGAGAGCTAAGGTCAACGAGAGTTGCTATGGTAGTTGGTCCCAACCCCAGCCTGATGGAACAGTCCCCGTGAGAGAAGAGGCAAGGATTCTATGCTCTGGGAACATAGCACTCTCTTGGCAACTTATGAGCTAGAAGGCAGCATTCTCCTCCAGGAAGAGCCCCAGCTAAAATAGTGGAGCCCAGCAGAAGCCTGTGGGGGTAAGCTACATCCGAGAGCTGAGCTTGTTTGTGGATCAGTGAGGAATCCCTAGGACTTCCAAAATACTGGAGGGGACCGTGGTCCTGCCCGATGTGATGGAATCCTGAGTCATCAAAATTCAGGTGTAAAAGCAACTTTACTCCTAAGAGGGTGTCGATCCTGGGTTTGATATGTAAGAAGATGTGACACTGAAGTATGGGCTTCCCTGGTAGCTCAGACGGTAAAGAATCTGCAATGCATAAGCCCCAGGTTTGATCTCTGGGTCAGGAAGATTCCCAGGAGAAGAGAATGGTAACCTGCTCCAGTATTCTTGCCTAGAGAATCCCGTGGACAGAGGAGTCTGGTGGGCTGTAGTCCATGGGGTGGCAAAGAGTCGGACACGACTGAGCAACTAACACTTTGACTTTTCATGAGCCTTACTTTTAGTAAATGGCTTTACTGTCATCCTAAGACATCCCTTTGTGGAATTCCAACCACAACTCAGATTGGCCAGGTGGATGGTACAGGGCTTTGAGGACAAGGCTGCGTGATTGCCTCTGTGTTAGTTAACACCAGCATTAATTGAGGTGAAGCATTTGGACTTGCTGAGAGTGGAAAAGTTTACTGACTTGGATGTGCCCACATCTCATTCTGTCAAGAAGTTGAGATGCCTCAGCAAAGTTAATAACCTCCAGATTACCTCTATGCATCAAACTTTCAGGTAAATATTCATGTACTTTGGCTCACAATAGAATCATCTACATTTTACATGATGAAGTTGAATTTTTTCTTGGAAAAAAAAAAGCATTCAATATTATATAACAAATTTTGTGCCATTCCAATACTCTATTATCAAACATGCCCCCAATGACCCCAAAAAGTGAACTTCTAAAAATGTCACAGGGCAGAATTATCAACATATATTCATGTCACATGGGTGTTACATTTAGTAACCAAAATACTACAATGAAGGAAAGAAAACCAAATAGTCTACAGTTTCATGCTGATGGTTCTTTTTCAAGGAAAATTCAAACTTGTTCATTTTCTGTCTTACCTGAATAACGATGGTGACATTTAGCGAGTATTCCAATACACTGTATGAGCCATGCTGTACCCCAAGATGTATCCCTAGATGAGGAGACTTAGACTTTATAAGGAGCTTCAAGAAGGCTGACTTGGAAAGCGTTTGCGTTTATGAAGCCCCACGCGGACTTCCCAGGCTCCAGGGGCAGCTGGGCTCCTCCGTCTGCTTGGATCAGTCATCTTTGCTTCTCAGAGTCCTTGTGGTTGACCAGTTCTTAGCAGGAGCATTGTGACTCCTATGATGGCAATCTACTGGGTGAGTGCAATGTTAGAATTGTTTTCACTGATTCTCCCTGTTGTTTTCTGCATTAAGGACTGAATTACACAAAACGTTGAGGACCACATATACACTGTTCATGAGCTTTTGTCTCCAGCATATACTGGGTAATAGTGACAAAGGTTTAGGGTAAGAGGTAAACAGCCAGCCTAGTGATTATGGAGAAAATTTCCTGCTAGGTTGTATTGTGTTAACTAAGGCTATACCTCTACGAGAAAGTCCAGACGCTTTAATGAAATTTGGTATCGTTTTAGCAAAACGTCTGTCAATTCTGGAGCTCAGTTTGGAACACAGTACATTTTTACCCGTCTACAGAAATTAATGATAATTTTGCTTTTGACAAAAGTGAAGTCAGTTTTTTTTTTCCAGAAAAGAATTATCCCTTTGAGATAGAGATGAGCTCATTTAATTTTTACAACAACCCTAAGAGATAGCAATTCTCCATTGTTAAATATTTATTTAGCACTTACTATGTCCAGGTACTGTATGTATATTAACTAACACAGTCCTTTCTCTCTCTTTTTTGTTATTTATTTGGCACATCGGGCCTTCATTGCTGCATATGCAAACTCTTAATTGTGGCATGAGAGATCTAGTTCCCTGACCAGGGATCAAACCTGAGCCCCCTGCATGGGGAGTACAGAGTGTCAGCCACTGAGCCACCAGGGAAGTTGCAAGACATTCCTTTCAGCAACTCCAGGTGAATACTATTATCAATCCCATTCATTAACTGAGGCACAGTGAGATTAAGTAGTTTGGCCAAACTAAAATTAGATGATGTGAATCTGTTTTGTAAAAACAAAGAGTGTCAACTGTAGCATCTCTAACACCACCTACCAATTACTGTGGGCTCCCCAGGTGGTGCTAATGGTAAAGAACTCGCCTGCCAATGCAGGAGACTTAAGAGACAAGGGTTCAATCCCTGGGTCAAGAGGATCCCCTGGAGGAGGGCACGGTAACCCACTCCAGTATTCCTGCCTGGAGAATCCCATGAACAGGGGAGCCTGGCGACCACAGTGCATAGGATCGGACAGGACTGAAGCGATCTAGCATGGAGCACACACTAATTACTGAGTGCCAAGCAATTTAAATACAATATCTCATTTTAATTATTCCAACACCTCTATAAAGTAGCTATGCATGTGTGTGTGACCCATCGCGTCTGACTTTGTGACCTCATCGGCTGTAGGCCGCCATTTCCTCCTCCAGGGAATCTTCCGGACCCAGGGTTCGAACCCACATCTCCTGTATCTCTTGGATTGGCAGGTTGATTCTCTACCACTGAGTCACCTAAGCCCATAAAGTAGCTTTTCTTGCCCTCATTTTACAGATGAGGAGGTTGGTGCATACAGAGGAGTAATAACTTGCCTCCAATCATATAGCTGGCTAGTGACAGAGCTGAGACGTCACTCTGGGTTTTTAAGTCAAAACCTGTGTTTTGACCAGATCAGGGGTCCAGCATGCTAACATTAGAGGTGGGGAGGAGTGATGGCATTTTTGAACTTCATAAAAGGGAACATGAATCTTTTTAAAGTCACAAATATTTTACTATATTATACAGTATATATACTTTATTTATACAGCTTCTAGTATAGCAAATAACAGAAATGTGAGCAATACCTTGGAAATTGGTCTCTATATCATGGCCAATTGTATAAAAACCACACAAGAAACACAAGGAAGGTTTTCTAATGCTTTTTATGGCCGTTATTTATAACATATAAAAGCAGTTCAAGCTGAGAAATAAATGCATAGAAAAATTTAGGACTAACAAATGCCACCCTTTGTCTGCCTCGTTTGTAACACTGTGTGTCTGAGCCCTGGTGCTGCTTCCACTGGACCACAAATGACAAGGTTGTTATTCCCTGTAACAGCTTACTTCCTAAGGGAAATTAAGGAATTCCTTCTCTGGAAGATTCTAGAAACAGTTTTTCATTTGATAGGGTGGTCTGATAGTGGTCCTTTTTAAAGTTAGGTAAAGTGACTGTGTGACCTTTTCAATTTCCTCCAAATCCTAAAATATCAGGTAGGTATGCCAATAACACTAACCTTAAAAAAAAAATGTAAAACGGTATTTGCTAAAATAGTAATAATGGAGAAATTTTATGGTTAGAAATAATTTTACTTAAATGTACAGTCATAACTACCATCAAATATTATAAAATATATTCAAAGAATTAACTAGAGCAGGTACTTTAAAGACCATCATAAAATATCATAAGTGTGATGGTTGTAATAAGACCATGGGAAAACACTCAACTTTTTGTAAGTTCGGCACAGCTTCATGCACTGTAACTTTAACAGAATGATAATATCAAGCAGACTCTGAGCATTTTCAGACAGCAAGATGATTTTCCTATTAGCTCATTTACCCTCACGGACCCTATAACATTACATGTCAATTCCATTGTGTATGCTGGTGGCTCAGTTGTGTCCCTCTCTGCACCTCATGGACTGCAGCCCACCAGGCTCCTCTGTCCATGGAGTTCTCCAGGGAAGTATTCTACACTGGGTAGCCATTCCCTTCTCCAGGGCATCTTCCCAACCCAGGCATCAGACTTGGATCTCCTGCACCGCAGGCAGATTCTTTACTGTCTGAGCCACCAAGTTTACCAGGGAAGAAACTAGGGATTGCAGAATGGTAGGTGTGTGTGTGTATGGCTGATTCACTTTGCTGTGCAGCAGAAACTAACACGACACTTTATAAAGCAATTATATTCCAATAAAAATAATAATAAATGAAAAGTAGGTTATTTGTCCAAACTGATAAAATCAGTAAGTAACTGATCTAAGTTTAAAGTCACCACTCCCAATACCAGAACCCGTCTGTGCCATGCTTCCTCCAGAGGACAAAACTTGTTCCTCATCATCAAGAATCAAGTAGATTTTTAAGATGCTAATATGAAGTCAAATGGCCAAGAATGAAGAGAAGCAAAAACTCTGATAACATTCAAATGGAATAACCCTTCAATCATTTTGACCTCACTTGGGCCTTTTCATGATGTACTCTTGATTCCTGGGGATTATTGGACCCACATTATTTGCAGCTGATTTCTCCAGTTCCCCTGGGCTCTCCTACCTACCACAGGGGATCCTCAAGTCTAGACAAGCAGACTTTAAAGTTGTTTTCACATTCCTACACATTCCAACTGTCGTGTTACTCATGTACACGGCCACTTCAGAAATTCCTAGGATAGTCTGGTATGCTAAATGTCATGATTTCCAGCTCTTAGAAACCCAGTGTCTATTATTCTAGCTTCAAGAAGACTTCAAAAATGCAGTCACTCTGGCTTACATTTTCTCTGGAAACTCAGAGAACAGAGAGCCAAAGAAAAGAAAGCATTTTAAGGTACACGCTCTTTTTCTGTCCTCAGCTGTCTCTGCTTGTGACTGCTGAGAAGACACCATCCTACAGGCCACCGTGTCAGGGTATAAGAATAGGAAGAAGTGGAGCTGAGAAACATACAATGCGTATCTTGCAAATGCTGCTGACCACCTGATCTTTGACATCTGTTTCTAAGGCTCTTCGACTTTCCAAGCACGGTTCACAAATAAGGAGGCCGAAGGGCACCATAAGAGAATTACTGGAGAGACAAGCACGCAGGTGACTTTTAATATTAAAATACTTTATTAAAAGGTCTATTAAAATCACTGTGTAGGATGCACTTCATTAGTGTCTGCTTTTAAAAGCTTTCAACAACAGGTCTGCTGCTAGTCCTGGGGACAGGGCCCCACTGAGAACCCTCTTTTCCAGAAGAGGAATCTGTTCCCGGACTGCGGGGTGGGTCCTGAAATGCTCTATCACGTTCTCCTGAATGAGGTTCCACATCCAGACCTTCTGCTGCTTCTGTCGCTTGGCGGCCAGCTCCCCACTGACAAGCATCACCTCCTGGAATTCTTTCATTTTATCCCACATTTCAGTGATCCCCTCTCCACTTCGGGCAGAAATACGAATTACCTGTTGAAAAGGGAAGAACCAGAACTACTATACTCACAAAGATAGAAAACCCTTTCGTGGGGACTCTGGCATTTGCCAATTAATATTTACAGTCTATGGAAAGAGGTAAGTGACAAAAATGAGATATTTTATCACGGTGGCAAAGTAAATACGCTGAGAAATATGCTAAGATAACTTACTAAGTGCAAAGCAGAAGTCAGACACAGATTCTAGGTCAAGTTCTTAGCTCAGAGGTTTAGAGGTTTATTCTGACCACAGATTGCTTGCGCGGTCTTTAAAGGTCACAGAGGTGAACTGTGAGAGGGTCACTGGGACGAGATGGGCAACGCTACACTGGTTTCCCTGTGGCCTGAGTGCCATACAGTGAAACCGAGTTGAGAACACAGCACTGTTCCGTCAAACTGCCTGATTCAGCAGGTGCTATCAACTGAGCATCAGCACCCACACAAGCAAGGTGGCTCCAGACACAGCAAAAAAGACAACACGCTGGGAGCCAATGGCAAGACTTCACCATCGTTCTCATTATAGCCATTACAGCTTCTTCTTTAACAGCACAGTGTCCTTCTACAGATGAAGTGTCTCCATCAATATTACTGCATCACTTACTACTGGATTATTTTTCCCTTATTAAAAACATCACCCAACAAACATAATGAGAAGGAAAGTTACCATATCAAAAGACTTCTCTTACTCAAACTCTAATATAGATAACCAAGTCATTAATCGTGCCATAATCTTAAGGATGGATCTTTTCAGAATGGATGTGCCATCACTTCTAAGTAGCTCGAGCCCAGCATTAAGCAATCCAATCTATCACCTCACATCCAGTTTTTGACATCTGGTGGTTGATGGACTGTACTTAAAATCATAACTGCGTGCTCTGGCTTTGTCGTAATTTTTTAAAGTTGTGATCTCACATACAAGCAAAGATTGACTATATGTCTAGCTTGGGACCTACATCCTCTCTTCTGATGCGCACAGTCCACTTGGGCAGAAAAATGCAGACCAGAACTCAAGCTAACCTTTGGTCTCCAGACTCCTGAACGCCTGCGCAGTAATTTCAGCGCGCTCACATACTCTGCTTGTATCCTTCGGGCTGGCACAATCAAGTCTCCATCGGATTTGGTGATAGCCACCAGATCTGCCATCTCCACTATTCCTCTTTTGATACCCTCGTGAGAAAGAGAGAGGAAAGTGAGTTATCTCAAATATTTAATGCTAGGAAACAATGGGACACCAGTTCATGCTAGGGTTTTGAAAGTCAAATACTATAACTATTTCTCTGCACCTTCTACTAGGAATCACAATTATTTGATGTAATCTACTCAAAAGCATCGAATCTCAGGATTATGAAAGTCATTTGTAATATCTCTTTCAAACTTGGAGACTAACATGCTGGAATGCATTCAGAATTAGACTAAATGTATCATTCAGACACAATGTGACTGAGTGACAGGAGACAGTTCACACGGCCTCAGGATGGATTCCACTTCTCCCAGAGCTCACCCTGCAGGAAGCAAAATCATCATCATTCAGGTGCTTCCAAAGAAGAAAACACCCTGTCACTAACATATGCATTTCCAGAAACAAAGTCTTTGAAGTTTCCCTTAAATATATGCAGCATTTTTTTTTCTATTTGCATCTGAGGAAAAAATTACCTGATGGCTAAAAGTGTCTCAATCTCTTGATTTAAATTACATGGCATGAAAACACTAGAAAAATCCTAAGGCCAAACCTTATGTGGAAAATGAATATTTTGCTAAGATTAAAATTCCTTTTCCAGCATTTTAAAACATAACTTTCAATGATAAATTCTACTAATGTTTCTAAATGGTAGCAACCAGAGTCTGATGTCACTAGTTTTTCAACTGAAAGTGAGGTGCTGTATAATAAAGAACTTAGTGAGGACAGAGGAGCCTGGTGGGCTACAGTCCCCGGGGTCACAGAGAGCAGGACATGACTTAGCAACTGAACAACAGCAGCAGCGACAACTGGCCTTTGTCTGAGGTTGCTGGGAGGTAACCTCTAGAGCCTTGTTGTCCCCCGAGGGACAGGAGCGGCTCCATTATTCACGGTGAGTGCCCAGGACGGTACCTGAGTTTAAGCAAAGAGACCATTCAGAATGGGGGCTGGCTACCCCAGAAAATCAACCACAGGACTAGAGGGCAGCGGCTCTGAGTCATGTGAGAGCGGCCCGACGGCCTCTGCGGGGTGGGGGCTGCAGACTGAATTCCGTCACGCGCATGGCGCTTTGGCCGGTCACGCCTCGGTGATAAAGCCCCAACAACGACAGGCACTGAAGCTCAGGACTCCCTGGCTGGTGACACGCACGAGTGTGCCAAGAGGTAAATGTGTCCCGAGGACCCAGAACCCTCGAGGCTGCGACCCTTCCAGACCTGTCTCTCTGGGTCTCTTCATTTGGCTGGTCTTGCTTTGTCTCCTTTATAGTAAAACTCTAACTGGTGACAGAGCGCTTTCCTGAGATCTGTGAACCCTTCTATGAACTACTGAACCCGAGGGGTGGTGCAAACCCCCACCTTTGTGGCCAGTCAGAGGCATGGGTGGCCTGGGGACCCCAGGCTTGCTGCTGGAGTCTGGACTGAAGCCAGTCTTGTGAAGGGTGGGGCCCCCCCTCTGTGAAGGCTGTGCTAACTCAGGGAGTCAATTCCAGACATACACTGCAGGCCAGAGGAAGAACTCTGTTCTATAATACACAAACTGTATTAGTGGGATCCCAGTTTAAGACCAAAGGAGTATCTCATGTGGAGCATTTCAACCGACTGTAGCACAAACAACCATGTAATAATAGTCTCTTGGCTGGGGCTACTGCTAAAACTGGCACACTCGCACGTTACAGGGAGAAAAGTCTAAGCTGTATGATTAGCTCCAGGTCATAAGTTCTACAACTATAAGTTGGGAAAAAAAATATGGAGACTTTGCCTGACTTAGGTATTTTAGCCAATGTGAGTGGTATTTCTTCCCCTACACTAATATCAACTTAACTGACAAAACCCCACAACACTGGGAACTTGTGCTTTCAGAGATGTGTGTCTACTTTGTGTTTTGGGGCGGGGGGGGGGGGCCGGTGAAAAAGTCAAAATAATTACCTGTAATTCATCTCCTCCTGCTGGTGGCAGTAGTAAAATGAACATGTCAACCATGTCGGCAACAGCAAACTCCGACTGTCCCACACCTGAAATTTTAAGTCACAACGGCCTACTCAAACATTCACAAAAATCTGACCTTCTCGACTGCCCTGACCACCACTTCCATTCCAGTTCATGAATTCATACTCAGCATCACACGCTCAACCTGATCCCACCTTGAAGACCCGCCTCTGAACAGTGCATTAAATGCTGCTGCCTCACCTGATGAGCAAAGCTGTTCTCCTCCCCACCTCGCCCCCGCCCCCATGCCCACCGGCTCAGTCTCGACTGTACAGAGAACGTGGAGACCTGTGCTTTCTCCTGCTCGCAACGCTTCTTCTCGGCTTCCCTTTCATGGGTGAACAGCCGGAGCACTCGATTCTAACCCTAGACCAGGCTTGTCAACACAGCAGCTTTCTCGCCTTCTCATCCTTCTACTAACTCTGCAAACATCACCATGCATGAGTCCTACCGTCTGGATCTCTCCCAGAGAAATCCCTCAACGGTGTGGACAGGCGCTGCCAGAGGGTCATGGACTCCAACGCCAGCTACTTCCTCCTCGTGGTCCAGGAAAGGCGATGCCCCTGACCGCCCTCAGGCAATCCCTTCCCGATTCCCAAACTGCAGCGCCCCACCCGGCCACCTGCACTCACTGCTCTGAGTCTCGGTGGAAGGCCCTTTAGCCCCTCTGTTACCTAACTCTAACTTTCCCTTTAAAACTGAGTGCATCTGTCACCTCCTCCCCACAGTCTTCCCTGACCCCCTCAATCTGAGTGAGGTTGTGTCAGCAACGCCGATCACACAGTAATACAACAGACTGTCTCTCCATAGGAATGCGAAGTCCTCAGCGTTTCCTTTTCAGTACATTCACTGGGTACAACTATGTCCTAGGGACATGAAGATAACACAAGACATCATGTGCCCGACTGCATTACTTTTCTCAATGAAAACATATTGTAGACATATGGCTGCTTTCAGAAAATGGGGTGTTATGTTTTTTGTTTGGTTGGTTGGGTTTTTTTTTTGGCCACGCCACAAGGCTTGTGGGATCTTAGTTCCCTGACCAGCAACTGAAACAGGGCCATGGACGTGAAAGCACTGAATCCTAACTGCTGGACCACCAGGGAATTCCCAAATTGGGGGTAAAGTCGCGCTTCCACAGGTCATCCTGATGCTGACAGTTCTCCTCTGGCATTGAAAACGCACCGCCTCGTGTCACCACTGCTCAGACATAAGGCTTATCCTTTGCTTTGCCAGACTGGATGAATCACAAGCAGGAATCAAGACTGCCGGGAGAAATATCAACAACTTCAGATATGCAGATGATACCATTCTAGTGGCAGAAAGTGAAGAGGAACTAAAGAGCCTCTTAACGAGGGTGAAAGCAGTAAGTAAAAAAGTTGCTTGAAACTGAACAATCAAAAAACTAAGACCATGGAATCCGGTCCCCTCACTTCAGGTAAATAGGGGAAAAAGTGGAAGCGGTGACAGATTTTCTTTTCTTGGGCTCCAAAATCACTGCTGATGGTGACTGCAGCCATGAAATTAAAAGACACTTGCTCCTTGAAAGGAAAGCTGTGACAAACCTAGACAAGTGTATTAAAAAGCAGAGACATCACTTTGTTGACAAAGGTCCGTCTAGTCAAAGCTGTGGTTTTTCCAGTGGTCATGTATGGATGTGAGAGTTGGACCATGCAGAAGGCTGAGCGCCAAAGAATTGATGCTTTCGAATTGTGGTGTTGGAGAAGACTCTTGAGAGTCCCTTGGACTGCAAGGAGATCCAACCAGTCAATCCTAAAGGACATCAACTCTGAATATTCATTGGGAGGACTGATGCTGAAGCCAAATCTCTAATACTTTCAACACTTGATGCGAAGAGCTGACTCACTAGAAAAGATCCTGATGCGGGTAAAGACTGAAGATGGCAGAGGATGAAACAGTTAGATAGCATCACCGATTCAATAGACATGAGTTTGAGCAAAGTATGGGAGATAGTGGAAGTCAGAGGAGTCTGGCATGCTACAGTCCGTGGGGTTGCAAAGAGTTGGACACAACTTAGTGACTCAATGTAACAACAAAGGATTATAGCCTACATACTCATATCTCCTACAGAGTCTGAGATAGCTTATATTTAATTATCTCTTTAGTAAGTATCTGTTGAATGAACAAAATGAAATTAGTCATCATTCATCTCTATAGAACGTCCATTATAATAGTACTTTATAGTTATGAAACAGAAAACACACTCACCCACGGTTTCAACAAGAATGATGTCATATCCGCCTCCTTCGCACAGAAGAATAGCTTCATTTGTGGTCCTCGTCACACCCCCTAAAGTGCCTCTAGTAGGAGATGGCCTGATGTATGCATTCATATCTCTTGATAACTCAGTCATTCGGGTTTTATCACCTAAGAGTGATCCTGAAACACACAGTTATGTTTTACAATCAAAGAACAACCTATGAGGTCCAATTATCAATCAGCCAATTCTTAGGAGAGACGCTTTAGGACATTCTCCCAAAAGCTCAAACTATATCTCATACTATTAAACTTTTTTCCAGCACAGTGTATTGTTATGATGCCAAATTTATCTGTTTAACGTTTCCAGCCCCTCAAATGGCTCAGTGACTAGAGGTTCAAATCTAGATTCTTCGGCCCTGCATTGGAAGCCCTGAGATTGCCACTAATTGCTTGTCCAATTCAGCTTCTACTAATCCCCAAACCAATCTTCCACTTCATCTGGGGTGGTTTCTTTACATCTTTATGTTTCTTTAATGCTGTGTTTATGTTTATTGTATCAGTATCTAGAGACACAGCTATGTACCTGTCACACCTGGGGGGTTGGGTGTTCCTGGTATCCGGCAGGTAGAGACCAAGGATACTGCCAAACATCCTTCAGTGGGCAGGACAACTGCCCACAACACAGAAAGTCATTAACAACTGCCCACAACATAGAGGGCCATTGAAAGAGAAACTCTGCTTTAACCTGGGTTCGTTGTCTACAGGATCACGTCTTACACATTTTGTACACCTAAGGCTTGCTCACGGTAGGCAATTCATGCAATACCTATGGAACAGAAGTGGCGCTGTTCCAGGGCTTACTGCAGTTATTTTGGTGAACACCAGTACCTGCAAATTCTAGAAGACTGACAGCTCCAGAACTAGTGAGAGGACCTTGCACCTTCTTTTTGTTAGCCACACAGTAACACTTCCCGAGTTTGATCCTGGGTCAGGAAGACCTCCCGGAGAAGGTGATGGCAACCGACTCTAGTACCCTTACCTAGAGAACTCCATGGACAGAGGAGCCTGGCGGGCCACCGTCCATGGGGTCACAGAGAGTTGGACACAACTGAACGACTAAGCACATAATAACATTTGAAGGGGGTGGGTGCTGTGCTAACCTGAATTTTAATTTCAGCTTAAGAGCTGACTTTTCCAAGGCAGATGCTAAACACCGAGGATTTCCTCAAAGAGATGATCTTTCCCTTGATGAGTCCAATTTCAAATCCTCATAGGTTCTAATTCTAGAGCATATATCTACGACAGAGCTCAACTACCATATTTACTGTACATAAAATGTTGTTCTAAAGTAATTTTCTGGGTGAAATCATCTCTGCGTAAGTCAACAATCTGCCAAAGCTACACTTTAAATTATTATCCTATAGATTCCCTACACGCCGAACTAAACATTTATGAAATTACTAGCCCATATAGCTGTCAGTAAATCCAAAACTGTTGACTCCAGGCCGTTAGGGAGGTCTCCAAACTTCCACTGCAGGGGGCCTGTGAATCCAAAACAAATAAGGACTGACAACAGGCTTCTCAAACTTCAATGGAATGCTATTTTCTAATGTTTATGTACTGTTGCAATGATAAGGTAAGACTGGAGTGTCCTGTTTATCCTTATGTAGTTTTTTCTTTAAAAGTCTATGTATTTTCACCTGAAAAAGGGGTCATTTTTGGTTTGAGAAAAGTCAAGAACCACATAGCTATGCAGCTTTAATTAGGGCTATCTTTTTTTAAAAAAATACATTTATTTTTAAATTGTTATTTATTTATTTGGCTGCACTACAGAGCATTTGAGATCTTATCTCCCCAACTAGGGATTGAACCAGTGCCCCTAGAAATGGAAGTGCAGAGTCTTCACCACTAGACCACCAGGGAAGTCCCAATCAGATTATCTTATGTCACCATTTCTGCTACTTTCATCTCAAGCTACTGTTTTCTTTTGCTATTCCAAGTATGCGAGAGTATTTATAAAGGTGAGGAGAAAAGCCTTTGCACCTATATGGAAATAAAGGCCACTGTAAACAAATCCTTTACACCTTAGTACTTTACACCTTGCTAGTACTTACCTTTAACAAAGTTCTTAGACTATAAAAAAGATGATGCACTAACGTGGATTTAATCTTGAACTTTACAAGTATAAATTTTATTTTATGGCTAACGTTTTCATTATAGTGAATCAAAAACTGAATGTTATCAGCTAAATTTCTCAGGAATTGCGGTCCACCTCTCTGCTGATCTAAAGCCCCTACAACATGATGATGATATCTTCATTTTTTAGCATTAAACGCACAGGATATAAAACCACCCTTGCACAAGGCACCCTGAACTCCCCCTTCACAACGCGCATCACCCTGTAATGGCCTGTGTGCACCCACTTTCCTCACAAGATACCAAGTTCCACAAGGCCAAGAGGACCGTGTCTTATTCACCATTAAACAACACAGCACCTTCTCTGCACAAGGTCTCGCTATATGTGCTAAAATACTTGTTAAATGAGTAACTGCTGTGTGAGCTGCTTAAATCATAAAGAGAAGGGAAGAAAAAGCTTTCCTGAGTATTTATATAGCATGCTTTATGTTTCCCTTAAATGATCCTTTTGGGAGCTAAGTTTATCCATTTTATCTCTGATGAGCTGCAAATTAAGCTCTGAGTGACTGCATGGCCTCCACCAGTAAGTGACTGCACAGCACCACGTGAACGTACTAGGCTAAGTGCTGTGGGGAGCCGTGGTACTTCACGCGGTCCTTCCGAGAGCCTTCTGTTCAACTGGACAAGCAGTAGAGACAGGTGACAGGCTAGATAGAGCATGCAGGTTTTTCTTCTTGAAGCTTAAGAGAAGTTACAACAATATGAGGAAAGGAGTGAGTGAGATGTCATTTTCTGTACTTCATAGGGGCTGATGCAGACAGGAAGGCCGACAGGAGGGAAGAGCGGCTGAGCCCCTCGTGTGACACACAGGGCGCTGACGTCTGCCTCTGGCACTTGTTCTCCTCGCTCTCTAAGTACCCAGCCTACTCCTGGGTGACCCGGCAGCTGGCCTCCTCTGGAGAACCCAACGACCCACACCATCTCCCTCGGTCTCCACCTTGCCCCCTGAACTCTCTACCTTCACTGAGGCCAAACTCAAATGTGGTTCAGTCTGCCCCTAAGCTGTAACAGAGAGCTGGTCCCATGAGCCCCTGCTCTGCAATTTACAAAGAACCTGCGACACTCACCACCACTAGAACAAGAAGGGCCCACAGCCCTGCTCTGCAGTTTATAAAGAACCAGTGATACTCACCACCGCTAGTACAAGAAGAAGGGTCCACAGCCAGCACAGATAATTTGTGTCCTCTCTCAGTGAGCATTTTTCCAAAATATTCTATAAAGGTTGATTTTCCAGCACCAGGAGGCCCAGACAACCCTAAGGTGGAGAGTTTGTAATTTAATTAAATAAATGAAATCAGCACAGTAAGTTTTATTAGACTAAAATATTAGGCTACCTCTCTATCTAATTTATTAAAACCACCATTAACTCCGTTTAACATTTCCTAAAGCAGTAAATGAAAAATCTACCTATCTATCTACTCCCTGAGTAATAGGGATACACAGAAGAAACGATTCTGAGTTCCATATGTTCACCAGATTCACTTGTAAAAATTACTTAATGTGATTTGTTTTTTTTACTATCATGTAGATCTTTGGGGGCCGATTTCATTTCCTATGTTGTTACTATGCTCAATTTCTACAATATCTGCCCACCTCTCACCATGATCAGGAATTATTCCACCCACCCCAATGCCATATTACCATTTGAAAAACAACTCTCTACTCCAGAAATTCCCAGTAACCGAGAAACTAACTTTCTATTTATGAAAGATAATTTTTTCATCTCACCCGTAACTCAAATAATATAAACTGAATCCTGGGGAAAAAAAATTATATTACGAAGGACAAATTCCCCTTTGTGGAGGGTCCATAGAGCGTGGGAGGTGAAAACACAAACTCTGCAGTCAGCTGACCAGTTCTGTCTCCAGCCCTGCCTCTTATGAGATGTGCACTCTCGGGCAAATCATGTCATCATTTTATACGCTGAGTATACTCTGCCATAAAATGGATCTAAGAGCACCTTCAGGTCACATGAGGACTGGATGAGTTGATTTTGCAATATGTTTAGAGCAGCTCACGGTGTCAAGAGAGATATACAACGGTGTTCAATAAAATCTATAAAACATAAGCACTTAATGTTAACTACACTCAAAAGTATGTATGGTATACGGTATGCATGGCTCCATACCATAATTTTCAGGGCACGTCTCTGTCTTAATGGGTGCTGAATAAACATTTGTTGCTTTGATTTATGCTGGTGATAAAACAACTGCCACAGAGACCCAGGTTTATCTGGCCTCGTAAGATCAAGAGGCAAGAACCAGAAGAGTGCTGTACATTTCCAAGAAGTTAAAAGACGCTTGTTGTTTGGAAGAAAAGCTGTAACAAGCCTAGACAGCATATTAAAAAGCAGAGACATTACTTTGCCAACAGAAGTCCAGATGGAACAACTGATGCTTTCAAATTGTGGTGCTGGAGACGACTCTTGAGATTCCCTTGGACTGCAAGGAGATCCAATCAGACAATCCTAAAGGAAATCAACCCTGAATATTCACTGGAAGGACTGATGCTGAAGCTGAAGCTCCAATACTCTGGCCACCTGATGCAAAGAGCCAACTCATCAGAAAAGACCCTGATATTGGGAAAGATTGAGGGCAGGAGGAGAAAGGGGTGACAGAGCATGAGATGGCTGGATGGCATCACCGGTCCAATGGACATGAGTTTGAGCAAACTCCAGGAGATAGTGAAGGACAGGGAACCCTGGTGTGCTACAATCCATGGGATTACAGAGAGTCAGACACGACTGGGCGACTGAACAGCAACAGTTAGGTGTGAGTTGCTCATTAACTCTAGGTATTTCTGGACATTTTCTCCTCAAAGATTCTCTACAGCCAATAAGTAAACACTTGATCATAAATGTAATTTCTCTATGGGAGTTTACTATGTTATCTGTCTATAATACATAATGATTATTAATGTCCAGTGTAGTACCTTCAAAAAGAGACACCTCTCAGTGAGGGCAGAAGAATAAGATGTAGGAAAAATGTGGACTAGTACAAATAGCAATTGCTAAGCTCTTTTTGAAATTATCTTTAAAGTATTCAGGCCCCATTACCCCCCAAAATCCAGGAGGTTTTAGGCTCTATACTGCAAATAAACTGATATGAGTATAATGAAATGCCAATCCATTTTTAAGTGTATTTACTCATGCCTCAAAGATGTTCTGCACTTTGTCCACCACATCTAGTTGCTTTAAGTGGGAGGGTTGGTTGGAATCACTTAAGCCTGCCATCATGAAAAGCACTCATCCTACCCCAAACTGATCTGCTTAATTCCTTCTGGTCCTAGAAGGTCCATCTACATTGTCCTAGAATCCACAATTTTGAAAAGATAACAAGCTTATCTGCAATTACAGAAAGAGGTCAACTGTTCACGAAGTCAAGTGAACATGTCAGTGTATGGACGTGGAGTCGCCTTTAAAATACATTTGGGTATTGAGATGACTATGCTTAGAGCCAAGCCATTTCCAGAACTCTAATAAAAAAGTATCTGACAAAAGTGAAACCTGCCTAGAGAAACACTGATGAAACATCTAAGAGGCAGAATTTTGAAATATGATAAGGATGATTATGGTTGATATGACCACAACCACAAAGAATTCACTTTAGACTATTTAGCAGAAATTCTGCTGAGAGAAGGGAGGAAACCGGTGAACACTTCTTCCTACACCAGTTTCTACTCTGGAAGCCACAGCAAAGAAAGTGTTAGCTGCTCAGTTGTGTCCAACTCTTTGAGACCCCATGGACCATGGCCTGCCAGGCTCCTCTGTCCACGGATTTCTCTAGGCAAGAATACTGGAGTGGGTTCACATTCCCTTCTCCAGGGAATCTTCCCAACCCAGCGATCGAACCTGGGTCTCCCGAATTGGAGGCAGATGCTTTACCATCTGAGCCATTAGGGAAGGCCACAGCAAGGTCTCGGCCAAAACAGAAATCTCGTATTATTCTCTTAAAATACAGAGCCTTGGTTCAAATGGTCACGGCATTTCCCCTCCTACACCAACATAACTAGACTAATATTTGCAAAGAAAAGGCATCTAAAATTTATTCCAAACTTCCACAAGAAAAAAAAAATCCCCTTTAAAGCATAAGCTATTTAGACTTATTTTAAAAGAAGAGACAGAATTTTCGAAAATATGTACTGAAAAAAAAAGACTGACCCACTCGAAATGCTAGTGGTTTTCCTTTATTTAATTTTTCTTGTTCTCTGTGGTGGGCTAATACTTTCTGAAGAAGCACCTGGGCTAACTCCTTTTTCCTGCTGTGTGTTGATTCTACAAGAGTTATGGCCTCCGCTAAACAGGCCCTTTGGCCTTGGATTAAACCAGCGTAGAGTTTATCCAGAAGCCTTTGTTCTTTATCAGAAAGTCCTTCTGTGTGTTCCTCTAAGGTTGTTTGCAGACATAATTTTCTTGTTAAGCCATTCGATGGCAGTATCCACTTTGCACAATGGAGTCCAGACCTGAACGGCTGAGCACACGGGATTCCAGATCCGAGGTGAGGACTTGGGTGAAAGATAAAGTGGTAATGTTGGAAAGGTGTTCTCAAAAGGCTTTTCAGGAAGTGCTGGTGAGGACGCTGGAGCAGCACGGAAATATTCATTTTGCTTGTAATTGAAGAAAACGCTGGACGTTTTCTGGTTCAGTGTGATTTGCAACTCCCTAAGAGAGAAAAAAAAAACGCATTTTGCCAGTTCAACATTCAACTAAGATATTAAAGTGGTGAAGCTGCAAGCTTGGTGTCCTCCCTAGATTCCAAACCACACAGAATCAGGGATTTTGGTAGTACAAAGGCATAAAAGTTTCTTCCCAAACTTAAGAGCGAAGACTCCCACCTTTATCATAACAATTTCCCCAGATTGAATATACCCTATTTTGAAACTCATTCAATAGGTTTTAAAAAAAAAAATCCCTTTTATTTATCTCCACAAAAGGAAAGTGCCTAGTAATACAGGTATTGAGGCATAAGTTTAGATCCATGTATGTATTCAATGGGCTTCCCTGGTAGCTCAGCTGGTAAAGAATCCACCTGTAATACAGGACACCCTGGTTCGATTCCTGGATTGGAAAGATCCCCTGGAGAAGGGATAGGGTACCCACTCTAGTATTTGGGCTTCCCTGGTGGCTGAGATGGTAAAGGATTCACCTATAATGCAGGAGACCTGGATTCAATCACTGGGTCAGGAAGATCCCCTGGAGGAGGGCATGGCAACCCACTCCAGGGCTCATGCCTGGAGAAGCCCGTGGACAGAGGAGCCTGGTGGGCTACAGCCCACAAGGTCACAAAGAGATAGACAGTACTGAGCACAGCACAGCATGTACGCAACAGACGCACTGGGAACATAGACACACGCCAAGGATGGTCTAACATTCCACACGAACCATCACAACCACCACCACAGGCCTTTGTGTAGAATGAACTGAGGGCTCTCTGGAACCTGATCTCAAAGTGTATCTCAAAGTATGAAAAGAACCATTTGGGTGCTTATTAAAACTACATACCCCAGCCCCAAGAATTAGAATCTCTGTGGGTAAGCACACTGAAGTGTGAACAACTATGGAACTGAACAAGGGTGTTCTACTTCGATTTACTGATATTCTGCTTCAGACTGTATTAGACAATGAAGGCTGACAGGGTCCACTGAGAATCAGGAGAGTGCAGAGGCTACGAGCCACGGCCACTTGGCATGGCTGCCACTTGAGCAACAGCGACCTTGGGCAAGTTACTGAGCCTCTCTGTGCCTCAGCTTCCTCTTGAGTTAGGAGAACAGATAAAGGACTAGGAAAGTTGTGAGAACAAACTGAGTTAATCCATATAAAAAGCTGGGGGCAGTGCCTACCACAGAGTGAGGGCTACTTTATTAGCTTAATTAGCTATTATTGAGATGCCAATTTATAAAACTTTAGTAAAAATTATGTCAGGCAAATGACACATAATACTTAAGTCTGCATTCATGATTATTTGAAATTTCTGGTTTTCAAGTTCCATGTAGCACAATGAAATAAATGACTTTATTGCTCTAAAGTACCTCTCTAAATTGTATTCCAAGGCCAGCAGAAAATTAATAAATAACAGTTTTATTAGGAGAAAAAAAAGAAACAATTTTAAGAGGTTTTTTTTATTGTTAAAACTATAACTGCTCATTTTTCTATTAGTCTTATTCTAAAAGGACAATTTAATTTAAAATGTGTAAAAAATGTATCCAAAAGACAATTTCAAAACATCCACTACTACCCTTCAGAGAAATACAGAGACATTTAAAACAAAAAAAAGTTAAGAAGGGTTCTACTTTGGAAGCTCTCTTTGATACCACATCGACCACACTTCTCATCCACACCACTATCACTACCACCAAACTGGACATGCGCAGGCAAGGCTATTTTCTGAGCAGTACAACCGTCCACGTCCCATGCCAGGTTACAAGAGTAACAGGGATGATAATGCTTCTGATGGTGGTGACAATGGTATTTTATTACGGTTCCAGTCACTGTACTATAAACGTCTATATTCGCACCCGAAGGCTGCTGCAGCAAATTACCATAAACTCAGCCGATTAAAACCACAGAAACCTACCCTCTCATAGTTCTGGAGGCGGGAAGTCAGAAATCAAAATGTTAGGAGGACGTCCCTCCCTCTGAAGGCTGTAGACGCAGACTCTTCCCTGCATATATATTGGGTTGGCCAAAACGTTTATTGGGTTTTTCAAGCTGTTATGGGAAGACATGAATGACCTTCTTGGCCAACCCAATATATGGAACTAGTGACTGAAAATGAGACCGGATCAGGATGGAAATTGAGACCGAGGAAGTAGATTTTGTCTTGTTGGTGGAGGAGAAACTACAGAAGAGATCTTTGGGGAACTGTGACCTAGTCAAATTTGGTTTCTAGGAGATAACACTAGGAACAGTGGAGAAAAGTCAAGAGGGATCAGATCCTGTAACATACAACCCACCTAGCAAAGACCCAAAAGAGAGGATGGGGACCTGGACTGAGGCAAGGCATTAAAGGATGGAATAGAGAAGCCAGATTCAAGACCCTCTTTCCATGTTAGTGCTGCACTCAATATGCCAGCAAATTTGGAAAACTCAGCAGTGGCCACAGGACTGGAAAAGGTCAGCTTTCATTCCAGTCCCAAAGAAAGGCAATGCCAAAGAATGCTCAAACCACTGCACAATTACACTCATCTCACACACTAGTAAAGTAACGCTCAAAATTCTCCAAGCCAGGCTTCAGCAGAATGTGAACTGTGAACTTCCAGATGTTCAAGCGGGATTGAGGAAGGCAGAGGAACCAGAGATCAAATTGCCAACATCCACTGGATTATCGAAAAAGCAAGAGAGTCCCAGAAAAACCATCTACTTCTGCTTTATTGACTACGCCAAAGCCTTTGACTGTGTGGATCACAACAAACTGTGTAAAATTCTTAGAGATGGGAATACCAGACCACCTGACTTGCCTCTTGAGAAATCCGTATACAGGTCAGGAAGCAACAGTTAGAACTGGACATGGAACAACAGACTGGTTTCAAATCGGGAAAGGAGCATGTCAAGGCTGTATACTGTCACCCTGCTTATTTAACTTATATGCAGAGTACATCATGAGAAACGCTGGGCTGGATGAAGCACAAGCTGGAATCAAGATTGCTGGGAGAAATATTAATAGCCTCAGATATGCAGATGATACCACCCTTATGGCAGAAAGTGAAGAACTAAGAGCCTCTTGCTGAAAGTGAAAGAGGAGAGTGTAAAAGTTGGCTTAAGGCTCAACATTCAGAAAACTAAGATCATGGCATCCAGTCCCATCACTTCATGGCAAAAAGATGGGGAAATGATGGAAATAGTGACAGACTTTATTTTTGGGGGGCTCCAAAATCACTGCAGATGGTGACTGCAGCCATGAAATTAAAAGATGTTTGCTCTTTGGAAGAAAAGTTATGGCCAACCTACATAACATATTAAAAAGCAGAGACATTACTTGCCAACAAAGGTCCATCTAGTCAAAGCTATGGTTTTTCCAGTAGTCATGTATGGATGTGAGAGTTGGACTATAAAGAAAGCTGAGCATTGAAGAATTAATGCTTTTGAACTGTGGTGTTGGAGAAGACTCTTGAGAGTCCCTTGCCAGGAAATCAGTCCTGAGTGTTCATTGGAAGGACTGATGCTGAAGCTGAAACTCCAATACTTGGCCACCCGATGTGGACAACTGATTCATTTGAAAAAACCCTGATGATGGAAAAGATTGAGGGCAGGAGGAGAAGGGGATGTTAGAGGCTGAGATGGTTGGATGCCATCACCAACTCAATGGACATGAGTTTGAGTAAACTCCGGGAGTTGGTGATGGACAGGGAGGCCTGGTGTGCTGCAGTTCATGGGGTCGCAAAGAGTCGGACATGACTGAGCGACTGAACTGAACTTCCATGTTAGGATCCTCAAAGCTTCCCATGGAGTCTGACACACAGCAATTATTCTAAAGAATGCTAATCTGATCTTATGTCATTTCCCACTTGCCTGTTACTCAAGAGTGTATGAACCATCTTCAAATACTTCATTTCACTTTACTCTCCCAGACATCCATGAAGACAACTGGACAGTTACTCCTATTCAATAAGGGAAACCAGGAGTGAGTGAGGTGGCCGCCATCACAGCCAGTGAGCTCAGACCCAGGCTTCTGACTCTCTGTGACCTTTTGTCCTCCATAAACTGTTTTAGAATAAAGGAGCTCCTTTGGGAAACAGATATTAGTAACTCTGTGCCTCCCAAAGGGGTAAGAAGCATTTTCAGTGTACAGTGATGGAGTAGCATTTGGAGGAGCCAAAGAACAAGTTACATTTAAAATATTTGATTAACTTAATTTTTTTAAAGTTTTTAATTATTATCATGACCATCTCTTACCCAACAGAGCTATGCTCTTCAAAAAAAGCAAAATAACATATAGAGAAAGAGAGAGAAACAAGATCATAAAGCATTCATTTAACAAATACCTGGTCATCTAGTATGTGCCATGCAATAGTTTAGCACTGGGGATGCAACAGTGATCTAACAGAACAACAGTTCTTGCCCCATGAAGCTAACATCCAAGTAAGGAAAACACACACCAGGCTATGAATATGATCAGTATGGCCAGAGGTGAATGAGCAAGAAAGAAAGTGTAAAGGAAAAGGCCAAAGAAGGGGTCAGATATACAGCCTTAAAGATGATTGGAAGGAATTCAACTTTGAGTGAGAGGGCAAGTCAAGGGAAAGAGGAGAATCCAATTTGACTTCCCTTCAGATCAAAGGGATCTGATACAGATGCAAGAACAGAAAGCAGAAGAGCAGCTAAGAAACTACTGCAAAAATGCAGATGAAATAACAATGACCTCGACCAGGTAGGCTGGAGTTAGATTCTGGATGAATTCTGGAGGACCTGGTAATACATGAGACATGGACTGCAGAGAAAGGAACACTCAAGGATAAGGTACATGTTTTATCTTGTGCCAACATCCACTGATCATAGAAAAGCAAGGGAATTCCAGAAAAACGTCTACTTCTGCTTCATTGAGTAAGCTAAAACCTTTGACTGTGAGGATCACAACAGACTGTGGAAAATTCTTAAAGAGATGGGAATACCAGACCATCTTAACTGCCTCCTGAGAAACCTGTATGAAGGTCAAGAAGCAACAGTTAGAACTGGACATGGAACAACAGACTGGCTCCAAATCAGGAAAGGAGTATGTCAAGGCTGTATATTGTCACCCTGCTTATTTAACTTCTATGCAGAGTGGTGGTGGTGGTTTAGTTGCTAAGTTGTGTCTAATTCTTGCGACCCCAGGGACTGTAGCATGCCAGGCTCCTCTATCCATGGGATTCTCCAGGCAAGAATACCGGAATGGGTTGCCATTTCCTTCTCCAGGGGAATCTTCCCAACCCAGGAACTGAACCTGGGTCTCCTGCACTTCAGGCAGATTCTTTACCAACTGAGCTATAAGGGAAGCCCTCTCTATGCAGAGTACATCATGCTAAATGCTGGGCTGGATGAATCAAAACTAGAATCAAGAGTACTGGGAGAAACACCAACAACCTTAGATATTCAGATAACAACACTCTAATGGCAGAAAGTGAAAAGGAACTAAAGAGCCTCTTGATGAAGGTGAGAGAGAGAGTGAAAAAGCTGGCTTAAAACTCAACATTCAAAAAACTAAGATCATGGCATCCGTTCCCATCACTTCATGGCAATTAGATGGGCAAACAATGACAACAGTGACAGATTTAACTTTCTTGGGCTCCAAAATCACTGCGGATGGTGACTGCAGCCATGAAATTAAAAGACACTTGGCTCCTTGGAAGAAAAGCTATGACAAACCTAGACAGTGTATTTAAAAGCAGAGACATCACTTTGCCGACAAAGGTCTGTCTAATCAAAGCTATGGTTTTTCCAGTAGTCATGTATGGATGTGAGAGTTGGACCATTAAAGGGGTTGAGCACCGAAGAACTGATGCTTTTGAACTGTGATGGTGGAAAAGACTCTGGAGAGTCTCCTGGACTGCGACGAGATCAAATCAGTCAATTCTAAAGGAAATCAACCCTGAAATTCATTGGAAGGATTGGTGCTGAAGCTCCAATTCTTGGCCACCTGGTGCCAAGAGTTGACTCACTATGACTCTGATGCCGGGAAAGATTGAAGGCCGGAGAAGGGGACAACAGAGGATGACATGGTTGGATGGCATCACTGACTCAATGGACATGAGTTTGAGCAAACTCCAGGAGACAGTGAAGGACAGGGAAGCCTGATGTGCTGCAGTTCATGGGGTGACAAAGAGTTGGACACAACTTGTGACTGAAAAACAACAATAAATATCAATAGAATATAGATTTTGCTCTAACATTTAGAATAGTGATTTCTTACAACAATTTATTTGTAGTTTTTCCTCAGAAAATCCATGCCAACTATCTGACAAGCTTATGGCTTATATTGTAGGATTTATCACAATTTGGGATTGTAAAGTTCCCTGCCCTTTCATGCCAACACAAATCTGAAAAGGTCTTTAAATGAAAACAAAGAGCCAGGAAGAGGATAACAGTTTAGGTCATTCATTCTTTGCCAAAACTAGAAAGCTATCCACGTGTATATAATTCCAGAATTTTATACTTTCAAATCTCTCCCTGAGGGCTGATCTTCTTGGTGCTTCCAAACCCTCTGGAGCTTCTGAAGAGCAGAGCAGCAGCTGCTACCTTTTACTGAATGCTGACGGTGTCTGAGCCATTGAGCGTGCATTCCCTCAGCCGAGCCTCACAACAGCAGACGGGAGTCCTTTTCACAGGCGAGGCTCGGAAGGCAAGCTGACTGACCAGGGCCTCACAACTAGCGGCAACTACAGATTTCACTGAGCCAGATCTATTCAGTATCAACTCTAGACTCTTGTATAAAGAGAGGAGTGGTGTCATGCCACATCAAGGGAACACCAAAGCATCATATTTGGTTATGGCACAGGCTGTTTATCTTCGTGTTGTTCCTTTCTCTCTCTCTTGCTTAGGCCAAAAGGAACACTTAATTTACATTTTCTGTGCAAACCTTATCAGTAGAAGATCCTAATAATGTATTAGGTGAAAGAATAGACCAAATGTCTAAAATTTTTAATGTTTTCTTGTTCTACACAGAATAATTCCACTTGATAACTAAATGCATAATATACTTAAAGCCATTCATTTTGCAAAACCAACCGGATTTTAAAGAAGTCCATAAACTTTTCAAAAGCCAGTATAGAGGATTTCCCTCTATATCGGTCCAGCGGTTAAGAACTCGCCTGCCAATACAAGGGACATGGGTTCAACGATCCCTAGTCCGAAAGATCCCACGTGCCTTGAAGCAAATAAAGCTGGTGTGCCATTACTACTAAAGCCTGCAAGCCAGAGAGCCTGTGCTCTGCAACAACAGAAGCTACCGCAATGAGAGGCCTGTGAACCACAATGAAGAGTAGCGCCTGTTCACTGCGACCAGAGAAAGCCCGCATGCAGCAATGAAGAGGAAGTGCAATCAAAAAATAATAATACATAAATAAATCACAATAAAGGCTCTTGCTCACATTTTTTAAAAAGCGCCAGTATGACTCAGCCTTCTATGAACACCCTTCTGCCTGTATGTATATGTCACAGGCAAGGTAGACTAAGTCTATTAGACTGGCAAAATCATGCAGGCCCAGGTGGCTCAGCAGTAAAGAATCTGCCTGCCAGTGCAAGAGACCTGGGTTCAACCCTGGTCCAGAAAGATCCCCTGAAGAGGAAATGGCAACCCACTCCAGTATTCTTGCCTGGGAAATCCCACGGACAGGGAAGCCTGGCAGGCTACAGTCCACGGGGTTGCAGGACAGTCCAACACAACTTAGTCCTAGCAATCAACAGGGAGAAGAACTTCCCACCTGCTCATATATCTAAGCACCTTTTCCTGCTTTCTTATGGAAAGAAATCAAAGAACCTGGACAATAATCAAACTGTTTCAATGAATTTTCACAATTCCTAAGAGTATGGTTTCATCCTACAATTTTACACTGAGCACCAGGAAAATAAAAGACATTTTATAGCACTTACAACACTCGGTAGGATACCTCAAAGCACCACTATTCCTAATAAGCCAGAAAGTCAACTTATTAATATATAATGAAAGCACCAACTAGGCAAAGATACTGAAAAAGGTTTGGTAAGTACATCCCCTCTCAGGCAAGAGGGTTCATATGGACAACAGAATTTTAAGGTGAGTAGTTTCACACTTGTTTTCCTCTAAATATCTTTTACATCCATTCCATTCTCTTACCATCACGCCCAGATTTCTCTACTATAATGGCTTTCAATCTCTGATAGAAGCTCATAGAAAGAAACACACTTACGCCAGTCAATACACTGACATATACCTGAAACAAGCTTCACAAAACACTTTTTATCCCTATTACATATGCTATATGCTCATACTTTTCAAGTTTTTCTTAAAATGAAGATTGTAATCTACCAATGGGCACAAGCTATTATAGCCATTGCTATGGCCAGTATTTTTTAACAAACTTGTCTTTATGGAAATTTAAAAAATTTGTGCATCAAAAGACAATGGCAACAGAGTAAAAAGCAACCCACAGGATGGGAGAAAATACTTGCAAATCATATACCTGACATCAGATTAATATCCAGAATATACAAAGAACTTCTGAAACTCAAAACCAGAAACAACCCAAATCAAAAATGTGCCAAGGGCTTGAACAGACAGTTCTCCAAGAAGATACACAATTGATCAACAAGCACATGAAAAGATATTCACCATCATCAATCATAAAGACAATGCAATTTAAAACTAGTGCGATACCACCCACACCCATTTGAATGACTGCTAACTATGGCCATTATTAATTCATCTTCCATACTACCACTTTTCCTCATAAAATGTAAAACTGACCATACTACTACACTTTAAATACTTTAAAATGCTTAAAATACTTTAAAAGTTCCTTGCGCATTATCTGTTAAAATTTTTTCCCCCTGTGATTTAGCCATTCATTCACTGAGTTATGCTAGGTGCTCTGTTAAGGCTTTAGCACACACTGGCATACGGATGCAACATGACTCCTAACATGAAGTTTAAAATCCAGCCAGGACAGTCATTAAATAAGTTTCATATTCTTTATGAGTGCTCTTATCCACCTTTCCAATTGAATTCATCCCCTTCCTCCACTCATATTGCTACAACCATCCTGATCTGCACGAAGGTCCCAGAAAAACTCAGTCTCTTATACATCGTGGCCATTGTCCTTGATGTCCCTTCTAATTGGAATGCCTTAATCACCTCACAAATTCCTTCTCAGCCTTCAAGATCAACTTAAAAGGGTCTCCTCTAAAAACATTTCTGTGGCCTCCTTTCTACACTCCTTCAGTCACCATTTCTAACTCTTGAAATCAGCACTACAATGCTGATCACATCATTTTGTGACCATTTTTTAAAAAATGTCAGTCTTCCTAGACTGAGTTATCACTGGATCCACAACATAGTTTATAAGTCACGGGATAAATGAATGAATGTATGCTATAATTTTGTATGTATAACTCCATTATGTTGTTATAATGGACTCCATCAACTCAGTTGATTGATTTTTGAAAACTTACATTTTTCTAGATTTCACTATGTATATTTTTAGGACTTCCTTCTTAAAGTCTGATTTCAATATATGGGTGTTTTCCTTCATTAAAAATTTGTTCGGCAGCAGCCAGTCTGACTCGGAATATTTGTCTTGAAATTGATCCAATGAATATTCTTCATTTCAATAACTACTCTGGCAAGAAAGAGCAGAGAGGATTTCCAAAATCAATACATTAGGTCAGTGTCTGCAGCACAACAGTTCACACAGGCAAAGTGGTGTTACACCACGTGTTTCCATTTCTCCATGCTAATTACTTCTAATGTGAAGCTAGGCTGTCAGATGCCATCAATCTGTCTACCACCTCCCACCACCCGCTGCAGGAGAGGTTCATCCCTGGATTGGGAAGATCCCCTGCAGAAAGAACTGGCAACCCACTCCAGTATTCTCGCCTGGAGAATTCCATGGACAGAGGCGCCTGGAGGGCTCAGTCCATGGGGTTGCAAGTTGGGCATGACTTAGCCTCTAAACCATCCCACCCGCCATTGGAGGCTTTACTTTCTCCTTTTCAAGTAATTTTCAGAAATCTGGGTAGAACAGAATGGCTTTTTAAATAAGCAACTTTTAACTAGGTCATTGTTATGGAAGAGTAATACAGAACATGCACTGAACTCAAGCAGGGAATATTCTAAAGTTCTCTGTCCACTTTACCTTTTATCACTCTTCCAGTTAGGACTGATTTCCCAACTTCTACTTTAAGGTTTTAATCTTCTGGGGAAGTCTCAATTTTTCTAAATTCTATCACCAGCCGATGTTTTGATTCATTTCCACTGCTATTACCCTAGTTCAAATCTGAACTACTCTTAAGGGGTTCTGAGACTAGCTATAGGAGCTGGGCAATCTCTACTACTCTCCATATGAAAATATTAAGACTTAATACATCAGAGTCAGACTATGAAATGAAACTGTATGCATGCGAGGGCCTGGCACCAACAGGTGTTAACCAAGTGTAAGAAACCTTTTTTTCTCTCTCTTTCCTCCCTTCCCCAATCCTCCATCTTGGATGACACAGCAAGACTTATACTGAACCATCAATGTGGTCTCCTTATTGCTGCTGCTGCTGCTCAGTCACTTCCGTCGTGTCCGACTCTGTGTGACCCCATAGACAGCAGCCCACCAGGCTCCCCCGTCCCTGGGATTCTCCAGGCAAGAACACTGGAGTGGGTTGCCATTTCCTTCTCCACTGCATGAGAGTGAAAAGTGAAAGTGAAGTCGCTCAGTCATGTCCGACTCTTCATGACCCCATGGACTGCAGCCCACCAGGCTCTTCTGTTCATGGGATTTTCTAGGCAGGAGTACTGGAGTGGGGTGCCACTGCCTTCTCCGGATCTCCTTACTAATCCACCTCAAATTCCTTCAATAGTTTCCCCCATGCTAGGACAGTAGTTCTGTGTGGTCCCCAAACCAACAGCAACTGAGAATGGATAAGAGGGAAATTCTCAAGCCTCATCCCAGGACTTCTGAAGCAAGAACTCTGGAATTGGGGGCCACGCCTGCCACTATCTCACAAACCTGCTAGCTGATTATGATGTAAGCTCAAATTTGAGAACCAGTGCCTGAGGATAACGTCTAGTCTGGAATTGAAGGGTTCTCCCAAACCAGTTTTCCTCCAGTTACCGCACTTGCCTTCCCAGACTTCCCCTAAGGAGAGTTTACTTACGATCTTCCAAACCTGCTATTCACTTTCCCAACTGAGATTTTACTGACTGGTTACATTCTCTTTTCTTTCTTTCTTTAAATATTTATTTAGTTAGCTGCTTCCCATTTACTCTGCAGCATGCACAATCTTTAGTTGTGAGGTCTTAGTTCCCCCACCAAGGGATTGAACCCAGGGACCCCTACATTGGGAATGCAGAGTCCTAGCCACCAGACCAACAGGGAAGTCATCACTGGTTACATTCTTCTCCTCCATGACACCTCTCCTTTTCAACCCAGCTTAAATCCCTTTCTGATAGAGTTTCCAGGAACTGTTTCCTCTTTTAATTCCAATTATTTCTGAGTACTAAGGTGATAATCTGCAGATGTCACAAACTGGCTGTTCCTGGCCCATAGAGGGTATGTGAGAGCATAATGGATTGACTGCCAATTAACAATAAAAATCAAGAAATATTACAAAGATAGAGATTTTTGGCCTGTGATGGGGAAAGTCAGATCTGTGTATGAGAGACCCACATTCCCACATGGCAACAATCAGCGGAGGGGCACATGTTTCCAGCACTCACCACTCTTTCCGTGCCAAATATAGGTTTTTAGACATCTTCAAATATCTCAAACCATAACTTACATTTCTTATGCAACTTGTTATGCGGGTTTTTTTTTTTTTTTTTTTTTTGGCTCTCTTAATATAGCCCTTAAAGGAACTGAACTGTCCTGGGTTTTATTACCTTGAACACAAAACGATATGAGGTTTTCACTATACAAAAGAATATTCTGGACATTATAGACCCCCAAACAAGAAGAAATGTACACAGGCTTTTGGGAAACTCCTGATTTTCTACCAATTTGGAAAAGCTACAGTAGTCTTTGTTTTCCAAAACATCTTAGGACACAACTCTCAAGGTAATTAAAAATTTTCATGCCATTTTGGCTTAGACTGTCTTTCATAATAACAATTTGTATTTATCTTTCATAATGATAAACACAAATCACTTGAATACAATATGTCTGCGGGAAGAGACCTAGCCCACGCCCAGCACAGTATCTCACCGAACCTTGATGCTATCTGTGACTTCCCGTCTAAGCCCTGTTTTTATTTACTGATTTTTATTCCGTTCAAAACGAGCTTTAGCCTCCCCCTTGGGTATTTGCTACACTGAACCACAGTGCCTTTTTACAGGCCGTCGTCTCGTTAACCATCAGCCAGCGATAAACGACGAGCCACCTTACGAAAACCGTCTTACCGCGGCACAACGGTAAAATCACAAGCTTGTCCACAATAATGAAGAATTTAACACCCTGTTCAGAGAACCTCCTCTGTAAGGAGAAAACCAACCAACCTTCCCTGAGAATCCATTTTGCCGACGCTTGCTCGTTCACACGTTTCCCGCACCCCCATCACCGTCCGACTTAACCACGGTCCCCTCTTCCTTCCCTTTCCCGAATTCTCCAGGGGGCGCCCCAGACGCAGAGGCGAGCCCCCGGCGGCCCGAGGCCCGAGGCCGGCCCCAACCCGGACGCGGCGCGCAGCCCCCGCCCCGTACTCACCGCCGCGGCCGCGCGCCCGCGGCGCCCCCGCCCCGCCCCTTCCGGCGGGCAGCCCC